>CM034240.1:27095323-27562410 GCA_019916065.1 Vitellaria paradoxa
ATCCACAATCAATGTCATGCCTAACATAGCAAAAACTTCATCAGCCTCCCTCTTTTCAAATTTTGGCCCAAATATGGCACATATATGAGGCATGATGAATGGTTTATGTGGCAATGTCAGAAATGGTGATAATAAAATATTGATATATAATATGATAAAATAAAAGATGACATTGGGATAAATGGATTTGATGGTTAAGGGGCCAATATTGTATAAATGATGATAAATTGATTAAAAAAATAATGAATTGGGGAAAGGATGATTAGATGTGATGGTAATAACATCAAGTTAAGAATAAGTGATATTGAAAATAGTAGGATATCCTTGAGTTAAAAAATCTTAAAACTAAAAGGTTGATTTATTCCGTACTATCGTTATCCATTGGGTGAGACTCATAAATAACGAGGTATGATGATTATGTTGTGCATTATCGTTATCTGTTGGATGTGACCAATGAAAAACGAGGCTTTGGTTTAAACAATCTTAACGTTCAAACATAACCTTTGGGTATGGCGCATGAACGACAAGGAAATGCTTAAGATTGAGCTCGATGACCATAAGACATGCAATTAACGTGTATGTGGGTATGTCGAGATGTTGAAAATTATTTTGTGCCTAATAATGAATTATAGATTGTATAATGTTTGTTTATACCTTGAGGATAGCATAATAATAATTATCTGCTAATGTTGTTGATATATGACGATACTTTGGTATTAATATGATATCGTTGATATCTGTTGCATGGTAGCATCATGTTAGGGCATGTGATACATATTATACCTGTTTATATGTGTATCATAGGCACACGTGATTTTAGTGCTTACGTTCTTACAGTTTTTGTTGTATGTGCAAAGTTTGAAGTTTAGGTGGGCCATCATGTTTTGGCTTGTTTGGAATGTTGTTAGTCTTTTGTTCTCTGATGAGACATAGTTGATTATATTAGATTTATTTTTGGTTATTTAATATGGCTGTAAAAGTCAGAGTATCTTGAAAATTATTTGGGCTATGGTAATAGAACACTATTGCCCAGTTATGACTGTGACATTTGTTATTATTATTTATTATTGTAGTGTTTGCTCAAGAATAATTATATGGTTTTGATTTGGGTTTTGTGATTATTTATATTAATTACATATAATATTTAGTTTACTTCTCGGGTTACGAATTCTTAGGTGTGATAACTATTTTTAAAATTTTTTAATTAAAATAACAGAAAAAAAAAATTCCATTATATCAATGTGTGAGGCAATTGTGACCTAACCACCATGTTTGTTAATCAATTCTTCTTTATATATTACTAGATGCCGGTGCACACGCGATTGCATGTTAATTTTTTTTTTTGAGACATTTTGATATATATATATATATTGATAGATATATATATAAGGATAAGAATAACTATTAAATAGAAAATATACCTTTATTATTTTTTAAATTTGAACATGATAACTGAATTTTTAAATTAAAATTTTTTGAATTTGAAAAGGTTGTAAAATAATTAATATTATATCCTTATCTTTTAAAATTAACAAATGTATATATATTTAGTTTTAGGAGTATTTTTGTTAATTTAAAAAATAAAAGTTTCATCAAAACTGTTGTTTTATAGAAATAAGAGTTTCACTAAATCTCGGTACTCGCTTTATAATAGTAGTCGTTATGAATTTTCGTTGCTTGGGCCAACAAAATGGCCCCACTATCCAAACGATTCGAATGGTCCCCACCCCTAATGTTGGGCTCACTTAACAGCTACCAAAGCCCATTAAGCCCAGTTAAGTTAACTATAAAAAAGTAATAATATAAGCAATGATATGGTTGGTGATTAATTTTACAAGTTCTAACTAAATCAATTAACTATCTCATATGCCCATTGCTATGATTAGATGCTATTGATCTGGCAGCTTGATTGTATCGTTTTCATCGTTAATTTGTTCATGAGCTGGCTTGGCTCCTTTAATATGATCTTATTATCTTATAATCGCAACATCCCCCCCCCCTTTTTTGGGAAAACACCTTTTGAATGATGAAGACATTAATATAGTAATTAAGGAAATTGATTATTAGGGTAATTAATGTTGTTGGTCAATACAAGCTAGCGTTGACTTCTCTACAATCAATAATTTTCAGATGCTCCACGGAGAAAACAACGTGAAGGGTAGTGGCTTGTGAGCTGCCACGAGCTCTGGTATAATGCACACAATTAATATTCTATTGGTGGACATTTGTGGTTTTTGTAACAGTATTCTATTTGTGCACATTTATGGTTTTTGTTAAATTAATTCTACGTTATAAAAGCGTGAGCAAGACCCGTAGTTTGGTAAAAGAATGTTTCTTGAGGTTATTTTGAGAATGTATGTAATTTATCACTAATTTTATTTTAAAACTTTCATTTCAAATCATTTTATTTTATTCTCAGCACAATTCCATCATTTTACTTTTCCCACCTTCACTAAATTTAACAAAAACGTCATGCGTCTATTATGAGCTAAAGATACATGTTATTTTTTCATCACATTTTGAACAATAGCTGTTGAAAAAGGTCAAGCAAGCAAGACTGAATTAAATATACAATTGCAAAGTTAAAAAAAAAAAAGAAAAAGAAAAATATAGGTCTTGAAATGAAATTTGTGAGAAAATATAATTATACTAAATATAATTTACTCTTAATTTAACTAAAGTAATTATGCTCTTTATTTTCCTCGATAAATTTTGGTCACCTTAGTTATACGCGTCTTATAATTTTCATTTCCATTAATTTATCAATATAGATTTTTTAGTCTGTATAGAATGTGTAATTGGTTATGAGTTCCTGGTTTTGAAACTTAAGCCGTGGATTAAAATCCACTGCTAGGTTATAATTCTTAAAAATTCCAAATAAATGCATTTTAACTATCTGAAAAAATCATTTGTTCAAAATTTGAAACTTTTATTACACCCTAATTAAATAGGATACAAATTAAACTCAGTTGCACTTGGAGTAAATTGCAAATATGTTAAATTTTTAATTAATTCATTAAAATAGAATTTTTAATCCAATAATTCATTTTTTATAAGAAATTTCCTTGGTAATTTTTTTTTTCTTTTTTTGGTTCCGGCCGGGTATGGTTAAATATATTATCTTACAACATCAAAAAAGAAAGACTTTCTGATTTCTTTTAGGTAATAACCTAAGTCTAGATCTTGAAATAAGTTATTTGAGAGAACCATCTTGACCCATTCTCTTTATTTATTTATTTTCTATCACATTTAAGAGAGCTAAACTAAAAATTATGGCAAAAACTTATTAGATACACGTTACTTTTTTTTTAATTTTTACAAAATAATTATTTATTAATGCTTGTACTGAACTTTTGTTAGTATATCACTTTTTATTGTCGATTAAACGTTTGTATAAGTGCAATTGAAATATACATGAATAAAAACTGACGCTTAGGACTTAAGTATAGAATGTTGAAATAATAGATTTAATTTGTGCAGTGTAATTATACTAGCAGCAAAATAGAGAAAGAAAAGAGTTGCTGAGATTTTTTTAAACATTACAGTTATTGGTAGGGGGATGTAAAGAAAAAGAAGGGCAGAAAGTGAATCAAACATGCTAAAAAAAAAGCCCCCCGGGGGGGGGGGGGGAGTGGAGTTGCAATTATTATATGTCTAATAGTTATACAAGGAATTGAGTAAAATTTTAAAAAAGTTCAATATTTTTTTTACAAAAAATATATTTGATTTTTCTAAAAGTATATATATATATATATATATAAATATTTTTAAATTTATATGATTAATATATGTATATCATATGAAACTTCCACAACATTTGATTAGTACACAGGTGTATCATTTGCCTAAAGTAAAGACCACTCTGAAAATGTATATATTCATTGTCTTTTGGGAAGAGAAAAGGCTTGGAACCCACACCTTGCAGAATGAAGATATATCCCACTTAGGCCCCTACGGGGGTGGTCGAGTGGAAGTCGGGCTCACCTTAGAGCTTGGGCCTCTCAAGGTTCCGGGTTCGACTCCCCCACGGGGGTGGGTTACCGCTTAATGGGGGGTGTCTAATGGCCTCCTCTCGGTCGTGTTGGTCAGTCAGGGCTTGCCTAGGCTGGTTAACTCTCCAGGGACCTTTGCCGGCTAGGGTCCTGGAGCGTGTTTCGCCCTGTGCGCACCCCAATACAGAGTAACGACTGCAGATTTCCACGTACCAGAAGATATATCCCACTTAGTTGGCGTGCCCTTAATTCTATGGTATTGTGAATTTTGTCTAAGGGTTGTGGGGGTGTGAAGAGTTGTGGGGGAGGGGGAGGGGATCATGTGTGACCAATCAACTGAGAATGAATATGTGTCCCTAGCTAGTTTTGTAACATGGGGCTAAGCCCTATGATTGGGATTTGCGTTAGTTGGTGGTCCCTACCGCAGTTTATGCAGACCACATGTCAATGCCATTCTTCTCACTTTATGCATGTGGGATGCGCATGGCATTAATTTCTTGCTCAATCATTGTCTACTCTCTCCATATCGCTGTCACCTTTTTCCATTTGCCTCTTGATTATTGCATGCATGCATGAGCCTATGTGTGCGCGTTAAATCATCCCTTGCAAACTCAAATCCAGTTGTAAAGCTACAAGAATATTCAATATTCATACATTTTAGCTCCCTTTATGTATAATTATTAAGTTCACACATATATAAACACTCGTACTAACCAGGATCTTCTTTTAGGGATGAAATTTAGGTTTAGCCCCCCACTCCCCCCCCCCCCCGGGAAATCTAACCTTATAAATTAAATTTGATAAAAAAAAATATAGATTAAAAAAACCTAATCATTATATTACCAATGAATCACTTAAAAGTAACTTTTATTTTATTCATATTCATAACAAATTTAACTTCATATGCATATCTAATTATTAATTAATTAATTAAAATAGCAGTCAATAACTTTTCACGTTATGGAATTCATCTGTGATTGCGTTAGGATGTATATCTTATATTCTGCAATTCTATATAGATTTAATATCATGACTTTTTATGTATTTGAGATGGATATGGAATCTAAAGTCCGCCAAGTATACGTTTTGGAAGATGGCTATTCAGTTTTTTAGTTTTTTTTTTTTTAAATGACCAAATTTATCATTTTACTTTTATACTTTTTTTTAAACCATGACGGATAAAAATGTCAAATTAATAAAAAGTTAGAAAACTAACTATTAACAAGCTAGTTAATTGCAAAAACTTAATTCTTTCACTTTCCAAACCAAGACTAAGTTTCAAATATACGTATGAGTTTCCTAATTGTATGAGGATTAGGATTACTAGAACTAATAAGAATTCTAGAGCTACTTTGATACAGAATTTTCTAAGGGGGTTTGTCTCAAAAAAGAGGGGGGGGGGGACTTTTGTATAACCAAGTTACCTATTGGCCAATTTGTGCTCATGGCGAAAAGTTTTTTGTGGAGTTGTCCAAGCGAATAATGGTTTGTAAGAAAAGAATGTTAGGTTTGTACTCTTTGTAATAGGTCCAAGATTTGATGTAGAGCAGGTGAGGTTGAAAAATTATGGGAAGGGGGCTATTAGGAGTTCTCAAAAATATTTGAATTGGGGGGGGGGGAGCTAGCCATAAAGGTTACTGAATTTTTTTTAAATTATAGTTTATCAGTTAGAGTTGTGGCTTATACTATTTACACTCAAGCCTTGGTAAAGAACAGATGCTTAAGCAAAGTATGTGGAGTGCAGTAAAGCAAAGGTAGCAGTCTGTTTAAGTTTACAATGGTTCGTAGAACGTAAAGGTGGTTGAGGTGCGAAGAGCTTGCCCCTTGCGGTATAGTACAATAGTAAAGTAGCTTGTGAGGAGCTACTGGGACTCGCTAGCCAAAAACGAAAGGTGTATAGGTGCAGAGGAATCTTGTTGGATAGTTGTTGGCTTTCCCTGGGTATCATAGAGAGTATAGCATTAGAGCAAGGTGCTCATTAGAAAGGTCGTTGGCTTTGTTGAGAAAAAATAAAGACACGGTACTGCTTGGATGGTGCAATCTTAAATTTTTTAGGGATGTTTTAACGTCTATTTTTAAGTGGGTTTCACATTCCTATGTATATGATACATATTATATATTTATTCTAAGTTTAGATTAAGGTTTTCATGATTAAAGTTGAGAGAAAAGATAAGAACAATGTGAGAGGGTTTCCCTAAAGGTTTCTTTAAGGTTCTTTCATCTCATTCTTGTAATTTTTTGCTCCATTGTTGGAGTTCATAGTGAAAACTAAATCTTACCATACCTGTGGATGAAGGCATATTACTGAACCATGTAAATCTTGTGTCTTTCTTGTGATTATTTTTCTGATTCGTTTGTTTTTCAATTTTCATTTGTTTGTTGCATAAATGTGATCCTATATTTCACACAACAATATCTCTAAGAATTTCCTGAAATTTAGAGAATGGGGGCATCACATCTTAGGTTTGTTATTGTCAATGATTATGTACGTAACAACCCGCATTTTTGTAAATGATACTTTAACCTTAACGTATATACATAGTTATGAATTAATGACATGATGATACTAACTGTTGAATTAATTACTTGGTATAAAGAATGGATTTTGAGTTTTGCTCCTACACTTAGTGAGTTTTTGATAAAGGGTCTTGTACAAGTGCCACTACAACAAATAACATTTTTAGTGAGCATTTTTCACGACCAAAATTGAATTTGGTTGCTAAATGATTATTATTTTTGCCAACTAAAAATCATTTGGCTACTAACAGTTTATTTTTGCTTACTAAATAATTTTTGGTTGTTGAAAATACATCATTTGGCAACTAGCTAGTCGCTAAATGTTTTCCTTCACCATCCAAATATGAATTTGTTGACAAAGGGGGAAAATTTTGCTTCAAAAAAACTTCTTCCAACATTTTAGCGCCAAAAAGACTTTTGGACGACCAAAAAATTTGGTTACGGTATGTTTTAATATTTTTTGACATTTCTAATAATTTTATTTTTGTTGACTAAAGAGGCCTGATTGCGGAAAGCATGGAATTTAGTGACTAAATGGTTGCTAAAAGTGTCTCTTCACCGATCGAATATTAATTTAGTTCGTAAAGAGAAAATTTTGCTTCCAAAATGTTTCCTGCAGGAATTTAGCACAAACAAAGAGTTTTGGCAACCAAAAAATTTGGTCGCATAAGGTTTTAATATTTTTTGACATTTCTAATTGTTTTATTTTTACCAACCAAATGGGTTTAGTCACAGAAAGCATGGCATTTAGTGACCAAATGGTCGCTAAATTTGTTTTTTTGTCGACCAAATATTAATTTGGTCGGTAAAGAGAAAATTTTTCTTCCAAAATATTTCTTGTAGGAATTTACCGCCACTAAAGAGTTTTGGTGACCAAAAATTTTGGTAGCAAAATGTTTTAATAATTTTTGACATTTCTAATAATTTTATTTTTGCTGACCAAATAGGTTTGATCGTAGAAGTATGGAATTTAGAAACCAAATGGTCACTAAAAATCGCCGACCAAATATTAATTTAGTTGGTGAAAGAAAAACTTTTACTTCCAAAATATTTCTCGCAAGAATTTAGCACCAACAAAGAGTTTTGGCAATCAAAAAATTTGGTCGTAGAATCTATATAATAACGAAGCTTAAGAGATATTTTCAGCTGTTGAATTTGCAATGATCCTAAAAAGAAAAAAAAAAGAAAGAAAAAAGAAAACAAAACATAGCAAGAAGAAAGGGTGCTTACTAGCACCCTAATTACCTTATAGCTCCCATGAGTCACCCCCCCAATATATATATAGGTTACATTACGGGAAAACATAGAACGACCAAAAAAAAAAAAAGGATAAAAAGTGGGAGAAGTTAATACTGAAACTCAAATTATTTTTTTAATATACTAATTAAACCCATTTTAAACGCGCTTGCACTATCAGATTAAGGAAAAGAGATATGGGTTGGATATACGGTGAATTTTTGGTTTTTCCAATAAAGAATGAGGTAGGAAATTAGTATATCATTTATACTTTTTGTAATGTTTTCTTTAATAAAAAATGACCATGAGAATAATTTTGGCATGTTTTAAAAGCAAAATTTTAAGTTTTTAAACCAAACCTAATATTTTCTTTGAGGAAGGAAATAAACAATAAAGAAATTTTAGGCTAGCGCCCATTTTTCTTCCTTAGCGCCTTCAACTTCCCCAGTTTGACCAATTTTACTCTCTTTTATTCTAAAATATTATAAAATAATAATCTATATATATAATATTTAATAGATGTATAAATGTGGGTTAAAATTTATATACCATTAAATTAATATTAAGCTGTATAACCGAATTTTTGGTGGCACTAAAATTGTGATTAGATTTCTAAAAATTGCTATTCAATGCAGAAATATGCTATGATATGTTAAAAATAAGATGAATATGTGCTCATTGCAAAACAGATAATAATTAAAAATAAACGGACTGCAACAATAATGGAGACATGAAATTATAAAAGTTGACATGCTCATAGACATTATTCTTAGGCTTTAACAAGAGAAAGGTGAAATCTAGAAAAATGTTGATTTTAGGGAAAGTGAGAACACTATACAAATAGGGAGGGTTATGAGATACCTTTAAGTTGAAAGACCTTAAACCTCCACAAGATTGGGTAATTTTGCCCGTGGACTAGTAATCCACAATGACAACGAAAATGGTAAGACTCATCATGGCCCTTGAACTCGGATCTATAAACGACGATGTAGGGGTGCCTTGTGACCTATATATTTACATATGAATCGACCATAATTTGGGCTACCTCCTTGATTGTAGGATAGTCTTGCAGAGTGTCCTTCCCTACCTTGGGAAAAAAAAAATAAGTGGAGAAAGGTTAACAAGAGAAATAAAAGTTATGGATTGATGTTGTCCTATCTTGCTATATATTGATGTATTCGATGATTTCTTGCTATATTTATTGTTTTATGTGATTCATAAAAATGCATTATAAAAAGTATATTTTTATATATCGTGAGCATAAGCTATTTGGTGCTCATGTCCCTATAGACTGTATTCCAAGTGTAGAGCCTAAGACCTAGGAGAGCTAGCACAACTATTTGAAACCCTATAGTTCTATTGAGTACCTTTTACGACTTAGATGTGATAACTTTAAAAGTTTATATATATAGAAATATCACTTTACAAGTAAATGAAACTTATACTATCTGACTTTAATTTAAACCTATGTGCGTATTTTATTAATAAAATAATCATTACTATTATTTATATTAATGAATAGGGAGGTTAATGGCTCTGAAAGATAAATAGTGAGACAGTAATGGACCATGTATATGAAATTTTACAATCTAAATTCACTCCTCAGGATCTCTGGATTTCGGGGATGTGACAGACTTAGCTCAATAGCTTAGATTACACTTTTTTGCCCCTCTATTCCCTTATATTTTCTCTCTTTTCATTCATAAAATATGTCTTTTTGTCTCACATTGTTAGATGACCACAACTTAAATAGATGTGAAGTTAACTCATGGGTTCCTAAGAGGGACCCACTTGCCTAAAAATTCACTTTACTTGTAAAGTTTACATATTTCAAATTCAATAAGAATTAAATAAGAAAACAAAAAAAAAATAAAAATGCCTAAATAATAATTAGAAAAATGTTCAAGCTCTGAACTTAAGAAAGCGGGCTACAAAGTAGTTTGGCATGAGGTTTGCCAACTGAAATATGAAAGAGGCCTTGGGCATCGTAGGCTACATGATTGGAATAAGGCAATAATGCGAAGGCATTTATAGACTCTATGTTCCAAGGGGCCATCATTATGGGTGCAATGATGCCACTCTCACTTCCTCAAGAAGAAATGTTTTTAGGAACTCAAGATACCTGCAGATTGCTTTTGGACATGACGCAAGCTACTTCAACTCCAGGAATAGGCTATTCATATATCTAAGTACAAGGTGAGCAATGTAAGTCCATTTTCCTACGGTACTCTAATTGGCATCCCAAAGGGCCATTGTTTTCAAAGTACAATCCTAAAATTGCTTATGATGCTAGCTTGCCTTAAGAGGCCAAGGTTTCAAGTGTGATTGAAAATGGATAGTGGAAATGGCTATATCCAACCACTTGGGAAGTAATTCTTGAAGCTCCTCCTGCGCACCTACCACAGATGCATCTTCAGGACCAATTTATATGGCTTGCTTCAAAAAATGGAACTTATAGTGCTGTTGGCACTTGGAATGCTATCAGGAGGAGGTCCCAAAAAGTATTATGGCATACTCTTCTATGGTTCCCTTATCATATCCCAAGACATAGCTTTATTCTATGGCTTGCCATTAAAGGAAGACTAGCTACCAAGGATAAGCTTCTTGTTTGGGGTATGGGCATTGATCCCAAATGTGTCTTATGTGGTAATTGTCTTGAGACTTTGGAGCACCTTTTCTTCCTTTGTCCCTATTTCGTTGAAGTCTAGGAGAATGCACTTCAAATGTGCTCAATTACTAAATCCATGCAACCCCAACATGAGGAAATTACATAGGCAGTTAGCAAATTCAGTGGCAAAAGTTTCAGTAACATTATGTGTAAACTTGCTCGGGCAGCATTAATACACCATATATGGAAAGAATGCAACATAAGACTATTCAGAGGCCTCACAGCAACTTCTTCAAGCATTATCATTAGTATCAAGCATGAGATCAGATTAAAAGCTTCCTAATTTCTTGTCATTGCAAATACTGAAGCAAATATTAGATTTTGTACCCATTGGGGAATTCCATTATGTAATTAATATTGTGTATAGGGGTATGCCCCTAGGATTAATCCAAATTACACTTACTTACCAAAAAAAATAATTAGAAAAATGTTTAAAATTTATTTCTCTCATAATAACATATTTTTTAAAATTAAAAATAAAGAAAAATGCCTCAAGATTAATTTAGCTTGGGAGTAATTATTTTTCTAATAGGAAAATGTTTAAAAATAAATTTTTCTCAAAATAACAATCGTTAGTATTTTTTAATTTAAAAAATAAGAAAAGTTCCTAAATATTAATTAAGATTGGACTAATTCTTTTTCTAAATTCTTATTTTAAATTTAAGTTAGTCATGTTGACCATATTTTTGTAAAATTAATCTAGAAATTATTACCAAATCTTATGTGACACTCTTCATGTTTGCCATTTTAATTTTTTCTAAATTCTAATTTTAAATTTAAATTAGTCAGGTTGACCATATATTTATATAATAAAGAAGCTCAAAATTTAAATTTGAAATATTTGGGTAAAGTACAAAAACTACCCATACATGTTACCCTCGGTATCACTTTAGTCTCACTAGTTCTAATTATGACAGTCAAATCTCCACACTTTTGGTTAAGCAGCAATATAATCCTTCCATCTGCTGCCCCTTAATTGCAACCATTAAGGTAAGGGTAAAACTATCATCTCTCTAAAAATTTTTTTTCTAACTTTTTTCATTGTTCTTCATTTTTCAACAAATTTTTCAATACAATTTGGCCCTTTCTGGCACGCCACTGAAACCTATGTTTGCTTGCCTCTCTCCTTCAATCTTAGGTGGTTGGGCTTGATTTTTCGGTGACCTAGCATCCACCATGGCTACTGAAGAACCCCCCAATCCACCGCCCAACCTTCTAGATGATATAGATGTAACTTCTAGCCATGTTTTGGCCATTTCCGATCATCCCGTGGTAAGTTTGGCACCCTTCTATATGAATATTGGTTTGGTTGCCTCTTCTCCTTTTCCAGTTACAACTCAAACAAACCTTAACTCTATTCATACTGCTAGTAAAGAAATTAGGGTTCCTCTTAGATTGGTTCATGCCCATTCAAATCAAGATGAAATTCCTTTTTATTTTGCTAATTTAAATTGAATTTCTTCAATGATTCATGCTAAGATTGAAGAAATGCTCTTTGTTTTTGTTCAATTCAACATTGGGAAATAATCTCCAAGTTGCTGGCATTATTCTGGTGAATTTCCAAGTGGATTTGGCCCCAAAAAACTCTCCAATTAGCCTTCAAAGCTCCAGTTTTGTCTCTCCCACTTTTCGGTAGTTTTTGGCAACTTCGGCAACCCTTATTCAAGTAATTGGTTTAGCTTCCGGTGTCGGTGCCTGCGTCAGTGCTATAATGGTAGCCTGTCAGCAACCTCATAGTTCCTCAACCGTCACCCATTTTTTCTCAAACCCTAATCCTATGGGAAAATAACGATTTTATCCTTACCCTAACAGTTGCAATTAATGGGCAGTAGACAAAAGATGTACACTACTGCTTGACCAAAAGTGAAGGGATTTGACTGTTACAATTTAAACTAGTGGGACCAAGGTGAGACTGAAGGTAAGTGTAGGAGCAGTTTTTGTACTTTACTCATTATTTTTAATCATTAAATTTGTTCAATGGCCAATATTACTTTTTTTTTCTCTACAATTTGATTCTCTTTTCAATCACTTCACATAGAAACACTTTTTCTCACTCTTACAATGTTTTTTGAATACTTTTTTTTTAATAAAAGTTTTTAAATTAATATTTTTTAAAATGTGATAATATTTATAACAAATAATAAAATTTTACAGTTTTATTAAATACCATATGGATACCTATTAGATAAAGTCAACTAAAATTTTTTATTTAGAAATAAAAAGTGTTATTAAACTATAATTGTTTTTTAAAAATTTCTTAAAAAGCAAACATTTAAATTAAAATTTTATTTAATGTACATAAAATTTTAAATTTTAAATACGTATATTTTTTACACTTTTTGTTTCATACTTACATTATTTTTAGTCTATGTTGATTAGTGATTTTTATTTTTACATTTTATTTTACAATTTTTCATGTAGATTTGTTTTTCAAATTTATATTTGAATTTTTGGCAAGCCAAATTATGTTTATGCACCTTTAGGTACGGGCAATTCCTTGTATTTTAATATTTTTTAACATTTCTAATAGTTTTATTTTTCCCGACCAAATAGTTTTAGTCATAGAAAGAATTACATTTAGCGACCAAATTGTCGCTTAAAGTATCCCTTCATCGACCACAGTACGAAAAGAGAAAATTTTGGTTCCAAAATATTTCTTGTAGGAACTTGGTGCCAATATAGTGTTTTAGCGACCAAAACGTTTGGTTGTAGAATGTTTTATTTGACATTAGATTTGTGAAACCCTTAAATGAGGTAAAAAAAAACTTGTTGCTTCCTTTCTTATTTTTCATTTTTGCTTTCTCTTAGTTGCAGCCCAAGGGGAAAAGGAGAAATTGAAGATCAAAGACCCTTGTTGCTTCCAGCCATTGTCTTTGGAAACACGTTATCAAATACACCCATATACATTTATCATATGTATATAATTATATATATTAGGGGGTGATAGAAAAGTTTGAATTAGCCCTGTGTTGATTTCACTCACATCAGCTCACTTTGGTAAGCTCTTATCTCTTCTCAACAACTCTAATTGATCGCATTTCGCTTTTTAGTTTCTTTGTTTCTGGTCGATTTTGTAGTTTGGATGGAGTTTTGTGGTCACAGATTTTTTTTCTCTAAATTTTGTATTTGAGCTTGGTAAACCCTAGCTTTTGATTTTGTGTTTGAATGTTACATAGTGAGAATTTGATTTTAATCTTTGATGTGAACAGTATTATTGATGAGCACAATTGATTTTTGAGTTCTGAAACAATGAGTGTGAAACGTTTTAGATTGGGTGAAATTGGTTTGTTTCTACTAAATCCATACTTTCCCAACAATACACACGCACATCTACGTATTGCATTGTATTTGCATATATTGGAAAGAGTGAAGAATAAAAAATATATTAGAGTGTTTGAGATCTGTATATAGCAAATTTTACTACATTTAGGCTCACTCTTTAACTCTTAAGTTTACTGATCCACCTCTCCAAAAGCTTCCCTATTTGGTTCCGAATAATTATACAACTCTGATTCGACTTTCTAGTGGATCTTTGGTGTTGTGAGAGGCTTTGGAGCAAGAGTTTGAGTTGGAGTATCACCCAGAAGTTGTTGATTGTTTGAAATGCATGAGTTCAAGTGGGGATTGTGGATTTAATTTAAAAACCAATGAGTTTGTCTACATTTGTAATGACCATTCGAATGAATCTCATCTCTATTGCAATCCTAGTATGCTACTCCTATTAAACTATCCCACTATATATTCATTTGGGTAATAGTTCTTTATGTTATCGAATTAATGGTCAATGATTCAAGGAAATAGTTATTTTAAAAAAAGAAATTCATCGTCTGGTCAAAGTATTGTTCATTTTTTCGATGGAATTAAGACATGTGAACAGTAGTTGGTGACTGACTATTCAATTGGTAGGACAATGTTTAAAAACTTGTAGTTCTTAATTCTTTATAGTAGCTAGCAGTGCTATTTTGGCTCTGTAGGTAGGCATTATAAATATTAGATTGCACTAAACTTCAATAGTATTCTAATACACAACTAATTTAAATGTTTAAAAAAATCACTTCACGTGCACTAATTGGGTCTTTGCTATCAACTATCTCTAACTAATAATTAGATGTAGATTTTTTAATAATGCTAGTTTTTTGTACCTTTAACTTTTGCAGTTTCTTTATTCAAAGACTTTTGAATATGTAGCCAGTTTAGATTGAAAATCACATGGCAAAGATTGGGTTATCTTGTAGGCAAACACAGTGTTAGCTATATAAGAAAGATGTAATATTAGTCAATTCAAAATTATTCATTTTCAATATTCAATATTATCATAACCCATGAAAAAATCAAATAAAATAATAAAGCATCTAAAAAAAGGGAAAAAAAAACACATTAACCTTGATATATCATTTTCTTTCAGCTCATTGTTATGTAAATTTAATGCTTTTGGTTATATTTATTAAGTGGCTGGTCATGTGGTACTAACTAAATGAGAAGACTGAATTTATCAACTCAATATTATAGTTAAAGAAAATAATTGTTGTTATTTTCATTAGAAAAAATTAGATATCTACTTTTGATTATTTATTGTAGGTCACTCAAAATGAATAAAAGTTGGATGAAACTTAAAGGTCAAGTAAGCGATGAGTACAGAGTAGGGGTCAACGCATTTATTGAATTTGCTACTACAAATGTTGGATCGAATAGAAAGATTCATTGTCCATACGTGAATTACATGAATATTTCATACACTGACATCAATATAGTGAAATACCATTTACTCTTGAGTGGAATGTCACTGACATACACAACTTGGTTACATTATGTGAAGACATTGCTACTGGATCGTCAACTCTAGAAATTGATGTCATGGATTATGATGGTGATGATTTTGAAGATAGAATGACAATCAATGATAGAGAACATAATGACAAACAATAGGAAAATGGTGATGAGTTTCCCAAGATGTTGAAAGCTATGTTAAATTTGAGGAATGATCAAGATGCAGAAGGAAGTATTGATGACATAAAAGTGGATGGAGTCCAAAACTTTGACAAGTTATTGCATGAGGCTCAACGTGAGTGTCCAAAACTTTGACAAGCTATTACACGAGACTTAACGTGAGTTATACCAAAATTGCAAATAATATAATGTGTTCTCGTTTGTTGTTACTATTATGTATGCAAAAGTGATGTTTAAGTAGAGCAACAAATCAGTTGACTACTTATTTAAGATATTAAGGAAGTTTTTTCCGTACTATAATGAGAAGGTTCTTTAGAATTTTTACGAAGCTAAAAAATTGTTACGTGATTTGGGCTTTAGGTATGGGTGTATTAATACTTGCAAATTTGATTGCACACTTTTTTTTGAAAGAGAACGTAGGTTAAATAAATGTCTAAAATGTAAGATGCCTAGATAGAAACCACAAGATAGAAATTAAAAAAAAAATTGCAAACAATGTATTAAGATACTTCCCACTTACGCCGAGATTGAAAATATTGTATATGTCAAGAAAAACAGCTCCATAAACGAGATGGTATAAGGAGAAACGAGTGGATGATGGGATATCAGGGCATCCAGCTGATGGTGAAAAGTAGAAGAAGTTCGACCAAACACATCCTGAATTTGCTAAAGAACCAAGAAACATGAGGTTAGGCATAGCCACCGATGGGTTTAATCCTTTTGGAAACATAAGCAATTCGTTTGGTATGTGGCCTCTCTAGTTACACCATACAACTTGTCACCATGAAAATGTATGAAGGAGCAATTCTATATGATGTCATTTCTTATCCCAAAACTAAGTGCACCAAGTCAAAACATTGATGTTTATACGCGATCATTAATTAATGAGTTGAAGGACTTATGGGAAAAAGGTGTACGCATTTATGATGCATTGTCAGGATGCATCTTTCAAATATGTGTAGTTGTGATGTGGACTATTAACGACTTTCCAACTTATGGTAATTTGTCAGGGTGGACAATGAAAGGTTATATGGCTTGTCCTACTCGTAATGAAAAACATTCAACATAATCACTAAGAGGTAAAATTGGGTACATGGGTGCCTTTTATTTCTTTTTCAAGGACCATCCTTAGCGAAGAATCAAGCTTTTTAATGGTAAGATTGAAAATCGGCTAAGACCAAATGTTAATGTAGTGGCTATTATCCCACATCAGTTTTCTCACAAAGGCAAAGAGGCCTTGTGAGTTTTTAAATAAAGGCTCATTTTCTTTGAAAAAGGCACACTAGTCAAAGCTTTGGGTAGTGAGCTTGTACTCTAGTTAAATTTTTCTTTTGACGTAAGAGTTAAAGTTTGCTTGGGAATTGTTTTATGGGGTGTATTGGAGTATTTTGTAAGAGGCAAGATTGTGTGATTGTAACAATTTTTCATATAGTGAATTTTCTTCTCTTAGTGCTCGTGGATGTAAGTAAATTGATGAACCACGTAAATCTTGTATTCTTCTATTGTGTATGATTTTTCTTGTGTTTGCGTTTGTCATTATTCATTAGGTGTTTCCAAAAGTGATCCAGGGTTTTTGCAATAATAATTGGCATTAGAGCTTTAGCACAGCAAGCTTTGGTGTATAGTAGTGTGGATACGTACAAGTCTAAGGGGTTCTATCTAGGAGATTGGATTTTAAGTGGATCAATGTGACCATTCCAATCTTTCTTAGGAACTTACTTAGTGGATACTATTCACTTCTATGGTAAAACTCATTAAAGAAAAATGTCAGGGAAGCTCTTCATCTACAAAGTTCAAAGTCAATAAGTTTAATGGAACAAGAAATTTTGGATTGTGTAGAGAAGGGTGAAGAATCTATTGGTGCAATAAGGAATGGCAAAGTATTAGCAATGACAAACGTGAAAAGATGGAAGAAGTAGATTGATTTGAATTTCAGGAAAGGGCTGTGGCTACAATAGGATTGTGTTTGGATGATGATATGATGTAATATGTTATTGAGGAGGAATTGCTAGCATAGGTATGTAAGAAACTCGAAGCGCAATACATGTCCAAGTTTCTTACAAACAAGCTCTATCTTAAGCAAAAGCTATATCGCTTGAAGATGGAGGAAGGCTCTGACCTGGAACAGTATATCAATGCATTCAATCAAATCATCAGGGATTTGAAAAGGGTAGAAGTCAAGTTCGAAGATGAAGAGAGGCTCTCATGTTACTCCATTCACTACCAGATTTGTCAGTGTATAAGAATTTGAACACAACCGTTACATACGATAAAGGGACTCTTGTATATAAGGAGATCATAACAGCCTTATTAGTCTTTTAACAGAAGCAGAGACAAAGCAATGGGAATCCTCAGGGAGAAGCTCTAGTTGTGAAAGACAAATAATAAAGAGGAAAGAGTAGACAAAAGGAATCGAATGGGGATAAAAATTCTTGGTCGAAGTCTAGGAAGAAGAAAAATCCTTAATGCTTCAAGTGCAGGAAGAAGGGCCATCTCAAGCGAGATTGCCTGAAGTGGGGCAAGGACAAAGGCAGCAAGAACAAAAATGATTCAAATTTTGCAAATGTTGTAAAGAATAACTCAAAGGACAAGGACGTGCTTTAAGTTTCATCTGGTTCAGATCATCTCATGGATTCTTAAGTGCCAGACTCAATGTGTTATTTTCATATGGCACCAAACAAGGCGTGGTTCAATGCCTACAAGTTAGTGGATTTTGGTTTAGTTCTGATGGCTAACAATGCTTTATGCAAAGTTTTCTAGATTGGAAATATCAAAATTCATATGTTTGTGGTGTGATACAAACCGTATGTGATGTAAGATAAATTCCCGATCTTAGGAAGAATCTTATTTCATTGGGTGCCTGAAATTCGAATGGGTTCAATTTCAAATCTGATGGCGGGGAAATGGAAGTTTCAAAAGGGGTGATGGTTGATGATAGGGTAGAAAGTGTCTGGAAATATCTACAGACTATTAGAGGAGTACAATTATAGATAGAGTTATGTGGCAGAGTCTGATTCTTACAGTAAAGTTTTGTAGTATACGCGGCTAGGGCATATGGAGGAGCGTAGCATGTTGGAGCTACGTAGGCGAAATCTACTCAAGGGAGTAAAGACTTACAAGCTTTATTTTTGCAAGTATTGTGTTCTTGGAAAGCAAACAAAAGTGCAGTTCAAGACATCGGCGCACAAGACGGAGGGCATTCTTGATTTTGTCCATTCAGATGTTTAGGGGCTAGTGAGAGTTACATCACAGCAAGGACAGCAGTATTTTGTAACGTTCATTGATGACTTCTCCAGAAAGGTTTACGTTTACTTCATATAACACAAGTCAAATGTGTTTGCCAAGTTCAAAGTGTGGAAAGCTAAAGCGAATAACCAAATTGGGAGAAAAATGAAGTGTTTAAGGATAGATAATGGCATTGAGTATAAGGAAAAGGAGTTCAATCAATTTTGTGAGTAGTAGGAAATAAAGAGATACTTCATAGTACGCAAGATATTATAGTAGAATGGTGTAACGGAAAGGATGAATCGAACAATTGCTAAAAGGGCAAGATGTCTTAGGTCGAATGTTGGGCTTATAAAGAACTTTTGGGTAGATGCAGTGAGTATAGGTTGCTTCTTAATTAATAGATCACTAAGGGTGACACTAGAATGGAAGGTTCCAGGGGAAGTATGGACAAGAATGAAGTTGACTAATCTGGGTTGCGAGTCTTTGGTCGCCCCACATATGTGCATATTTCTAGTGATGAGTGAACTAAGTTTGATCCAAAGTCACGACAGTGTATCTTTCACGGGTATGAGAAAGGAGTCAAGGGGTATAAGCTCTAGGATCCTAAGGCAAACAAGGTGATGACCAGTATAGATGTGGTATTTAATGAAAAGTCCATGTTGAAGAGTACTTAGTTATAAAAGGAGCAAAAGCCAAAAAGCAAAGATTTCAACGAGCAAGTGGTGCAAATAGAGATAGCAAGTCAGGTTACAGACATTTTTACTCAGAGTTCAGAAACTCCTACTTCGAAGGAGCACGCTTCTAGCTCAAGGGAGCAATAACACCAGAGTTTAGCTTCAGGGCATACCAAGCACACTATCAAACCACAAACTAGGTATGGCTTTGAAGATTTTGTTTCTTATGTACTTATTACCAGTAGTGGTGATCCAATTACTTTTTATAAGGCTATCAATAGCTAGGAGAAGAGCAAATGAATGCAAATGGGTGTACAAATGCAAGGAAGTTACGCTAGAGAAGGAAAGTGAAAGATTCAATGCTTGCTTGGTAGCGAAGGATTACTCACAAAGGAAGAGAATTGACTATGATGAGATCTTTTTCCCAGTTATTAAACACACTTTTATCAGGGTGATGTTGGCATTGGTAGCTCATTTTGACATGGAGTTGGAATCAATGGATGTAACGATGGCATTTCTTCATGGTGACTGACTGACCCTAAAATGTGTTCGAGTTCTACCTCTCAAGTGCAAGAGTGTGGTCGTAGCCTTACTCGGTGAGAACCGAGGTCATCTCCACAGGAAGGGCTTTATTAAAAGCTCTAGACTTACTCTCTTAGTTAGTAGGTGAACCTAAATTAATTTAAACTAATTTTGAATTTATAGGATGTCTAAGTATGGTTAGGTTGAGAATGGTGGAGTGAAGGAATTATGATACTAAATTAAAATACAAATCTTGAAAATAAAATAATTAAGACAATCTTGACTTCAAACCAAATCTGGTTGTGGGTAGTGGTTTACTCAAATGTGTTTGTAACTCAACCTAACAAACGCACATGCATTGCTAGGTTGGAAGATATTTCGTTAAAACCTATTTTATGGAACTCAAGGTAAGTGGAGGCTTTTAGAATTAGTTTCAGATTCACTGGGACATTGAATCGAACACCTAGTGTGCACGAGCATCAACTCGTAGCTAGGTTTCGATTGTAACATGGGTGAGTTAATTTCTCAAGTACCCTAACTTACTATGAAATTCTAATTAGAAATCAAAAATATATTTTATTCAAATAAAACCTTTTACGTTTGAGTTCACCAAACTACTACACCACCTTCAATGGCTTGAAGCCAAGCACAAACCCTAGCCTAATATAATCGAACTACGAAGAGGAAAATAAACTTGCACATCATCCATTAATGTAAAAGAAACAAATACGAAGTAATAACAAAGGACAAAGAAGAAAAACAAAGTACTTTAAATTGAAAATATTGAGAAGAAAGAAACTTACATGTAAACCTTAGGAAATAGAACTCTAAAAACTGAATCAAACGTATCCATTCACTCTAACCCTAACCCTAGAAAAAGTCTTCCAAAAAAAAGTCTCCTAATAGATCAGTATTTAGCCTATTTATAGGCACACACAACTTAAGGGTATAATTGTGAAATTACAATTCAAAATTAATTTTAAAAGTCTACTAGAGGAGCGTCATGAGCGCCTAAGCTTCACTAGGCGTGCGCCCAAGACACTACACACCCCAGGTGTTTGATGAAAGTCCTGAGCAAATGCTAGAATTCTGCTCTCTGTGGGCGCCCAAGGTCTAACACAAGCAGGCGCTTGAGATCTTGTGTGCCCAAGTTGTGTGCGCCTAAGGTGCTCTTCTGCCAAGTGTTTGATCAATGTCTTGAGAAAGCCCAACCTAAAACAAGCCTTGGTGGGTGCCTAAGGTGTACACAGTCGGGCGCCCAAGTCTTGTGCGCCTAAGATGTGTTTGCCCAAGGTATACAGCTCAGTTCTGAATTGCAATTTTAGCTCCTAACTTAGCTTCCTTGAGCTATGTTCCTCCATTTCCCTACAAAACACTTAAAGACAATAGAAGTAATCAAAACAAGATAAAAATGCATTTTACTTGATAAAATGTTCATAAGAAAAGTGTGAAATGAAGCTAAAAATGACAATGATTGCATGCAATCAGTGACATTGAAAAAGATCTTTACATTCTCACAACCTGAGGAATTCTCACAACCTGAGGAGGAGCAGTTAGTCTATAAGCTGACAAAGTCACTTTATAGGCTAAAGTAGTCTCCATGGCAGTGGTACAAGAAGTTTGACTCTTTTATGATCAAAATTGGCTACAAGCGATGTGAGAATGATTGTTGCATTTATGTCAAATGCCTTAGTGATGTTTCCTTCATATATCTCTTATTGCATGTGGATGATATGTTGATTTCTGTAATGAGTATCCTTGAGGCCAACAAGTTAAAAGCTTTGTTAAGTAAGGAATTTGAGATGAAAGATTTAGGTGCAGCCAAGAAGATACTTGGAATGGAGATTCGCAAGGAAAGAAGCTCGAGGAGATTATGGTTATCTCAAAGAGCTTATGTGGAGAAGGGATTGAAGAGGTTTAGCATGGATTATGCAAAATCGATGAGCACATCTTTGGCAGGTGATTTTAGACTGCCTGCAATTCAATGCCTAAAGTTCACAGATGAGATTAGGGACATGGAGTTAGTTCCATACGCTAGTGTAGTTGGGTGCCTTATGTATGCGATGGTCTGTACCAAACCGAATTCGGCACATTTAGCTAGCGTGGTGAGCAAGTTTATGGCTAATCCAGGGAGACAACATTAGAATACAATCAAATGATCTTCAGATACTTGCATAGCACCACGAGTTATGGTATCATGTTCAACAGACAGTGTGAAAAGCCTTCAATTGTAGGTTTTGTGGATGTAGATTATGTAGGGGACTTGGATAGTAAGAAGTTGACTATTAGGTATGTCTTCATTCTAGCAGGAGAGCTTATTTGTTGGAGATCTGTTGTTCAGCCTCTTGTTGCTCTTTCTATCAATAAAGTAGAACACATGGCATGGTTGAGGTTGCTAAGGAAGCATTATGGGATGTTAGGCTTGTCAATGAGTTGGGACTATAGCAAAGTGGAGTTGAGCTTCACTGTGATAGTAAGAGTGCCATTCATTTGGCAAAAAACTAGGTGTATCATGCTAGAACCAAACATATAGTTCTGAGGTTCCACAAGGTCCGGGAGTTGGTGTCATCAGGTGAACTGATGCTAGAGAAAGTTAACACTTCTGACAACTTTGCAGACATGTTGACGAAGTCCTTCACAGCAGATAAGTTCAAGCATTGCTTGGATTTGATTCATGTCTCCAATTGCTAGATGGGAGACTGCCCCAACCGATAGGGCTTATGGTGGAGTTACTAGTGTTCAGTTTCCTAAGGGGTGAGTAGTCATCAACGTGGAGATTGTCAGTGTAATGGCTCCTATCCCATATCAGTTTTCTCGGAAAGGTAGATAAGCCTTGTGATGTTATAAATACAGGCTCATTTTCTTTAGAAAAGGCACACCAGTCAAAGCTTAGGGTAGCGAGCTTGTATTCTAGTTAAATTTCTCTTTTGAGGTGGGAGTTATAGTTTGCTTGGAGAATTGTTTTGTAGGGTGTATTGGGTGAGAGGAAAGATTGTGTGATTATAACAAAATTTCACATAGTAGATTTTCTTATCTGAGTGCCTGTGAACGTAGGCAAATTACCGAACCACATAAATCTTCTATTCTTTTATTGTGTGTGATTTTCTTGTGTTTGTGTTTGCTGTTATTCACTAGGGTGTACCAAAAGGTGATCTAAGGTTTTCGTAACAACACTAAAGGTTTTAATTGGTGAGCAAATATTTAAACAAGTGTCAGCAGGGAAGTTTAAGCCTTATAGGAAGCATTCCACAATCTGAAGTGGCAAATATTAATGAGCAAATCGAAAGCAAATAATATCAATAAACTAAACCTCAACTAGAACAAAAAAAAAAAATTCTTTTTTAGCTATCCTATTAGAAGATACTCAATCTCAGGCACAACCTTGATGTGACGAGCAGAAAAAAAATATATGTGACCGTTGACTTGGCATACTGTTAAGCATTCATGGAAATGATAAAAATACCCCAAAGACTCTCATGGATTTAGAAGACATGAAAATTATAGAAACCTTACATTTTAAGGAGTGTCTTGATGGCAAACTTGTAATGCCTCCCGCATTATTCACATTGTCTTCGCAAGAAAGACAAAGGTTCTTGGACTTCTTACAGTCTATCAAGTATCTAGATGGATATGCGACAAAAGATGTGTAAATGCAAGGGATAGAAGGTTTTCGGGTCTTAAGTCATGGTTGTCATGTTCCTTTACAAAAAATTCCAGCGATTAGGATCCGTAAGTCGTCTTTTGTACATGAAGCCTTGGCATTAGGATCACCTGAGCTAGTAGACTCACTTACGCTTTCAGAGGAGTCACCTTGTGTTAGCAGCAGTGGAGGTTTTTAATACCATTGTTTTATATTCCATTATAATTTTTCTATCTTTTGTAAATTTAATTGATTGCTAACTATATAATATTATGATAGCTTCCTTGGAAAGATCAAATGCTTGTGACCCTACGAAGCGCAAGGATGTGCAACAAGTACTGACTAAAAATAAAGGAAGTAGGCTTCCAATTGATGTTTGCCTTGTTGTAGCTACATTCATTGGAAAAAATACTTGTAAGATTGTTAATCAGTTTGGCGTCCATATTCGTCTTAAGGCACCATTATAGGATATTAATGCTTGGAGTCAATTTGATATTGGCACTAAGGAAGTCATCTTTAAGAATGTGTTGGTAACGTATTCTTTCAACTGTGTGCTTCTATTTGGTATATATATGTATATCTATCTTTGTGTTTCTGATTAATGTAAAATAGTTGCATATGCTATCTTGAAGCAAATGTTTGAAATTAAGGACTTTTTTGAGAAGTATGTTTAGGATGCCATTGAAAAAAACTGCTACTCCATATATAAAGATTGTGAAGCAAGTAGAAGCAACATTACTTGCAGTTGCATATATTTGATACAATAGAAGGAATTAATTTCATATATTTGATGATGTGGGTTTTACTTTAGTTTTGGAACCTAATTAAGTATTTCCAGGAAGGTGTTTATGTCCAACGGAACTTATTTATAACTTTGGATAAAAAAACACTATTGTTTTTGAATGCCAGGTGCACATTATGCGTGGATTGCATCATCTAAATGTTGTTTCTTGTTCATGGAAGCTAGTGAGGCAAGGAAGTTTCCTCAAGAATTTGGTTTGCTTGAAGTATTATTAGTTTGTTCTACATGTAAGAACTAATGTAAATGTGTAAGCAGTGTTCAGAACATTGTAGTAGTATTATTATTAAACTCGTATATATTAGTTTTATGTAATTTTCAGAGATCCATACAATATGTTGTGCTTTTGTTAAAAGTTTATTTTTATGGTTGGGAACATAAATTTTGTGAAGGATGTCATTTTGTTTCTTAGTCAATTTATATATGTTGTTACAGGTGGATGCTTGTTGTGTGTACTGTTACAGAAAAATAAATAAGAAATGAAATAATAATTTTTTTTTCTTTAAGATTATAGATAACCAATTGGTCACTAATAGTGAAGAAAATGCCAGGCCTTTGGTGACCAGTTGGTAGCTAAATATTATTTATAGGTTGATTTTTTACAAAGAATTGGTGACTAATTAATAACTAAAGGATTTATATTTAGCGATCAGTTGGTTGCTAGAGGTCTAATTCTTGGTAGCTGTTGGGGAATGATGTGAAATCTTTACAAATTATTTTGGATTTGGCAGCCAGTTGGTCGCTAAAAACATGATTTTTGGTGCCCAATTGGTGGCTAAAAATAATATTATGAGCGACTAAATATTTGGTTGCATAAATTTTCTATTTAGCGACCAAGCCAAACTTTGGTCACCAATACCTTCCTCCACCAATGTTCTCCAACCAAATGGCTACCAAATTTGATCTGGTTACAGAAACTTTTAGTGACCAAAAAAAGGCTTTAGTGACTAACTTGTTTTGTCAGCAAAGATGTGTTTTGTTATAGTGTGTAAGGGAAGGTTTCCCTAGCACACGGAGTGGCCCGGGTGCGGGTGCACGCACAACTTCACCTCGGTGCTGGGCTCATGTGTGCACCTGGCTGTCGTATTAGATAGTAACAATTAATTTTTTTTCATTTTTTGATCGCATTCTATCTTCGATCTTGTCCCACTTTAAGTCTACACTCTAGACTAGCCACCATTGTCCCTTAGCGTTGGTTTTCTTCCTCCCAAAAGCTTTGATTTAGATATATACATATTGTATATAGTTTTTTAGGTGAGGCAGTAGTGAACCGATGAGGGAGGCAACCTTGGTAAGTTAAGCTCCAATCAATTCCATTCTAATTCCTTTTGTAAATCTCAATTAGATTAGTATTGAATACATTGATTTGATTGTTTCAATGTTAGGAAGCGTAGATTGATGACTTTCAGGGATAGTTAAGATTCATATATTTAGCATATTTTCTTGTTCGAGTCAATTAAGATTCATATATTTTGGTACTAGCTTACTGCTCAACCAACTCGAGACTCTAAAATTGTTAAGTATCTTCATACTTCAGCTTACTTAATTTCTAATTATTTTCGTATCAGATAGCACACAATTATTAAACTATTTTATACTTTGACCCATATGTATGTTTGTTTGGATAAATATTTCATCATACTAATGGAGTGCTAGATAGTTTTAAATAGCCTAAAAAGGGGGTAAGCCCGCCTCAAGAGCACGTGGTTTCATATTTTATTATTAAGCTTCAACTCTCATTTCAAGGTTGAGTTAAAAGCAGAAGCTAGGGGGTAATTAGAAGGTCAATTATTATGCTGGGGAGCCACCATGACATGTGGCACCCCCTTATCCTTTAGTGTACAAAGATTGGGGAAGAAAAAATCTCCACCTCACCACTTTCCCACCTAGCTTGACAAAAACAACACGAGAGATCATGCTAAAAAAGAAGAGGAGGTATATTTTGGATCATATATATATATCTCTCTGGGGAAGGTCCCTTCTCTCTTTTCTTCTCTTCTCTTTCTTTGCTCCTAATTTTTTCTTTTCTTCTACTAGAACCCAATACTGACTTGGGCGTCAAAAGACTTCCACCGGCCATACCTCTACCGTTGATTCTTTTGTTATAGTGTTATCTACAAGTTCTATGGAGGAGATGGAGAGAGGGGGTCCACACCAAAGGGGGTAGGTGATTTTTTTCTCCTTCTACTAATATAGAAAAGATTTACAAAAATTTTTAATAAATTAATTATAGTGTAATTTCTATTTCCATGTTTAATTTGTTAGATTATTAATAGAAAAAAGTAATGATAATTTATTACATATAATTAATAATAAGTATGTAACATAAATTTAAAATTATTAATATGAAGCATAATAATTTAAAATACTAATATAGGAAAAGTTCACAAAAAAATTTAATAAATTAATTATTATATATTTTTTATATAAAAAAAGATACACCATATGATGATATAAATATTTTTTATTAATAATAAGGGTATCAAGATAATTTCATAACATTGAATTGGTTAAAGGTTATTTTTTAGATGGAAAATCTAACAAAAGGGAGTCTGAATGAATGTAATACAAATTTAAGGAGGTTTAGATGCACATTTATGAAACTTACAGGGCCTAAATGTACAAAGTCAAAAGCAGAAAGGAAGTACATGAAATAAACCCTTAAAGTTATAGGTGTGCGTGTTTGCAATTTAATAACATTTTCTTAACAATATTAAAGTTGACAATATGGTAACACTGCTTTTTTTTAATTAATTCAAAATCTTAATTTGATTATCAAGTAAATTTTAATTAATTACTTAATGTAATAATTTAACTTAATTGAAGCGCAATAAATAGTGAATTAATCAAAAGAGTTATCACTAAAATTCGGATCTAATTGTTTATTTAAATAAAAAATAATAATGAACTAACACCTAAATTTGTAAGAAATATTTCAAGTATTCGTCTTGCCAACAATGAATCATCAGATGATTAAACTTAAGCAATCGTTGTACTAAAATTAAAAAAAAAAAAAAAACTTATAAACGAATTAATCAAACAGAAAAATAAAATTTTAATTTATTAAAACAATCATTCAAAATTCAAAGAATATAAATTGCATTTTAATTAAAAAGGAAAAAAAATTACAAGGATCATCAATGATATCCTAACCTACGTGGTTAATTAAGGTTAGTTATAACCTATGGGCCCCTTTTGAAGGGAGGAGAAAAAAAAAAAAAAAAAACACATACACACACTAAAAAACTCCAATTTGTACTAATTTTTTTAACTTTCTCTAATTAAATTTTGTTATATGTCAAATTTGAACTAAAATTTTTCATTTATTTTATTTTATTATTATTATTTTTTTTTGTTAAAGTTTACTAGTCAAACACTACCAAAGTAAGATGGAAAGAATGGGAAATAAAAAAAAACAACCGAATAATGATCTATTTATATACGACTAGATCTGGCCCAGTGCATATGCGACGTGTGTGAATACTTTTTTTTTACTTAAAAATTATTAAAATTATAAAAACAAATAACAAAAGCGTCTTAAATAGTGAATAATAAATAGTTAAGGTTATTTAAATAAATAATACATAATTAAGGATCATTAAAGAAAATTAAAAAAAAAAGTTACAAATTAGTAGGTAGTTAAAGAGTATCCAAGGTAGATAAAAATATAAATAGGTAGATAAAAATATAAATAGGTAAAATTACGTAATTACGTAACAATTATGAAAACATTACTTTTTAATGCCATTGAAGTATAGATAATTATAAGAAATTAAAAGATATTATAAGAAAAAAAAAAGTTTCACCAAACCTTGGTATTTGCCCTACAATAATAAGTATAGATGTGTGTGAATATTTTTTTACTTAATAATCAATAAAATTATAAAAAAATAACAAAAGTGTCTCAAATAGTAAATAATAAGTAGTTAAGGTTACTTAAGTAAATAACATAATTAAAGAGCATTAAAAGAAAATAAAAAAATTAAAAATTAGTAGGTAGTTAAAGGGTATTTAAGGTAGATAAAGATATAAATAGGTAAAATTATATACTTATGTGGCAGTTATGAAAAAAATTACTTTTTAATGTCATTGAAAAAGAGGTAGTTATAAGAAGTTAAAGATATTACAAAAAAAAAGGGCTTCACCAAAAAACTAATTCATACAAAAAAAAAAAAAAAATTCACCAAACCTTGGTGTTTGCCCTATGATAGTAAATATAGATGCATGTGAATATTTTTTTTTTGACTTAATACATAATAGAATTATGAAAAAATAACAAAAGTGTCTTAAGTAGTAAATAATAAGTAGTTAAGATTATTTAAGTAAATAATACATAATTAAGGAGCATTAAAAGAAAATAAAAAAGTTACAAAGTAGTAGGTAGTTAAAGGATATTTAAGTGAATAAAAATATAAATAGATAAAATTACATAATTATGTGGCAGTTATGAAAAAATTATTTTTCAATGTCATTGAAATATCGGTAGTTATAAAAGTTAAAGGATATTATAGGGGGGAAAAAGGCTCACCAAAAATGATTCATTAAAAAAAAAAAAAAAGTTTCGCAAAACCGTGGTATTCACCTTATAATATTAAGTATAGGTGCGTGTGAATTTTTTTTTTGACTTAATAATTAATAAAATTATAACAAAAATAACAAAAGTGTCTTAAATAGTAAATATTAGTAGTTAAGGTTATTGAAGTAAATAATACATAATTAAGGAGAATTAAAAGAAAAAAAGTTATAAATTAGTGGATAGTTAAAGGATATTTAAGGTAGATAAAAATATAAATAGGTAAAATTATATAATTATGTAACAATTTTGAAAAATTAAATTTTAATGACATTGGAGTATATGTAGTTATAAGAAGCTAAAGGATATTATAGGAAAAAAAAAAAGGTTCACCAAAAAAAATGATTCATTGAAAAAAAAAAAAAAGAGGCTTCACCAAACATTGGTATATGCCAAGTAATAGTATAGATAAGACACTAGTCTAATTATGAAATAAATAGGAAAAATAGGAATGTCAATGGAATAGGTATAAGAGGGTACTCGACCCGTTCAAAGTTGTTAAAAAAACCTATTGAGAAATATCCTAATAGGATTGGGATGGATTTGAGATTTGTGTGGGTTTGAGATGGGTGTGGGATTTACATGTAGAGTACCTGATACCTATTTATACTTATAAGATATTTAATATCCAATACCTATAGAGTACTCACTAAATACCCGTTTAATATAATAGAATAGAATAGAATATATATTTTATATAATTACAATTTTATTCTTAAAATATAATTAGTTAAATTCTTAGACCTAGGATTATTAATGTAATTTTGCTAGACTTTTGCCCTAGGTGATATTTATCACTAGCCTATCGTGACATTTGAGATCATTATATTAACTTACCTTATTCGTTTACAAAAACTTAAATCTGTAAAGACCCATATTTTTGTTTAATTTACTTCAGATTTTATTTTTATTTAATTTCTATTTTGTTAGATTTATTTAGTGTGACATATGTATTTACTTAATATGCAAGCATAGTAATTATTCTTTTTTGTGTACATGCATGTGTATTTATATATATAAGGATGAGTGTATTCCTATTGGGTAAGAGAAGTGGTGCATATGTTTTGGTTGGATGAAGGAGAGGTGTATACCTATTGGCTGAGTGTGTGGCAAGAAATTAATGAAGTATGGGGGAGGCCAAAGGTTGGCTAATGAAAATTCAAAACTTGGCTTCTGTGAGAAGCTTGGGGTGGTTTTGATTAGGAAGGGGTTCATGTATCTGTGAGTAAGAGTTGGGATATTTAGTTTGTTTATATAAACCCCTCTATACTTAGTCTCTAGATTTTCCCCCCAACAATCTAACCTAGAGAGAGAAATAGAGAGAGAAAGGAGAGCCTTCATGCAATTCTTATAAGATCGTGTAAGGAAGAAGAAGAGGGGAATCTCCTACAATCTTTTTCAAAGCATGTTCGTGTCAAATCCGTGTGTGGCTCGGAAGGTGTTCGCTAGAGAGTTTATAGGAAGAACCGACCTGAGTTGGTAGTAACACTTTTACACACTAATCATCTATGTGTGTAGTAAGGTAGGTGGGGTTTTATGCTTATAAGAGAATTTTTCTTTATCATGTATATGTATGTATATATATAGATGTATATTTATATAATAGAGATTAAACGTATTTGCCAAGTATGATTTGTGAAATCTTTGATATATGCTTGAAAGTATTGTAAGAGGAAGTTATGTGATCTGATGCCTTGTTATGGCTGAGTTTTTTTTCTTTTCTTTTTTATTATTTGGATATGTTTATGTGTATATATGTTTTGATTAGAAATTTACTAAATCCTTAATTTGTGAAGATAAAAGGTTCATATGAATATATATAAGATCATGTTTTCTTTTAATAACAGATAATCCCATATTGTTGAGGAGGATTTATAAATTCTATGATATGAATCTTTTTTTTTTTTTTTTTCCAGTTGCAAGAGGATGCCATGTTATATAAATTTATGTTAAGAATATGATGTTATGAGGCCATGTTTTGATTATGAAAATATAAATCCTGGTAATTGATATCCATATTTGTTCCATGGTAAAAATTGTCAATAAATTTTACTAAATTGTATGTTCTGATACAATCGTCTGAATGATGGATACCAATATTCGAATGATAATCTGTATAGCTACTATTGTTCGGACAATGTGTATTAGCGTCCGGATGATAATCTGCATAGAGACTATCGCTAGGACAATAGGTACCAATGTCTTGACGAAGTACACTTTTTAGCAACTTTCATCCTTTTTCTTCCAACTTCTTTTTAAATGTCTCCAATCAACATAAGAAGTTAAAAAAAAATGCCTTCTCAACACTTTTTTTACCTATATAAGACATGAAATGATTTTTAATTGGGATTTATGTATTTATTTACTTGTTTAAAATGTAATTTTGCCCTATTTGGTTAGAATGCATTCAAAATTTTTCTATGATTGTTTTAAGTTAAAAGGATTCCTAAAGTTGATTAACTATATATATCTTGAATTAATTTCATATGTGTTCATAAAAGTTTGTTTACTTTATTAAACTTATACATATTTTGGGCAACATGAAACTTAGGCCTAGGTGAAATTATTTCATAAAATTTATGAAATTAAAGAATGAATGCAAGAACCTAAATTATGAAGAACTCTTGTGTGTGATGTATTGTTGATAATGGAAAGTATGGTTTGATATTGATTTTTGATATTGTAGTCATAGAGACTGCTAAAAGAATGGGTTCTAAGCCCAAGGGTCGAAAGCCCAAAAACTTGTGCAGGATGATTTAGAATAACTAGTAGGCTAGAAACCTACGAAACATTTATACGACTTGCACTAGCGTATATTAGTACTGAGACTGCGGGACCGATTTTGCGTATTAAAGCAAGATTTAATAGACTAGGATTGAGGAACCCAAGCTATCTACTAGTTATTCTAGATTTAATAGACTACGAAGCATATACCGGTTTTCAAAGATTTTCAAAGGTTTTCAAAGATTTTCATCAAACTTTGGTGCACCAAACGCACCCTAAATAATAAAGTCATCTACTATTAAATGGTCTCCATGCCATATCATTCATTAAACAGAATAGATTCACTTAAAACCCATAATAATATATAAGTATAACCAAAGAAAGAAACCAAAATTGGATATTAAGACTTCGTTTGATAACATTTTTATGCTTACTATTTTTCCATTTATATTTATAGATTTTTAAAAATTGGCAACAAATATGTATTTGTTAGACATGTTCTTATTTTTTTGTTTCCAAAAAAATAAATACTTAAACATAAACAAAAAAAGTGTTCTTACTCTAATTTTTTTTGCTATAAATATTTTTCAATTTTAATACTTTATATATATTTTTGCATCATATTAAAATGAGTTATTTTCTTCAAATATTTTATTAAACTAAAATTATTTTTAATAAAATATATTTTCATATTAATTTAATTGATTTAATTATATTATTTATTAAGAATGATTTAATAAAATATATTTCAATTAAATTAAATTATTTATATATTTTTAGTTAAATTTAATTAATAAATAATATAATTAAATTATATTTAATATATTTCATTTTTGTTAAATTAAATTATTTGTAATTAATAACATAATAAAATAATTACTTTAATCAATTAAATTAAATTAAATTAATATGGAATATATTTTATTTAATTTTATTAAATAAAATTAATTACAGCAAACAAATTTACATTTCTAAACGTAGATAATAGAAAATAAAAATAAAAAAATATAAATAGTTAAACATAAAAGGAAAAACGTCTACGTTAACGAATGGGCCCTAATAAAAGCAAATTTCCATAACAATAGAAAAGTTCCCAAACAAGAAAAACAATACACGCCTCCTAGGATTAGTCTAAGTGACTCGTGGGTATGCTTCCCATAGAGACCACATGGGTTTGATTACTGAATCAAGCAGAGTGTGCATGAAGGGTAGCGTACATCTTTTCGGTTTACCTATTGTTTATATGGTTCATGGAGAGCTGTAATAAACCAATGAGGGTTTCGGGTTACCCAAAAAAAAAAAAAAAAAAAAACATGCTTGATACAATCACTTAAAGAGAAAATTCTAATATTCAAACAAAGAAAATTTATGATAAGGGGGTTTAGTTTAATTTTAAATCAAATGGAGAAATTTACACAAGTATTCTTTTTACCACTATGGCACAATCTAAGTTATTTTTGAAATAGGCAACGTATCTAGAATCCAAGTGTGGGAGGGGTTGTTAGGTGCTAAATTGTAAAATAAACTTTAATGGTCTTGATTTTGATTGCACTCTAATTAGACATGAGTATTCATATTCTGCATTGATTGCACTCAAATTAATTTTCATGTGACCCTCGCTTTTATTGTAAAATTAATTTTAATTAAATTAAATTAAACCATTAGATCATTTTAAAAAAATCATGAGTGCTTAGCTACTGAAATCCATTTTTGCACTTCATCCCCTTCTACTGCTCTTTTTCTATTCTTTTTAAATCTCAATCATTCATTTCTATTTTTTCCTCTTATTCTTTTTTGATAATTTTTTCTTAATAACTAACACTTATCATTCTCTCATCACTTATTTTAAATCTAAATATTTTTTTTATTTCATATATATTAAAAAAACTTAACCCATTTTTAAAAGAAAAATAATTTTTTCATAGAAGAAAATAGAAAGACAAGAATAAAGAATTGAGCTATATTACCTACCAAAAAAATAAACTTTATTCCTAAAAAATAAAAGAAAAAACAAAGGAGATAGTCCTTAGTTGGTGTTAATATATTTTACGATTTATAATAACCTTAATATTCATAACGGTGCAAATTTTTTCATTTAAAAAAATTGGGTTAATTTTTTATAATATATATGAAATAAAAAAAATATTTAGATTTAGAATAAGTGATGAGAAAGTGATAAGTGTTAGTTAGTAAGAAAATAATGTCAAAAAAGAAAAACTGAAAAGTCAATAGAATAAAAGTCATAAAAGGATGTATTTTTAGCTCTAAGATGAAATGAATTGTTAAAATTTGAAAAGAGTAGAAAAAGAGCAGTGAAAGAAAAAAAGTAGGGGTAGAGATTTAAAAAGAGTAGAAAGAAAAATAGTAGGGCAACGGATCCATATATATGTATGTATATCAAGAAATATAGTGAATAATTAATTAAATTTAAGTTAATTATCCATAAAACTTCAATAAGATTCCATCAAAGAATAATAGAATACGCACAAACTCATGTATATATGATTGTAAAAAAGTTTCTAAAATGTTGCTAAGAAATGCCAAAAGATTACTAAAGGAAAGGGGGGAAAAAAGGCCAATCAACGTAATCAAACTTCAATATGCAGATTAAGTAATCAATAACCATTAAAATTCCATTAAAAGGCTACAATATTTTTGTATTTCTAACCATGTGTACAAAAATACCAATCAAAATTACTTACCCAAAAAAAAATACCAATCAAAAGAAGATTTTTTTTCTTTCACATTATCCTATAATTTTCCACTAACCAAACAGAGTTTCGCTAATTACATATGAACTAATCGTAATTAGAAAAAAGAAGGGTTATGATGTGTATCGAACCAAAACATGTTGAGAAATGGCCATCAATTACTAGAAGAATGTCAGCCTTAGCTTCTTCCTAGACATCGCTCTTCTTCTTCTTCTTCTTCTTCTTCTTCTTCTTCTTCAATTCTAATTGTATATTGCTGAAAAGACTATCATGTATCAGCATTTATCACTTTTACCAAGAACCAAGCAGGAATAAAATTCATTTAGACAAAAAATCAAAAACTTGGTAAGTGTACCGTGGGGTGGAAATGAGATTTAAATTCGCAATGAGGGTGTGGGCTTGGAGAGTGTAGATAGACAAAGTAGTTTTCTTCCTCTTCTTGGGTTATGAGATTGGTGATTTAAGAGAGGAAAGAATGGTGATTTTAAAGGTGAAAGGCATGATGTGAAAAGATGGAAAGATTGATATTGGAAGCAAAGATTTTAACAAATTACAATTATGAAAATGAGAGGCCACATCATTAATTAGGAAAGTTAAAAAAAAAAAAACAATTGAATTTACGTGAAATTAGAAGGTTATAGGTGTCCAACAAAAGTTTTTCACAGATTCAGACTTTTTATATTAATATAGATATAGATATATATAATGCTAAATCAGCAAAACTTTTAGACAAGATTTTTCTGGTTATTTTTTTTATTCAACTTTGATTGTCTATGACCCAAAGTTTACCTGATTGCTTCATTATGATTGTAAATGCTCCAAATTAGCCCGAATCACCTAAAAATCATATATAAAACATTATAAACACTAATAATAATATAATATAAATAGAGTAAATCGAACAAGAGATGGGCGCAATAAAAATAACAGATACATAGATATATATAATTAAACACTTACAGAAGTTCAACATCTATAAATGTTAGTTTGGTAGGACATCGACTTCTACTTTTATAAAAATCAAATGTAAATACGATTTTTTGAATTAAATTGATGTTTTGGAGTGATAAAAACCCACCGGAGAAAAAACGTTGAAAACATTGAGTGATAATTCATGGACATAAATTCATAGTTTATGGTGCGATCCCTATAGCATTCCATTTCATCAAAATGCAAAGACTGAAATGGGTCAGAGGGTAAAAGATATATATGTATAGACGTGTATTAATTAGCGCATGAAGTTTAGTTACAAGAACATTATTTTTTAAGAAAATTATTATTTATTTTATTTTTCCCAACCCAATCTCAATAATAATAAGAAACAATTTACTTTGTTAATTTATTTTATTTTTTTATTTTTTTCGTAATTATCTTTCCTCTACAAATTCTGGATCGAAACAATTTTGTTCACCTAGCAAATTTGCTTCGTCAAGTATAATTATTATGACTTTTCTTTGTCTAGGTTCACCATCAATGAAAATGAAATTAAAATTGAACAAAGGGAGATAGTACTCATTCGTCGATCTTTCTAGTTACATTGAGATAAGATTCTATAAATTAATTTAGTAGTTTTGATATATTTAATTAAAGGGCAAATGCACGTTCCCTGTTTGGTTTGGCTAAAAAATCGTATAACCTTTTTTTTTTTTAATTTAAAAGTTAACAAATAATTTTTTTATGATTTCAATTAAGTAATCATTTAATATTCTTATAAATCAAAAGCATAAGAATTATATGAGTATTATCATCTCCTGACCAAATTTTTTTTGGTCACTAAAAAGGTTATTTTTCTTGACAAAATGTTTATCAAATATTTAAAAAATAATAAAATATTTATTACCTTTGTTGATGGAGTAAAATTGGGTCCGCAAATAGTCTACTTTTACTGACCAACTAAGATTTGGTAGGCAAATGGTTCACTTTCTCGAGTAATTGGTCACTAGAAGTAATAAATGTTTTATTACTTTTTTAGCTGATCTAAAGCATCAATTTTATTTTTGGTGATCAAAAATTTTACTTTTTCTTGACCAGAATTTGGTTGGCAAAAAGCTATAATATATACATATATAAACAAGTAAGGATTTAGCCTAGTGGATAACTACACGAAATTTAAATAAATAACCCAACTTTGATGTTCGGCAACAAAACTTTTGTTGGACCAATTGGTCACTAATGATATGCCTTTTAGAAACCAAAATTTAGTTGCAAAAAGGCACTTTGGTCAACCACTTTTATTTTGGTCTCTAAAAGATACACTTTTTAGTGACCTCTTAGTGACCAAAGTTTAGTTAGCAAAGAGTAAACAATTATTGACCAAGTATTTTTTTATCGCTAATACTTTCTGTGATCAGCATTTACCTACAATTGGCAATGAAAATATATTTGATTTGCAATGCCTTTAGTGATAAAAAAAATTGGTCACTAAAAGAGTTGTTTGTTGTAGTGCTTTTTTATCAAATCTATATTATTATACGAGGAAATACTAAAAGTATTAATAAAACTTAAAAATTAATGAAGTGGACCACTTGGTGAAATTTTTAATTGCATAAACTGCAGTAATTACCTTTACAGTGGACACTGTGTCCCATCAATTGGTTCCTATAATTTTAATTGTAATAGTTAATCTTTTTTTTTTTTTTTTGGGACCCGGAACCCCACTGGTTTATTGCAAATCTCAACGGTCTGCGTAGCCGATGGATAAACCGGGAGGAGAGCGGTTCGACCCAAGATATCCTCCAGTCCAGTCGAGGACGCACTCAGCGGGATTCGAACTCCCGTCTCTGGGCTTATGCTCTTTGGGGGTTATCCGTCGACCGCTGAGCTAACTCTCGGGGTCATAATTAACCCCTTTACAGAATTGGTCAAATAGTAATGTGATCATTCCATCCAATACCATTTGCAATTGAGACGTTAACAACATATGTGACTAAAATTCAATGATATATAATAAAATAATTAACATCCCATCAATTCCATTAAAGACCTTAGATGTAATATGTTTGACACTCATTCGCGGCAAGATTGATCAAGGAAGATTTAATTTTAGGACGAGTTCAATCTATAAAAACAATCTACAAATCAGATCTAAGACTTTCAATGGAATTGATAATGTAAATTATTTTATTATCCTAGAATTTTAGTCATATTATATTTACACGTGTTATTAACAATTCAATTGTAAATGATCCTTAATAAAATGACATATTGTTACTTTATCGATATTGCAAAGGTTTGATTATTGTAATTAGACTCACATGAATCATAGTAGAATACATTGTAAATTGTGTGGGTTGTTATTGTAGTTTATCATTTTTTAATTTATTATGTTAATATTCTTTAACCATTAATTGTCATTCACAAGTTAAAGAGGTGTATAAATAAATTTTAAAATTCTATAAGTTGTTTAATTAATATTACTTTTATATTTTTACTTTCTTTATATGTTCCTTATAAACTTTATGCTACTTTTATTTGTCCTTTTAAAGAATTACTTAATTATTCATTATTTATTTAAGTGATATTATTTTTTGATTACTTCCCAATTATTCACTATTTAATTTAATTAATTTATTCAGTATTTTTAAGGTTTCACGAACTTCTCCAAGATAAGTTTATTTGATGTTAAATAATATCTTCCTGTACAATAATATGGATGATGTATGTTTGATGTTGTAAACAACAATAATCATAGTAGTAATTATTTTTATTTGGACCCACAAGATTAAAAATAATTACAAGAGCAGATTGAATTTGAGAATTCAGTACTGGAGGTCGTATCACAAGTTTACAAACGTTACCCTTTCAAGTGGATTTCTGAGGTTCTTTTTATTTCCCTTCAAATCAAAGTTGCAAGTTCTCCCATGATTCCATTATTATTGACCAGGTGTCTGAAGAAAAGGCACTGAGAAGTGGAAATAGGGTACTTACACATTTTTCTGATGAAATGTGTTCTTTCTCATCTTCCGGTGCAAAAACTCAGGCTTTCTGAGTCTGTAGACTTGATTTGAAAAGAATTAGCTTCAGTTTTTTTTTTTTTTTTTTAATCTTCCTTTTATTTTTACGTGGCATGATAAAAAAATTCATAAAAAAGGAAAAACCATAACTAAAACCAGAAAAGCTAGAGTAAGACCAAAAAAGAAACCCTTGATTTCTCTCTTATCTCGTAGACTTAACTGACAAATCACATGCCCATGCAGGCATTTCCAGGCCCACCCACATAATGATCCACATGGAACTGGCAGTGGGAGAAAAGGCCTGCGGGACATCTAACCCCCACACTCCTCTCTCCCTTTCTACTTCAGAATAAAAAACTGAACCTGAATTTTTTTAATATTTTATTTGTGCCAACTCTCACTCTCATATTGATTACATCTGTCTCTTCCTTCAGTATGACACACCATCCAATTACAATCTCTTCTTGGCTGTCTTCCTCTTTTTTCTATTTTGTTCTCCGAAGAAAAACAGCAAAACATCTCCTGTTGGATCTGCAGAGATTCCTCTTAGTCATGCTTTGGTATTAGTTTTTGGGAGAATTGAAGATAAAGTTGCAGATTGCAAAATGGGCATTGGGTGTCCCTTCCTATTGTTTTGGTTCTCAGAAGGGCATTGTCTGCTTTCTTCTGTCAAAGCCAATTTAATTGCTTCCATGTCCTACTAAAAGTTTATTTGTTTGGTTACTGTTTTCTATTCTTCTGCTCGTTTGTTTTGTCTTCGTATTGTAATTTAACGGCTCGTTTGGAGCCATAAAAAAACTAAAAAAATTTAAAAAAATTTCAAAAATTTTTAAATTTCTCTAATCAAATTTTATCACCTATCATTTTTACATCACATCAATCCCATCTATTGATTTTTTTTTTAATTTTTTTACTCCAAACGCCCCCCAATTTTAAAAAAGATGTTGGGCAAATTTGTGGAAACCCTTGGAAAAAATCTATATATCATCAGAGGAAGCATTGGGATTTTGTTGGAAAGAGGAATTCTGGTCTAATATGTATAGGTAGAGAGCCAAATTTTATTGTTTTCGAGGTGTTGTAGCTGGAAAAGTGTGGGCTTTGGAAGATAATTGTGTCTTTGTGAGGTACGTTCATGTTTTTGGTGAAAGGTTTTGAATGGAATGTCATGACTATGGCTAGGGAGGGTTGAGAAAAGCTTTTACCTGTGCAAATATGTGAGGGAAAGAAGAGGATTAGGATTTGGTTTCTGGGCCTACCTCACTTGGATTGGGATCTGGGTGCTGATAAGGCTTGTGAGGTATCCAACAGTATAGATTCTCAATTTGGTTGACTAGCCAGCTCTCTTAATTTCTTCATGAAGTGTGGATTGCATTGGGAAAGCATGTTTTGTAATTGTTGAAGACTGTTTGCATTCTATGGAATTTGAGTTTGAAGTTCATTGTATTTGAGGAAGAATGATTGAGGTTTAGGTAGTGAGGATTGAGAAGTATTCAGGAGAGGGGCAAAAATGGCAGCAAAACTTTTACATTCATTGAAAGATGACAACCCAGATTTGCGAAAGCAAACAGGATGCTTGACTGGGATCTTCCAACTCTTCGATCGTCAACATATCCTCACCGGTAGGCGCATCAGTGGCCAAAGCCCAAAGAGGCTGCCTGCTGGTAATCCTCTAAATGGAACATTGCTTATTCTGATTTACTTTCCTTTGTAATTTTCAAGGGTGAATGTTCCTCAAATTGTATGGTTAAAGATTAATTACCTTCTTTCATTGCATAATTGGTTAGTATATGTGAGACTAATTTTGAATTGATCTTTCGTAAGTAGTATTTTTTTTTTCTTTGATTATGTGACTTTTTAATTTCATATTTTAATGGAGCAGGTGAGTGCTTTTAACTTAATTTTTGATCATAGCTTTAGTGTGATATCTTGAATGTCCCTTTCTATGCCAGAGTATAATTAAGTGGTTCTGCTTTTACATATTTATACTTTATTTCCTCTACTTTTTGGATGGCATTCTTGTGTTCCATTTTCCATCTTACTGTGTATGTCCTCATCCAATATTTCTCCTTATTTGTTTATCTATTTATTTTTTTCTGTAGGTAGTTCACACTTCAACACGGGCAATTTTGAAATAGAGTCTAATAAAATATTCCATCGGCCAACAGCAAAGGTAAGAACTTTTAATGCCCTTTTTTTTTTTTTTCAGAAATTCCCATAATATATAAATACTTACTAACATAAACATATAATGTATATAAGTACTTATGCTGCTATGCATGCATTTCCACTTTGGAAGAAAGAAGAGCGGGAGGTGGGAGGCTGAGGAGAGGGGAGGGGAAGGGAAGGGAATTGAGGTACCTCCATAAGACAAATTTTCTTTCATGCCCCCAATTTGTGGTGCAATGGGTGTGGAAGGGAATGGCTAAAATTCTTTAATTGTGTTTTATCTATCTTGTCCTTGGTATTTTAAGTATTTTTCACTATTCAACAAATGTCCATCACAAATAAATATGGATATAATTGTATTTTTAATCATGTTTTTTTAGCTTCCCCTCCAGTCTCCCAAACACCTTCCCATCTCTTCCAACCAATAAAAATTAATTAAGCTTCCTTTGTTTCCCTTCCCTTCCTTCTCATTTATTTTAGTTCCCATCCCTTCCCCTTCCACTCTCCCAAACAAAAACTTACTTTTGTACCTGGTTAAGGCCTTGTTAAGGATTGAGCTGACAAAACAAATATTCATTTTCACAATCAGTACAGAGTCCAATACTGTCACGAGAATAATGAATATATATGATGATGTACTTAAATGCTAAATATCTGCAGAATTCTAAATCACCATAAACTAGAAATATTTACCAAACTTTCTCCAGAATTCTTTTGTATCATGAGTTTATTGTTACATTTATTCTGTTCAAATCGTAGGTTGAATTTTGTTATGCCGGGCAGAGGCTGCCTGTTTCCCAAATGTTAATAATGTACTTCCATCATTTCTGACCCTTATTTTTTTATTTTAATTTATTTTATTTTTTCTGTTCTGAATATATCCCTGTAATTTTGTCAAACCTTAGTTTGGTGCTGGTTTTATTTTATGTTATTTTTTTTTTTTAAATCTGATTTGTCATTCACTTGCAGGAAGAAAATGCAATCAAACACGTAAATGAGAAACAAAGGCTCTCCACAGAATCGTCCCGAGCCTCCTTTTCATCTTCCTCCCGTTCGTCTTCCTTCTCTTCTATTGACTGCAACAGAACAGCTCAACCAGAACCCGTGTCCTTTGACCGAATCATTTTTCCTGAAACTCCTTCAAGGGATCCTACAATGAACCAGTCAAGTGCCTCCCCGAAGTTTGGATGGCAATCGCTTGACCTCCGAGATGTAGTGAAGGACTCCATGTACAGAGAAGCTTGGGGGCTATCAATTAAAACTAGTACAAAAGAGGAATCAGCAGATCAAATGGTGAAGCATAAAGATACCCCGAGGCCTCTGCAGCTGTCCAAATCGGTTGATGGATCTTCCTGCATGGCCATCAATGGAAAACAAAATTCACCTGCTGATCTCAAGGACTCTCTTAGAGTTCTTGCCAAACTTCGTGAAGCACCAAGGTATTTTAATGAAGCTGGGGAATGCTCAAGATCCTTGCGTGAATCAAATTATGCTTCTTTGTTTTCACATCCAAAATACACTCCTCGGTTTTCTTGTGATGGACGGGAGCTAAACCATCTCTCCTTTGAATCACAAGATGCTTTCAAATCAACTCCTAAGGATAAAGAGCTTCCAAGACTTTCACTGGATGGTAGAGAGGGTTCAATGCGAAGTTTTGATTCTGATTTAAAATCAAACTTTCTGTTCAGAAATTCGCAGAGGGATATTGCTAATTGCAATGGTGGGGTCCCGGGTCTGCAGCAAACATCTGGGGCTCAGGCACGACCTCCCAGTGTTGTAGCAAAGCTAATGGGCTTGGAAACATTGCCAGAAGCTGCCTTGGCAAATGGTAGTCAGATAGGGTTGATCAAAACTTGCCCCACTGAGGATTGTCATCCCTTCTCAAGGCCGTTAAAATCTAATGATTCATGCCACTCAATCCAAACATCAAATTCTTCGAGGAACTTGAGGAAGGAACCGTCTTCACCACGCTGGAAAAATTTTGGATCTGTCATGAAACCCATTTCAGCTTCGAAGTTTCCAATTGAACCAGCACCATGGAAGCAGCTAGATGGGAGACGGGGTTCTCAGAAACCAGCTCCTAAGCATCAAAAAACTCCATCAAGGGCAACTAACTCCTTCCCTTCGGTGTATTGTGAGATTGAGAAAAGGTTGAAGGATCTAGAATTCACTCAATCTGGAAAAGATCTCAGAGCTCTTAAACAGATACTGGAAGCAATGCAGGCAAAGGGGCTCTTAGAGGGCAGAAGAGAGGGACAAGATCCCAATTTGGCAACTCAGAGAGATCCCGGGCCAAGTTATATGAGTTCAAATTTAAGTCCTAAGTTGGTAAACCAACAAAAGCCACATAGTGATTGTGTTAATAATTCCAGAAACAAGGGAGCAAATTCATTGAGGACTCTTGAGTCCCCAGTTGTGATCATGAAACCAGCAAAACTTGTTGAAAGATCTGGTGTTCCTCCTCCTTCAGTAATCCCAACAGATCGCTTGTCAGCTCTCCCTAAAATCAGGGGTGGTGAATTTGCAGATAGCAGAAGGAGTTCAGTCAATAGAGGAACACCTAAAGAACACATTCCAAAAACCAGTTGCAGAGAAAATTCTATCACTTCCACTAATAATAAGAGAATCAATAACAAAATTTTGACATCCACACAGACCTCTTCTCGGTCTCATCAGTTGCCCAAAGAGAACAGTGCAATCTCACTGAAGAGCTCTGGATCTGTGTCTCCAAGATTGCAGCAGAAGAAGCTTGAGTTGGAGAAGCGATCTCGACCACCCATCCCTTCTGATTCCAACAAATCAAGAAGGCAACCCAACAAGCAGCAACCAGAGTCAGGTTCTCCAGGAGGGAAAGAAAGACCAAAATCTTCAAACTTGCAGCAAATTGACAGCCTGTCCAGTGGGATGAGTGAATATAGGAATTTGAGGTCCCAAGAGGATGACATTTCAATGCGATCAGATGGTAAAACTGTCTCTGACTTAGGGATGGATACAGAAGTAACCAGTTTGGAATGCTGTGCTGAGGCCAATGGTAGCCAAAGTCCATCCATGAAGGCTGCCAAGTACTCAGTTTCTGGCTTAGTACAAAAGGTAGGTGATTTGGATATTATTATTTTTTTTTAAATATTCTTATCAAATGAGTGACCATTTTGATGATTTTATTTCAGATATTAGCTCCGAGGTTGAGTGAAGATGGAGCATTGCCTGAATTTTCTTTAGTTGCCCCTGAGCATCCTAGTCCTGTCTCTGTTCTTGATGACACAATGTACAGGGATGATACCCTGTCTCCTGTGAAATGGATGCCAGATGTCCTCAGAGGTAAGGCTGTCCTTTGCTGTGATTATTTGGTTGCATCTGGCTGAAAAACACCCAATTATTATTTAATATTTGAATTCATGGTAAAATGGTTTCATATGATTGATGAGCTTTGTTACCATTTTCTCAAAAAGAGGTTTACACAAAATTTCAATATGCTAGGATATAGTGACCATCTTGTGATTTAACCTTGACACAATGGAAGGAAACTAAATCTGGGTTATCAGAAGACAATTCAAGTTGCTGGCAGTCAAAGGAAATCATCAACGATGTGAACAAATTTTGTGTGGTTCTGCTCTAATTTTGGAGAGATATAGTAACTTCCCTAAATTCCCTTTGTGATTTTGTTCTAGCGAGTTTCTTATGGGAAACTCATCTCACTTTAATTTTAGTTTCAATAGCTTCATATTTCTGTTACCCTCATAGAAAACTCAATAATTTATATAAGCACATGGGTGGTATTGTGGCGATGTGTATATATTCTTGGAAACTGCTTCAAAAGGGAATGCTGGTTTGGTTGTAGTTGCACTTTGATATCAAAGGATAAGTGAGTGATGATGAAGTGGACAACCTTAATGTTATGTTTGGAACATAGAATTGTAAAGGCAAAAGAAAATTCAAGGGGAAATAGAATTACTAGTTTATTTTTCTGGAAAATATCTATTCATTCTTTAACTCAACTAGAAAATTGAAATACATTTTATTTTTTTCCATAATTTTGCTTTCATACCATTTTCCTTCACTTCTTTTTCTCCACAAATCCATGTTCCAAACGTAGCATAAGTTGTAGAGAAACAATCATCCTCGTCATCGTGGTTCAGCCTGTCCCAACAGCAAGCATGCTATTCTCATATCACATGACCTAGAAAAAAGTCCTATGAAATTCTACTAGCCTATATAATTTTTGTATGGCAAGTCAGTGTAGGAGGCTTGGAGCAAGTACTTTTGGAAATCCAATTATGGTCTTGCTGTCATTATTTATGCATCATAAAGTACAATTTGAACTCATTTATTCCATATCTAATTTGTTTTAACAGATGACGCAACCATGAATTCTTGTGGAGGACAAAAGGAAACAGAGGAGGATCATATGTCTAACAGGATGGATTTTGGCCTTAAGTCAGAGATTAATCGCAAGAAGCTAGAGGACATTGAGCACTTGGTGCAGAAGCTTAGAGAAGTGAACTCGAGCCACGACGAAACCCACAATGATTATATTGCATCTCTATGCAAAAACACAAATCCAGACCACAGATACATATCCGAGATATTGTTAGCTTCGGGTCTCCTCCTGAGTGACCTCACCTCAAGTCCGACAATCTTTCCGCTCCACCCATCTGGCAATCCCATCAACCCGGAGTTGTTCTTGGTTTTGGAGCAGACAAAAGCAAGTACCTTACAGAAGGAAGAATCAAGCATCGAAAGTGCTGTCCATATGAAGCCAGCTGACAAGGAAAAGTTACTCAGAAAGCTCATATTTGATACTGTTAATGAGATTCTCATAGGGAAGTTAGGGTCAGCAAGAATTTCCCCTCAGCCATGGCTGAGGCCTAATAAACTGGCAAGGAATACTCTGAATGCACAAAAGCTTTTGAGAGAATTGTGTTCAGAGATAGAACAGCTTCAAGTCAAGACATTGGTTGGTGGGTTAGAGGATGAAGACGATAGTTTGCAAAGCATTCTGTGGGATGATGTGACGCATCGATCAGAGAGCTGGACAGATTTTGATGGTGAAATTTCTGGACTTGTATTGGATGTTGAGCGATTAGTGTTTAAAGATCTAGTTGATGAGATTGTGCGTGGCGAGGCAACTAGCTTGCAAACCAAGCCGGGTAGGCGTTGCAGGTAGGCTTTTTGCATAGTTTATTTCTATGTATTCTGTCATTTTCTTTTCAGTTTTCCATTTTTCCTTTCATTTTTCTCCATACTAATTCTCTCTGTTCTCAGTTTTCTTTTATTTTTGTATAGAAGGATTATAATTTTGTGGGCAAGAACTTAATGTCTGGATTCTAAAGGAAATATTTACGTTGTTGATTGCAATATAACATTTGTGAGAATCCATCGTTATTATTTCAGACTTTGTTTTGTATAGATTTGTTAATTCGGTAATTGTAATTGTCATTCTCCACCCATTAGTGAAGAACCCAATCAACCTCTATTTCATTCTGTTTTTGTTAATTTGAATTGATGAATAAACATCAGTTTTGTTTTAATTGGATGACACTTTTGTTAAGAGTCCCAATCTCTCTTCCATTGTGGGTTCGTTCTTGACTCCGATCTCTCTATTTCTTTCATTGAGTTTATTTGAATGGGATGACACCCCAAGGCCACTTCACAACCTCAAATCCGTCATAATAAGCCACTCGATTAAAATAATAATAAATGAATGAATGAATTTTTGGACAAAATTTCTAACCAAAACCAAAAATATTGTACTAAAAATAATAATAATTGAACACTGGTGTGATGTCTGCTAAAAAATCTTTGATACTTAAGTTAGAAGATAATTCTGCAATGAATGTGGTAGAGTTTCAGTATAAAAAGAATGTCATACCTCGTGAAAATGGTGAAGATTCCTTTTATATAGGCCTAGCATGGCTTAAGTGTAGGATGATGTTGTGATGAGGATTGCATGGATCATGGGGGTGAATATTCTCTGACAAATGGAATGTAAATGTAGCCCTTGATTCTATCCCTCGATGGTGTGATGGGTAGTTACTTCTTGATTGAGGTAGGTCACTAGATTATATTCAAGAATCCCGTCAGTTATCTTATTGAGATATATCTTAATTTGCCTGAAGTTATCTTGTCACCTATGCTTGCTTGGTATTTTGCCTAGGATGTCAGTTGGGGATTGATTGAGCAAAGTATCATGATTAGGATGTTCTCAATCGAGAGTTGCTCTAGAGGTTCACCAGGATAACTGCTTCAGGGTCAGGGATTTTTCCCTATTAGATGCCCCTAATTCGCTTGGTTGGCTGTGCGGGACGAGAGGAATATAAAGGTTGGCCTGCCCTCGATATATAGGCACATTTATGACTCTGTAGGCATGAATATAACCATTTTATGTATTGATGAGACACACCCCTTCATTCGTAGGTAGGTTCGTGAACCATGACACAAATGATCACATGGGGTTTGCTAGATCTAAAACAACTGGCGACATCTGGGCCATTCGTTTCAAAAAAGTGGGGGAATTAGTTTTGAGGGCTTGGCCTTTGGGTTCCTTTGCTTTGAACTTCTCAGAGTTTTTGTTGCTTTATTTCTCTCAAACTGTGCTTCTACTTTTTCAATTTTCAAGCTTTAAAGAGGATTTCTTGCATCTTTGGGTAAGAATTTCTCTGTTCATCATCATTTCTTGCCCTTTTAATTGTTTTATGCACTGGCATTTAGCATGTAATGTCAAAAGAAAACACAAACTTCCATTCCCAGCAGAAAACCTCTGGTTTGTTAGGTCCATTTGTAGAATTCTTTGCTTTAAATCTTTTATTTACTGACTCCACATATTAGAGCATTTGAGAAAAATGAGCAGTGAAGAGAAGGTAGGTTCCAGTGGTTCTGAAAGAATAATTTTAGAGGATCATGGCCCAAGTGAGGCTTGAGGCCTAAGACACTGCCTCCATAAGCTAATCCAAGGCATTGATTGGGGAACTTGTGGCTGATGTTCACTCTATCGCAAGCATCGAGTCTGACCCTCAGGAATTCTTTGTCTCTAGGGTTAGAGACTACAGTTTTTTGGCTGAGGGGATGAAATCTACCCTCGGGTTGACCAAGGTGAGAGGGGGTTTGATCTGCATTCTAGATTCCCCCTTCCTTGGGTTTTAGATTCTCAGGAGAAGAGGATTGAGCCTGCTCCTAGAGGGCAGACAAGGTCACGGTGTATGAAAGTGGCCTTGCAGGCGACTTTCGTTTTCCCCTCTTCAAGCCCATTCAGGGGATCTTAAATTGGATTAATCTGGCACCTAGCCAGATTCAGCTAAACTGTTAGAGGATCTTTGGGTGCGCCATTCTATGGAGGGCGGCCGCTGGATGTGATTTGACAGTTGAAGAATTCCTGTATAGTTATAAATTGATCGAGAAGGGGACTGAGTGGTGGTACTTTTCTAGGGAAAAGTAGTACAACCTACTGACCCTTCTGTCCACTTCTAACAAGGGCTAGAAGGATAAATTCTTCTTTCTTTATAATAATGGATGGGAGTTCTAATCATGGGAAATTACTAAGGAAAATGTCGCTCGGGTTCCTCGACAGTAGGACCAATCGTCCAAAAAGGGTACATTAAGTTATTTCTCAATTTTCTATTTTGCCTCTTTTTTCTTTTTAAGTGTTAGAGCCCTGATCCATCTTCTCTGTTTTGTATTGATTAACCCACACCAAACTTATCCTGACTGCCGAACAGCTCGCTCAGGTCAAGCGTGCTTAGAAGCTTGAGGTGCATGAGGCTAACCCCTTGATAACTGACGAGAGAACTTAGGTGTTTTACTTGGGTTTGACTTGACAAGGGAGGCCCTGGCTATCTGATGTGAGAGGAGTGAGTTCAAATTTATTTTCTTTCTGTCATTCTATGTTTAATTCTGATTTGTTTGTGTATGATTTCAAATAACGAGCCTTCTAGAGCAGTCTTTTTAGTAATCAATGGCTTTCAATCCCAACATTCTTAAGAGGACAAAGATCACATTCCAAGGACTATCATTGGGGGAAGCTTGGCAACTCTGAGAGAGAATGAGGAAGCTCCGATCATGCCTCTCCCACTTCCGAATGAAGCATTCGGGGCTTCCACTCCTCTGCCTAGTGTCCCTATACCTACTCCGACCTTCTTTAACATAATTGATGATCCCTAATTGATGATCCCAAGTTGGCTTGGGAGAAGGCTCTAAAGCTCCTCACTGATGTTGTGGTTGAAAGGTTATGAGGTTGTTCCAACCTCTGAGTTACCAAAGACTTGGACCATGACCTCTTAAAGGTGTGCCTCAATTGGTACGCTTAGCCATTTTCCTTTTGTTAGTTTTTGCTAATGTCTTTCTTATTCTGTTTAGGCGATTGCTCAATCTATTGTCGTGTCAAAACGGCTCTGACCATCGAGCGACATTACAAAGATGAAATGAAGAAGAATTTCAGCCTTCAGGCGGAGGTTGAAGCTTTAAGGGAGCAGGCAGACAAGTCTTCATCCCAGAAAGATGCAGCCTTGGCCGGTAAGAAGGCTGCTATGGTCGAGAGAGATGCCCTAGGCACCAAAAGCAATGATCTGGAGGCAAAGAATAAAGAACTTACGATGAAGGTGGTTGAGTTTACCGAGCTACTGAAGGATGCCCAGGAGAAGGCCGTGGAAGAATTCAAAGATGGAATGACTTCTAAATCCTACTTGCCCCAGTCTATATCCAGAGGTTCGAAGTAGTAAAGGTAAAGGCCATTGAACTCTTTCCTGATTAGGACTTTTCAATGCTTAAGCCAATTGAAGACGATACTATCTCCATAGATGTTGATGGTCAGGAAGAGGCTAGAGCTGAAGAGACCTAATTTAAGGCTACACTTCTTAGTTTTGCTTTTTTATATCGTTTAAGACATTTTGCCTACCTGTGTAAATCTTTTGCCAAATCAATGAAACATCTCCATTTTTTTACATGAAATGTTAATTATGGATGTATCGGTGTCATATTTTCTATGCACATATTTTCTAAATATGAATGCTATACTTAGGTTAAATTTGGTTATGAGATCAATGTGTATCTATTTGATCTTGTGAACTCGGTAAAGTTACTTTGGCCTCTTGGGTTTAGCCATGTGAGCCACCTTGATCTGCTCGGTCTCGTGAATCGAACAGCATTACTTTGGCCTATTGGGCCTGGCCATATGAGCAATCTCAATCTATTCGGTCTCGTGAATCGATCAAAGTTACTTTGGCCTCTTGGGCCTGACCACGTGAGCTACTTTAATCTACTTAGTCTCATGAACCGAGCAGAATTACTTTGGCCTCTTCGGCTTGGCCATATGAGCCATCTTGATTTGCTCGATCTTGTGAACTGTACGTAGTTACTTTGGCCTCTTAGGCCTGGCCATGTAAGCCATCTCGGTTTGCACGATCTCATGAACCGAGTACAGTTAGTTTGGCCTCTTGGGCTTGGCATCTCAATCTACTCGGTCTTGTGAACCAAGTAGAGTTGCTTTACTGGGGTAGACCTTATAGTAGGAACATTTGTAGAAGAATCAAACTTTATTAATGACTTAGAAGAAATTACATCTTTAATTTGTTACTCGTAGTATTTTCGTAGGTGTTCTACATGCCATAGGTTAGGTAATTCTTTTCCCTCGGAGGTCCTTAATCTGTAGGTACCCTTTTTAGTAGAGCTGATCACTCCATATGGTCCTTCCCTGTTTGGTTCGAACTTCCCATCTTGGGTGTCCCTGGTTGATTGGTTGACTTTCTTCAGGACCAGATCTCTCACCCCAAACTTTTTCATTTACACTCTAGAGTTATGATACTAACACATCTTCTGTTAGTAGGATGCCACTTAATCGTTGCCTATAATCTCGTTTCCTCTGGTAGATCTAACTCAGTATTTAAGGCTTCATTGTTCATCCCTGGATCAAAGTGTTCAACTATTAGGCTTAGGATGCCCATTTTAACCAGGATTACTACCTTTGTGTCGAACGTGAGGGAGAATGGGCTCTGACCGGTAGATACCCTTTCAATCATTCACAGTCCCACAGGATGCTACGGAGCTCATCTGCCTATAGACCCTTAACCTTCTTAAACCTTGTCTTGATAATTTTCAGTGGAGATCTATTCGTGACTTCCACTTGGCCATTAGCCTATGGATACTCTGGTGTGGAGTAGTGGTGGCTAATTCCTAAACCTTCAAAAAGTTCATTGAACTGCCTCCATTCGAACTGCTTCCCATTATCTGTGATCACCACGCTCGGAATCCCGAAACAACAAATTATGTTCTGCTATAGGAATTTTCTTATATTTTGCTTGGTGATCTTTGGCAAAGCCTCTACTTCCACCCACTTGGTAAAGTACTCAATGGCTACCACTGTAAATATCTTTTGCATGCCCAAGGGTAGTGGGCCTATTATGTCAATTCCCACTCGGGGAATGGCCAGGGGCTTTGAATTGGGATTACCTCTTGGTCAGATAGTTTTGGAATATTGGCAAATCTCTATCACTTATCACATTTCTTTACAAAATCCTAGGCATCTCTATCTATCCATACATGGCCAATAGTAGGCAGCCCTTAGGATCTTCTGGCGTGGGATCGTCGTCCCAAGTGATTACCGTAAACTCCTTCATTGATTTCCCTTATTATATAATTTGCTTCCTCTTCGGTTGCACATCTGAGAAATAGGGATGTGTATCCCCTTCTGTATAGAAGTTTATCCTCTATGAGGTACTTGTTTGCTCAATAGTGGATCTTTTTTTTTTTTGGTTATTCTTGTCCTCTGGTAAGCTCCTATGCTCCAGGTAATCCACGATTGGCTTAACCCATGAGACCTCTATTCTTATCTAATTCACTTCTAGGGTGAGGATGCTCGGGGAATCTAGTACTTTTATTAGTACATCTAGATCTGCTTCGCCGAAGAGGTAATTCTTGCTAATCGGTTAACTTTCTCATTTTTTAATCTCAATACTCTTTCCAATATCACTTTGGTGAATTTATTAGCTAAAGTCTATAGCCATCTGAAAATATTCTTTCATCTTTTCTCCTCGTGTTTCGTACTCTCCTTGCACCTGCTTGACTACCAGCTGAGAATCACTCCTTATAACAACTTGCTCTGCCATATTCACTGAACGATTTGAAGTCTAGCAATCAGGGCTTCGTATTTTGCTTCGTTGTTAGAGGGTGAGAATTTGAATCGAAGGGCGTATTCTAATTTGTGGCCATCAGGGGTTATAAGAATAATGGCTACACTGCTCGAGTTATTGATTGAAGAGCCATCGACATTAAGGATCCAACTCTACTTAGCATTCTCCTGCTCAGGCTAGATGTTCAGTAGAGGTATGAATTCAGTGAGAAAGTCAGCTAATGCCTGCCCCTTGATTGCTGTTCGTGATTTATATTAACCTCCTCGGGGTCTTTAGTTTATGCAAGATATTCTTTAAGGGTTGATCAATTAGAACTACAATTGTATATGCCTGAAAATAAGCCTAGAGCCGTCAAGCTACCACTACCATAGTAAAAGCCATTAACTCCATCTTCGAATATCGTTCTTTAGCCCCCCTGAGAGCTTTGCTAGTGTGGTAAACTGTACTTTGTACTCCTTATTCTTCTTCGACTAATGCTAAGCTCACTGCCATGGCTAAGACGAATAGGCTGAGGAAGAGCTCTTCTCTTGGGATTGTTCAGTTGAGCATTGGTACCCGATCTGAGGTATTGCTTCATTGATCAAAGGCTACTTTGCATTCTTCTGTCTATTTGAAAGCCTTGAGGAAGACCTTGAAGAATAGGTGGCATTTGTCCATTAATCTAAAGATTAATCTATTAAGTGCAGCAACCTTACTAGTAAGTGTTTGGACCTCATTTGTCATCCTCAGGGCCTGCATCTCAAGGATTTCCTAAACCTTTTCTAGGTTGGCCTCGATTCCCTAGTTGGACACCAAGAAGCCTAAGAATTTTCTAGAGGCCACTTTGAACACGCCTTTGGTTGGATTGAGCTTCATTCTACATCGTCTCAAGGTGCTGAAGAGGTCTACTATGTGACTAGTGGCTTACTTGCTTTTGACTAGCATATCATCCACATACACCTCCATATTTCTACCTGTCTAATGCTTGAACATCTGATTCATCAGCCTCTGATAGGTTGCCCCCGCATTCTTTAAGCCAAACAATATGACTTCATAATAGTACAAGCCTCTGGCTGTGATAAACGCAACATGCTCTTGGTTGTGCTTGGCCATTTAGATACAGTTGTAACTTGAAAAGGCATCAATAAAAGATAATACCTCATGTCTAGCTTTTGAGTCCAATAGAAGATTGGTTATGGGTAGAGGGAAACTGTCCTTCGGGCAGACCTTATTTAGGTCGGTGAAGTCTACACAGATTCTCCATTTGCCATTAGACTTTTTCACTATCACCACATTAGATAGCTAGCTAGGGTAATGGATTTCACGGATGAACCTTGCTTTAAGGAGCTTCTCAACTTCCTTTGCTATCGTCTCGTTTTGCTCGGGGGTGAAGGTTCACTTCTTTTGCTTCACTAGTTTAGCTTCCGGGTTGATGTTGAGTTGGTGGGCCATCACCTTGGTATCGATGCCGGGCATGTCTTCAAGTGACTAGGCAAAAACATCCAAATTGTTTCAAAGGAAGCTCTTCAGCTCCTTCAGTTGCTTGGGGTCACAACCCAGATTTTCACTACTCTATTCTGTTTGGGATCTCCAACCATAACCTCCTCGAGTTCATCAGCTAACTTTCCCTTCTTCACTTCTTCCTCATCTTGAACCTCTATTCCCTGGCCATTCTCTATTCTCCTTTGGCACAACCCATCTCGTGGTCGGTCGGAAACTTAACCCTAAGGTGATAAGTGGATGTTACTGCTCTGAATTGATTTTGGGTCGTTTGGCCAATGATGGTGTTGTAAGCCAATGGACAGTCCATCACTAGGAAATTGACTTACCACAATTTCTCCTTTCTAATCTTTATCTGTTCAAACACCTTCCAGAGCAAAATATTGGCTGAGCTGCCACTATCTACCAAAATTCTCTAAGTCTTGAAGTTAGAGATAATGGAAGAAATAACTAGGGGGCATCATATAGGTGGTATAGTTCGACTACTTCTTCCTCTGTAAACGTGATTGGAGCTCAACTCATGACCTTTCGCTCGAATGATCAGCCGCCATCACTTCATTTTTTGCTATTGCACCCCGAGCATGCTTCCTCTGTGCTTAGGAGGATTCACCTTCTCTAGCGAATCTTCCAGCAATTACCTAGATCTCTCCCATAGGTTGCTGGTTTTGTAGAGCTCGATCAAGACTCCTTCATCCAGTTTGCCTCTCCTGCTCCCATCTGGTGACAAATCTCCCTTGTCTACCCTATCTGATCAATTCTTCTATCTACCTCTTTAAATTGATGCAGTCTTCAGTATCATGACCGTAGTCCCTATGCAAATTGCAGTACTTTGCTTAAAATCTCTTGTTTGTTGGGGTCTTTAGCCTGTTGGGCCATTTTAGTGTGGGGTCATTCCTGATCTCATGTAGGATGTTCTCTAACTTTGTTATGAGGAGGGTAAAATTGTGGTCTAACTCCGCATATTAGTTCTTGCCTCCTTCATTCCGATCTCCTGACCTTGAACCCTTCGGAGTTCTCGACTCACTGATGTCCTTAGAGTCATTCAGTCTTTTCTTACCCAAGCGTGAATTGCCCCCTACTTCATAATCTCACTAAGCCTTCATCGCATTCTCGACATCCATGTGTTTTTGAACTCAAAGCATCAGTTTTGTGATATTTGTGAGGTTTTTTTTTCCCAATAAAAGAGGAATTTATGGGTTTTGAGCCAACTCATGAAGGCTATGACTGCTACCTTCTCATCTACCTTGTCAACCTCAAGCAGCTCTCTATTAAACCTACTCACGTACTCCTTGAGGGACTTTCTTGTTTCACAATTAGCAAACGAGCAGTAGGTATCCTCTGCCTCGAACCGCCAATACAGTGTCTCACAAAGAGTTTGCATAGTTGATTGAAACTATTAACTGTTCTAGGCTTGATTTTGTTGAACTAAACCATTGCAGAGCCTTTAAGGGTGACCGAGAAGGCCTTGCACATGATCTTGTCAGGAACTGCTTGCAAGTGCAGTAAGGCCTTATACGTCTCCAAATGGTTAATAAGATCTCTGGAGCCATCAAAGGTTTCCGCCACTAACGTCTTGAGCTTTGGGGCCAGTGGACAATCCATCATCGCTTGCACGAATTGTGAGCCCATTCTGTTGGCTAATTCTTCAATGACATGGGGAGTTCTTACTACAACGAGGACCCTTATCATCTAGGCCTGCGTTACCCTTATTTACGCATCCCATGCTGGGACGCTTTCTATTCTTTCTCTAACCACCTCAATGCACAAGCGATTAGCATGGCTACTTGTTCCATCTTCAGCGTAGACCACACCATTCCTTCTTCGAGGCTCCTCCTTTCTGGGATCCACGCCATTCCCTTATCGAGGCTCCTCCTACTATGGGTCCTCTTGCCGTCCATTGGATCCACCATTATCGAGGGCGACATCATCTCCATTTCCTTTATTGTTTTCTCCATTCATCGGCTAGAATTCTTGTAGTGGGGCTTCCAGGGTGCAACAGGGACTCACTAGAGTAGTGCCTAATTCTGCGTAATTAGCTTCTGCATCTCGACCATGATATCTACGATCTGTTCCTTAATAGCAACAATCCTGTTGTTGTTTTGGCTCTCCATTGAAGTGGATGGTGGTTGAGTGTTTGTTTGTTGGTTGGTAGTTGCACCAAATCTGGTTATCACCATAAAAACAACGAGAACACCGTTCCCATAGAGAGCGCCAATTGATGAAGTAGTAAATTTGTGAGTCTCGTCTAGATCATGAGCAGTCTTTCGGGTGAATCAACAAACTTTGCTTTTAAACACCGGTGTGGTACTTATCAAGGAATCTCTGATACTTAAGTTAGAAAATAGTTTTATAATAAATTTGGCAGAATTTTGGTGTAGAAAGAATGCCCTACCTTGTGAAGATGGTGGAGATACCCTTTATATAGGGCTAGCATGGCGTAAGTGTACGATGATGTTTTGATGAGGATCACGTGGGTGAATATTCTCCCACAAATTGAATGTAAATGCATCCCGTGATTCTATTCCTGAATGGCGTGATGGGTAATTACTTCTCGATTGTGGTAGGTCATTGGATTATAGCTGAGAGTCTGCCAATTTTCTTATTGAGATATATCATAATCTGCTTGGAGTTATCTTGTCATCTGCGCCTGCTCGGGGTTTTTCCTGGGATGTGGTCGACTGGGGACTGACTGAGCAAAGTATCCCAGTTAGGATGTTCTCGATCCGGAGGTGCTTTATTCAAGGTTCACTGGGACAACTGCTCGAGGTTCCGGGATTCTTCCCTATCGATAATTATCACAAAAATAATGCAACGATGAAGACAAAAAATGAGTCAATCAATGGGAGGCGGCTTTCCTATGGGCACCATGCCAGCCAAAGTGAGACTCGGTGGTGGCGGCGTGGTTTTTCCAGTGGCCCTATTACCGCATGAGAGAGGAGTTGAGACACATAGGAGACAAATTTCAAACTAGCAGTGAGGTTAGTCACGAGTAAAAACTGTTATTCGAAAAATATTTTTTATATTAATTTTTAAAGTATAATTTTTTTGAAGGAAATATTAATTCATATTTTTATTTTTTTTCAAATATGAATAATTTTTTTAAAAAGTATGAATAAATTTTTTTTACATTTTTTTTAACATTGATTGGAGTATTATTTGCTGATTTATCCGATGTAACTTGGTCCTTCTATTTTTGAGGAATATGAAAGTGCCCAACTTGAGCTGGTAGACTTGTTGGTCATAAACATGCTAAAATTCAAAGTAATCAATGCAGTAGTGATCAATTTTATGGATATAATTTGAGTAAAATTTTAATATTGCCACTTAAATTTCAGTTTTCTCTCTTGTCCCTTTTCTGCAAATGGAGAGATTTTTTTTTTCCCTATCATGAAAAACAAAAGATTAAGGCTCCCCTAGTTTAGGAGAGAAAAGAAAATATTAGTTAGAACAGAAAAGAAAAAAATAGAAATAATAATAAAAGAAAAGAAAATATCAGTTAGAAGAGAAATGGTAATATTTTATTTTTATTTGTTTGTAAGTTTAGGAATAAAAGGATAACAAATTACTTTCTTTTTGTTTATAAGTTAAGAAGAAATGAACAGAAAGAAAGGATGTATTGTTATGTTACCATTAAATCTTTTGAAAAGTTAGAGGGTTATCAATTCATTTAATTTTAGGATATGTTTATAATTTTATTTTTTTACTTTTTTAGTTTATGGATAAATTTGTCATTTTAAAAGTTTCATTAATTAATTTTTCTCTCCTCTCCATATGAAATTTTAAAATTTTTAACATTCATTTTTCTTCTTATTTGTTTTCATGTCTTTTATTTTCTTTCCTAGAAAAATTCACAAACAAGTGGTATACTTTAAAATCTTTTCTTTTCAAACAAGTTATATATTTTAACATCTTTTCTTTTCTCTCTCTCTCTCTCTCTCTCTCTCTCTCTCTCTCTTTCCTTTCAATTTCATTCCATCTAATTACGAGTATCCCTTAATATTATTAAAAGAAATAAATTTATTAATTATACATTTCTCTTTTGATGAAGATAGTTTCTGGCGCTTAGAATTATTTCCAAGCACAAAATTAATTAAAAGCTGTCAAAACATGTTAAGCTGGCGAATGCCCACTACATAATTACTCCACCGTAAGAAACTTATAACTTTTAGGTGTTTATTTGTTATATTCACATAGTTTGTAAAGAGGTGAGAAGAAGAATTTGGGGTTGCCAAAAGACATAAAGGGAGAGTTTAAACAAGAAGAACTCGGGCACAAGCTGCTAGGTTGTGGGTTGAGAAAAAGTAGAGAATGTTGAGTGAGAGGGTTATCTCACCATCTTTTGTAATATTGAATTAGAATATAGTAATATTGTTCTTAATTTCTTGGTGGATGTAGGCAGGATCATCGAAACATGTTAAATTGCTTGTGTTATACTTGATTTATTTGTTCTAAATCTAAGAAGTTGTATTAGAGCCAATTTCAAAAAGGTTTAGGTCATTGGAGCACAAAAATGACGAAAATGCTCAAAAATTCATTTTTTAGCACACTGAAGTGTAAAACTTGTCAATAAAAGCATAATAGTCCACATCGAAAATGGAAGTCGAATGTGCGCATGTGAGCCTCCTAAAGTTTGGCCCATCGATCGACATGCATGACGCAAAGCCTACTATTAGATGAAGTTTTAATAAAAGTAATATTCTTAGAAAATTATCTAAAATGCTTGCCCTTGAAGTCTGTAAAATTATAATTTGCCCACCTAGGTTTTGGTAAAAATTTCAAATTAGCCCTTGAACTTATGAAAAATTACATTTTTGCCCTCAAAGAATTTTATTATTTCAGTTAAGCCTAAATCCATATGCGAGGTCAAAATAAGAAGATTTAGCTTCTAGACGAGTGAAACGAAGATGAAAAATCCACAATAAGTGAATAAGGATACTATTAGTGACCATGGATATGATTGATGAAAGTCAAATCAAAAGTACTTTGTTTTGTAGAAGATTTAAATGCTATGTAGGTAACCCTGTCAATGGGTTGGATTTGACCCAAATTCAACTCGAATTCAATCCAATAACATTAGACTAGATTTGAAAAATTTAATCTTTGACTTGATGAATCTAGATTTGATAAATTTAATGATTAATTGATCTGAATTTGGATCGATCCACTAGATCCATTATTTTGAAGATCCTTAAAAAATTTTTTCCTTCAAATTGCTTAATTATCATTTTTGTCTTTTGATTTTATTAAAGTAAAAAATACATATATTATTTTTTAATATATTAACAATTGATTTTATTAAAGTAAAAAATACATATATTATTTTTTAATATATTGACAATGATAATTTGATATAAAGTCTGAGAGAAAAATCTTTTAATATAATTTATTATTTAATTAATTCTATTATTTTTAAATAATTTAATAGAAATATCTATTTAATGCAATTTTGAGTTGCAACATTTGTCCTATAGCCAGCCAGGTCTGCAACGATTGAGTTGCAATTTCTTTTTCTTTTCCTTTAATTAGTTTTTAACCAAAGTGAAAATAGACAAGTGCATGATTTATTTATTACTCGTCTATTGACAAAAATTGAACATATAGTGGAAACGATAATATATGGAACTGTTTATAAGCAAAATACACCATGATTCACCACGCAAATAGGAGAAGCGTCACAGCCATAACTATTTAAATGACTTGTATACCTATATATATATACACTATACATATGACACGTATGTATATATTTTCAAAAAATATATTTTTATTTTTATAAAATAATGGTTTAAAAAAAAACTTATTTTTCAAAACGGGTCAGATCGAGTGTGTGGATCAAATTTGGATTTCGTAAGATGGGACGTGACTACTTTTGGATCTGGATTAGATTCATTATTACTAGATTTGGATCAGGTCTAGATTTGATGGATCTGATATAGACCAGACCTATTGACAGGCTTACATATAGGATGTCAAGTTTGCAGTAGTAAAGGTAAAAAAATTAGAGGAAACTGAAGATGAGGACAAACAAACGAAAACAGGGTGGGGGTGGGACTAACAATGAAAGTTTTAGAACAGTACTTGATCGATGAGATGGTTGGTGTCAGACGATGACACTAGTTCCTATAGTTATGAACTTCTTTTCCAGATGCAGACACAAGGTAAGGAGTTAGGCATGACTAAAGGCCCAAGTTTTGAAATGAAATAATAAAAAGGGTCCCAGTAGATGATAATCTGAGAAAATAGTCAGATATTATAGATTCAATACTTTTGTTACGATTAGGAGAGCAATAACAAATTTGCCAAAGGTACCAAAAAAAAAAATCATTAGAAGTGTACACAAACTCCTAAAAATGATGAAGCACTAGGAGCATATAGAGACAAAAAATTAGATTGGTTACGTGTAAAGGATTAGAGAGATGTTCTCTAGAGGCAAAGCCTACAATGGGAATGGTATGGATAATTAACTGATCACATTTAGATTTGGCAGTTAAATTTAACACCAAGTACAGGAGTGTGTAGTGTAGTTTTACTTGATGAGTCTAAGATTGTCACAATCCAAATTTTGTAATCCGAGTTGTAAACATTAATCACATTCAATCAACAATAATTAATCACAAAACCTAATCAAAGTCATACAACTACCTTAGAGCAGACATTCATGATAATAATAAATCATTAAAGTCTCGATCTTAACCAAAGAGCAGTGCTCTATTACAAAATTAGAATAATATCGAGACCCTATCGGCCTTTTACATCCATATCAATTAACCAATAATAAATAACTGAGTATAAAATAATACATTTCTAAAGTAAAATAACTAATAAATTCAATCCATTTCCACAGAGAATAAAAGAATGACAATATTCCAAAATATACCAAAACATGTGTTAGCCTAAGATTTATAAACCTATTTTTACAATTGATTTCAATAATAACAAATATTAAATTAATTTTTCACAATTAATTTTCAAATGGACATTGTATGAAATGTTACAATTCATTTTAATTCGATAGATTCAAGATGATATGCTTGGAAGATATTGATATTATTTTTTAGGTATTTTTACAAAATTTAGATGAAGAAATAAAGGAATTTCAAATTTTGGAATAATGGAAATTAAAGAAAGATGAAGACTTGAACTAGAAGGTTAACTTAGATAAACAGACAAATTAGACACATGTTAAATATAGATGATATTTGAAGATCTAATGGTTTAATTTTCATGAAATTTTAATATAGTAAACTAAATTTCCATATCTATAACTTTACTGAAGAGAAAATTTTGTGGATCTGAAGTTAAGATGTCCAAAAATGAGTTGGAAGATTAGTTATTGCAGAAGAGATTTAAATTCAGAATTCTGGAGCTAGCCTTGGTTTTTGAGACATAACTCATACTCTACAGCTTTAAAATTTCTGATTTTTTGTGTGTACAAAGAAGACTCATAAAGCTACAACTTTTGTAGTTTAAGTTTCTTCAAACTCTAAAAGCATCATGGTGAAACAGTAGCCTTAATTGGAAACACAGATTCAGATTGTTAGAAAAAGTTATTTAAAATCTAACCATTGGATGAATCTCAAATTTGGCCAAATGATAATTAACTTACATATCTACAAAGTCATCGTCTTAAGGTAATGTCAAATATGAACATTATGAGGGTGAAAAACAGTCACGAATGTATATCAGAAAATTTGAAACTGAAAGGCAGCATTGGAAGCAAGGAAATTCAATTTCTTTCAAGGGCAAAAGTGTATTTTCACTTAGTAACGGCCATTTTGGGATTTTTTCCTATAAATAGAGCCTCAAACTCAAATTTAACAAGAAGAAGAAAGTTCATCATTTAGTAAATATAGAGTGATTTCTTTCTACACTTGTGCTTCATCTTTTATATTAACTTATGAGAGTTTCTATTTTGATTTGTGTAAGGTCAAAAGTTTTGGCAAATCCAAACAATTAATTAAAATTGGAAATAAAGATTAAATCGAAATTGGACACAAATTCATGTGTTCCTAATTATGTTAAATGAGCATGAAGAATGTTTTCTAAGTTGAATGTAGCCTAAGAATTTCCAAAACGAGGGAAGATATGCTTGGGAGAATATTAAGATCTTGAAGACATTAGAAAGGAAATAAGTTTGGAAGTCTAAAGAAAATCTAGAGAGGTCTGCAGGGAAGCTAATGGTTCGACTATAGAAGAATTAAAGTTGAAAAACTGGATAGTATGCTTCGCAGCAAAGGTGCAAGGAAGGCAATCCTTCAACCATCGGTAGTGCACCCTGCAGGAAGCACTCAGGGAGGACGATCCATCGACCAATGAAGCTTTTGTAAAGATTATATTTCCTATTTTGTTAGTCTAGGGCAACAACTTGTAACTCTATATATATGTACCCCGTCTTAATGAACAATACATACGCGGGGGGACATATTATAGAGATCTAGATAGAGTTTTTCATTCTTGAGAGTTTTCACAATCTTTCTTTAGCTTTTGTTTCTCATTCTTTTTTTATTTTCTATGTGAAGCAGAAAGTCTACTTGTAAGATTAGTTGAATGAATCAAGTAAGAGTGATGAAAGAATTTGTGTGAGTGAATCGTAGAGTATTCAAGTAGTATTTTTGTAACCTGTTGATAATGGGATTTGTAATAGAGGTTTTTCTCTCTCTAAAAGGGTTTCCTCAGTAATTATCTGAGTTATTGTATGTGATCGTTTGGTTAGAAATTTTCAATTGGTATCAGAGCGGGTCACTCTAGTGTTTGAGTGAAGATCTTTCATCCAGATTAGATGGATCCACCACGTGAAGGAGGCTCTAGTTCTAGACCACCATAGTTCGACGGTACTAACTATTCATATTAGAAGGTTCGAATGCAAGCTCACCTGTTATCTCTGAATTATAAAGTCTGGGCTTTTGTGGTTCAAGGATGGAAAAAGCCAACTCACGAAGTCAACGGTCATATTGAGCCTAAGCCAATTCTGACATAGAAGAAAGCTAAACATGACAGTTCAAAGTGGAACTTTAAGGCCCTGAGCTCCATCTTTGTTGCTATATGTCCAAATGAGTTTTGCTGAATTTCAAGTTGTACCAGTGCAAGAAAAGCCTGGATGATCTTGCAAAACATGCACAAAGGTAATATTCAAGATAAAACTTCCAAGCTTCAAAAACTCACTACTGAATTTGAAAGCTTAAGGATGAGTGAAGATGAGAAGTTTGATGAATTCTATGTCCGACTGAGCCATGTCATCAATACATGCCACAATCTTGGAGAGCTAATTCTCGAGTCCAAAATGGTACGCAAAATTTTAAGATCTCTTCCTTGTACTTTTGATGCTAAAGTTACTATAATTGAAGAACCTATGAGACAAACCTATGAGACAAATATGATTAAACTCTAAAAAGCATCCAAGGGAATTGCTCTCAAGACGGTGGAAGAGGAAGTTAAAGAGGAAGAATCAAATAAAGAGATGGCACTAATGGCAAAGAAATTTATTAAATATCTTAAGAAGGAAAAGAATTCAAAATATAACAAAATCAATAAGGAGTCAAATCTCAAGAAAATGGAAAGTCATTCAAGAAGGTTGACAAATGAGATGATAAGAAAAAAAAAAAAAAAAAAACAGATTCAATGCTTTGAATGCTAAGGCTATGGTCACTTTGCACAAGACTGTGGCAACTAAAAGATAAAACAAAAACAAGCTAAAGTGATGAATGCGACACTTGACAACGACTTTGACTCTGACAAGTCCTCTACATCTACATCCTCTGATAACGAAAATAATTTTGTTGTGTTCTTAGCTTCTCACACTTTTTGTATAAGAACACCTTTAGGGTTGTTAAGTGATAGCAAGATATCTAATCACGAGGATGAAAATACTGATGATGAATTCAGAAACAACCATCAAAAGGCTTACAATAGCCTATTTGCAGAGTGTTATGATCTAAAGAAACAAAGAAAAGCATAGCACCAGAGAAATAGTCTGCTAAGGAATAAGAGAGATGCCTTGAAGATTGAAAATGAAAAACTTTTAGGTAAATTACCTACTTTGGAATTTGACAAAGCTTCTTAGTCTCAAAGTGTAGATAAATTTAAAGCAAAGCTTGAAGAGAAAAATAAAAGGATTGAAGAATTAGAGAAAATTATTGGGGAATTATGAGCAAACATTAGCGAGTTGGCAAAAACGATAGAAGAGGATGGTAAGGTAACTGAAAAAATGAACTTCAATTCAAACATCTTTGGAGAAATTTGGAGTAAATAGATGCCACACGGAGACAAAATTGGCCTAGGCTACATCGGGGAGAAGATCACATTGGCAGCATCAAAATCTTCTCCAGAAGCTGTAAATGTTGTTTCTAAGACTGCCGCAACTACAAAGATCTTTTCAAAGCCTGCAGCACCACCAAGGAGGAGTGCGCCACAAATTAGAGATCAACAATATCCTCCTCCCATGGTGAAAGGTACACACTTTGCTAAACCCCAGTCCTTTGTATTTATGTGCCATTGTTATGAAATCAAAGGTCATATCCACCCTAATTGTCATAAATTCTATGGACTCCCCTTGAATTATGTTAGAAACTTTTCTAAATATCCATATCTTAGAGTTCCCTGACAAATAGGTATCAAGTTTTTTTCTAATTTTTCTGAAAATATTTTTTAAAAATCCACATTCTTTTTAAAAGCCAAAAATTTGAATGTTTAAAAATCCAAAGAGTCTTCAAAGAAAAAGATTTCAAATTTCAATAAAAATCAAAGACGTAAGAAAAAACCTGTCAAGAAAACTTTTCTAAAAACTAGAGCTATTTGGGTTCGAAAATCAAATCTAAATTGTTTTATCTCCCAAATAACCTAAAAGCTTTAAACTTTAATATGCGGTATCTTGACAGTGGATGTTGTAACCACATGTGTGGGAATAAATCTTTATTTTCAAAACTTGAATCCTATCAAGGTGGTGTGGTGACCTTTGGTGATGGTAGTACTTCACAGGTACAAAGGAAATGGTGAGATTAAGTCCACTATTTTTAAATACTTGAAAAATGTTTTATTTGTTGAGGGACTTAAAGCAAACCTTATAAGCATAAGTCAATTGTGTGATACTGACCATGTTATTCATTTTTCTAAATCTGGATGTAATATTTTTAATAAAAAAGGGATAACTAGTCTTGCATGGTGTTTGCACATCTGACAATTGCTACAGGGTAGCAAATTTAGAAGGTTTTATTTGCAATATTGCCACCTTAGATGAGACAGAATTGTGGCACCAAAGACTTGGGCACTTGAACTAGAGAGATTTGCATAAATTGTCCAAATCTGAGCTCATCAAGGGAATACCTAAACTTAAAAGAAGGAAACTTAGTGTGTGTGGTCTATGTCAATTAGGCAACCAACTTTAGAGTGCACACAAAAAGATAAATTCTATTAGAACTTTTAAACCTCTAGAACTCGTTCACATGGATTTAATGGGACCCGCACGTGCTAAAAGTCTTGGTGGTATGTAGTATATTTTTGTTATTGTAGATGATTACACTAGATTTACTTGAGTCAATTTCTTGTGTGAAAAATCTAGTACTTTAAAAACTTTCAAGTCTTTATGTTTTAGGCTACAGCAAGAAAAGTAATGCATGATTGGGTGCATCATAAGAATTAGGACTGATCATGGAAGGGAATTTGAAAACTAAAAGTATGCCCATTTTTGTGATGAAAATGAAATTAAGCATGAGTTTTCAGCGCCTAAAACACCCCAGTAGAATGGTGTCGTGGAGAAAAAGAATAGAGTCTTACAGCAGATGGCACGATCTATGCTGCAAGGAAAGCAACTATCAAAGAAGTTTTGGGGTGAAGTTAGGGATGAGAACGGGACAGATCAGAGGCGGATATGGCATTATCTAAACCCAAACTCCAAATCCTCTGCCTATTTCTAAATTTGGCCCGAACTCCAAACAAATATTTTTTTGAACCTCCATCCCCGCTCCAAACGGAGAACGGATATCCAAAATTTAAACCATTTGTTCACCTCCGAATCTTTCCTTAAGTTTTAAGTAATCTATTACTACCAAATAATTCATCTCCAAAATCAAAATAATACATAATAACATATTTTGTAAATAATGTAATACATTTCAATAATCTAGTAATATATTTAAAAATACTGTAATGATTAAAATATAAGAAAAAACATGAGTTGGTAAATTTTAAAATAAACCAAATTTAAAAGAATTGTAAAAAATAAATATCTATCAAAATGTTAAAAAACAGGACAAAAGTTTGTAAATAAATTTTAATCTATTTTATACCTTAATCAAATAAATTTAAATTTATTTTTTTATGATTGCTAAAAATATAAATAAAAATAAAATTTATTTTAGCTTTTTAAATTTTTTTCTTATATAAAACCTACAAACAAAAAAGTAAAAGTTGTAAATTTAAAATTTTTAATTCTTTTTTGTCCCTATTAACTTTACATCAACATAATTTCAAAATAGAATAACTGATTTTTTTTCTCACCATTCACATATAGAAAAAAATAAAACTACAAAAAATTTTTAATTTTTTTTTATAATAACAAATAATTTTTTAGAATAACATAGAACTATAAATTTTTATCATAATAAGATAACTCATCTGGATAAGTAAATGTTTTCAAAAAATTTAAAATGTACTTATCTGCACTTATCAAACTATCTAAGAAAAAAATTAATATGTTGCCTTTTCTATATATTTTTAAAACAATAATTTCCACTATAAAAAAATATTGAATGTTTCATGAAACATTTCAGTTAAACTATTTGAAAAATCTATTTTCTAGAAAACTCTTTTGAATATCAATATTGAAAAGTTTAAAAATATATTTTAGCTAAAAATGTTAAAAATACAAGAAAAACAATAAACTATTTAAAGTTCAAGAAAGAAGTTACTTAATGAAATAGTAATTTTTTGTACTAAAAATAAGAAAAATAAAATAAAATAGCAAATAAAATATTTTAATTATTTTTTAAAATTTGTATCTAGATATTTTTCTGAAAATAAGTGAGTTTACAAGTCATAATAGGGTTTGAAATTGAATAAATTAATATAAATTTATAAAAATTATAGTTTCATAATTCGTTTAATAAGTAAAAATTTAAATTTTAAAGGGATTTATATAATTTTGTAGAATCCCAAATGATATATCTTATAAAATTTTAAATTTACCTCTTTAAGTTTTCTTTATTTTTGCGTATGAAAAAAATAAATTGAACTTTTAAAACTTCAATTTGCACAAAAGTAAGAAAAAAAAATTAAATTTATAACTTCTTTTCCAAACACATCATAATTAATACAAAATGATGACAATTTTTATTTTAAATTTATTTATCAATATTCATTTTAATGATAGTAATCGTGAAATTCAATAAGTTTAGAGTATTATGAATATGAATATTGTTTGCCATGGTATAGTAACGATATTGTCATCGTGGTTTTAAATGATTTGGGGTTATTCAGATATTTTTTGCGACAGATCAGGATAAATCGAGGCAGATTGGGGCAGATTCAGATTAGATATCGGATTCGGGACAGATTGGGGTAGATTCGGATTAGATATCGGATTCGGGGCAGATTGAGGCGGAGGCAATGCCATCCCCATATCCAATCCAATATCCAAATTTAAAAAAAAAATCAAATCCAAATCTGATTCAATCTCCAAAAAAAAAAATTCAAATTTCACATCCATTCAGATCAGATAACGGATCAGATTCGGACGGATCGGCCGAAATGTCCATCCCTAGGTGAAGTAGTACACACTACATGTTACATAGCCAATAGGGTGTATTTTCATCCTGGTATATCAAAAACACCCTATAAACTATAGAATGGTAAGAAGCCCAATGTTAAGTATCTTTGAGTTTTTGGGAGTAAGTGCTTCATTCTCAAGGATAGAGAAAACCTTGAAAATTTTGACTCCCAAAGTGATGACAGAATCTTCTTAGGCTATTCTACTAATAGTCGAGCTTTTCATGTATATAATTTAAAAACTTCTTCAATGATGGAATCCATAAATGTAATTTTTAATGATCATACTAATTCCACTATTTTTCAACAGGTTAAAGAAGATGATGATCCTATGGAAGAGATTACCGAGATAAGTGAGAAAGATGAAGAAGAAAAAGTTGAGGAGGAAGAAGAAGGGAAGCAAACCATAACAGATACTATCACTCAGCTGTAACCATCTTCAAAAGTGAAATTGAATCACCCAGCAAGTCAAGTCATTGGAGAGGTAACTGATAGAATGAAAACATGCAAGAAATTAAGGAATAAGGTAACAATTATGTGTTATGTTTCTTCAATTGAACCTAAAAACATAAAAGAAGCTTTACTTGATGATAATTGGGTAAATGCTAGATGATAATTGGGTAAATGCTACGCATGAAGAGCTAAATCAATTTGTTAGGAATGCTATGTGGACCCTAGTGCCTAGACCTACTGAACACCTCTAAATATTGCATCTAAACTAACCCTCAAGTGTAAGAGTGTACAGTGTAGTTTTAACTCGGTGAGATCGAGGTCAAATCCATAGGGAACTTTGAGATTGAACACTAAGGTTTTCTAAGTTTCTCTATCTACTGGTTTCTTTTTAAAAATGGAAAAAGAAATTTTGTTTTGGGTATTGAAAAGTTTTGATTTACTAACTACCAAATAAATAAACTAAATTGCCACAATTAAATTAAACTAAAACAAAAGCAATAACACTACACATTCAAGATAATTTAAGATCTTGATTCAACCTACAAATCTGGGTGATTCACCTTATTGTCATGTTTGGATGTGATTATTATCTAGGTTTACAGTTCACGTTTAGGAAAAGTAAACCAAAAAAATTTCATCGTGAAAGCGTTAATTTCCAAAGCATGGTTTTAAAATCATATTTAGGATAAACAAAACTGGAAAGATATCATCTTGAAAATATTCTTTGATCCAGATCTCTTTTCTTTGATTTCAAAATATAAAGAAAGTTTTGATCATGTAACGTCATTAGGGATTTCAACGAATTTTGATCGAGGTTACACGTTTTCGAAGGCTTTGAAAATCAAAAGAGAAAGAAAATCAAAAAACATATCTAAATCTATTTTGCTTATTTTCAAAGTATTAAGAAAGTTATAATCTTGTGTAGTTACCAGTGATTTCAAGGAAATATGATCAACTACACAAGTTTTTGAAGGTTTTGAAAACATTAGAAGTTGATTACTTACAATACATTGAAGTATTCACGAACTTGAATCCATAAAACGAAGCCAAAAAATCTCTCTAAACTAACCTATACTAATGAAAAACTAAATCTAAAAATACAAAGAAGAAAACCCCCTTTATGACTAAAAGAACAACAATATATAAAGCATAAACCTAAACCCTAACTTAATTTCCCGTACATGCAGCCCACTGTGGTCTAAATCACTCGAAAGGGTGTTCGGACCATAGACTCAATCATTGGTTCCAACATAAAAGTTGTAGCCCTTTGAGTCTTCTTTCCAACCCAAAAAGAATCGCATCAATCAGAGTTGTGAGCAAAAAGATATGGCCAAAATACTAATAGGGTGTTGTGTTGAATCATCCGAAGAATTCTGAATTGTGTAACCTTTTAAGCTGATTTTGAGGTAGATGGAGACATCTTTTGGACTTGGTCTCTTCATGAAAGTTGTAGCTAAGAATATATAGTTGAGTTTGGGCTTTTGAATGCCTCAATTAGATCTCGGAAACTTAAGATATGTCTGAAATCCTACGGTGATTAGGATTTATCTACCTTTCTAGCCTTGAATTTTAAGTAGTCTTTCAAGGCGCAAATGAACTCCAATTTTGTCCCATAATAGCTTTCTGAAAAGCTTGAGATGTCTACTACAACTTTACTGAAGACACTTCTAATTTTTGAAACTCCTTCTACACCAAAATTGGGCATGTATGATGTTCTAACAAGCTATTTTGGTGTATTTTCTACTAAAACCTGTATAAATGAACCAAATAACATAAATAAACTAAATTAAACTAAAATAAACATATTAAAACATAAATTATCAGAATTAGCATAAAAATTAAGGTTTATGATTACATTTTCAAGTGTAATCACCTACTCACACTAATGTAATTGAAACTAAATGGATATTTAAAAACAAAAGTGATGAGTTTGGTAATGTTAATAGAAATAAGGCTAGGCTTATTGCTCAAGGTTATAGTCAAGTGGAGGGTGTTGACTTTGATGAAACCTTTACTCCTATTGCTTGCCTTGAATCCATTGGGCTACTTTTGGCCATTGCATGTCTCTTAAAATTCAAATTATACCAAATGGTGTTAAGAGTGCATTTTTGAATAGCATTCTTCAAGAAGAGGCCTATGTAGAGCAACCTAAAGGTTTTAAAGATCCAAAATTTCCTAATCATGTGTATAAGTTAAAAAAGGCTCTTTATGGCTTGAAACAAGCATCGTGTGCTTGGTATAAGAGACTCACTACTTTCTTACTTGAGTCTAGTTTTGTGTGTGGGATTGTAGATAAAAAATTATTTATTTGCATTGATTCTAAGCATATTTTGATTGTACAAATTTATATTGATAATATTGTGTTTGGATCCACATATGATAAATATGCTGTTGAATTTGGTAAACTAATGTCTACACAATTTGAAATGAGCATGACGGTGAATTGAACTACTTCCTAGGTCTTCATGTTAAACAGGATGATGAAGGAATCTTTATTTCTCAGTCCAAATATACTAGAGACTTAGTGAAAAAGTTTGGTCTTTCTAATGTTAAACATGTTAGAACTCCTATGAACATAAGCACTAAATTGCACAAGGATCCTAGTGGTAAGAGTGTTGACCAGGCTATGTAGAGGAGCATGATAGGAAGTCTATTGTATCCCACATCTAGTAGACCTGACATTACATTTAGTGTATGTGTGTGTGCTAGATATCAATCTAAACCTAAAGAGTTACATCTGCATGCTATTAAAAGAATCTTAAAATATATCAGTAGCACACTAGATGTTGGGATTTGGTTCACTTGTGACACCAATCCTAATCTCGCGGCATACTCTGACACTGATTGGGCTGGTAGGGTAGATGATCGCAAGAGCACTTCTGGTGGATGTTTTTACATTAGTAATAATTTAGTCTCTTGGCATAGTAAGAAACAAAATGCCATATCTTTGTCTACTACAGAGGCTGAAAATATTGTTGCTAGAAGTTGTTGCACTCAATTCTTATGGATGAAGCAAATGCTTGTTGACTATTGGCTGAGTCAAGGCACTATTGCACCATTTTGTGATACACATGATTGCTATTATCATTTCTAGGAACCTTGTCGTGCATTCTCGCACCAAACATAATGACATTAGATATCATTACATTAGAGAGTTGGTTGAGGAGAATATAATTTCTTCGGAGCATGTGCAGACTGAAAACTAATTGGCTAATCTTTTTACTAAACCCTTGGATGCCCTTCGCTTTGAATCTTTTAGGAAGTCTTTGGGTATTTGTGCATATCTTTAATTTTCTTAAAATAAAAAGGATAAGAGTTCATCATTTGTTTGAAGATATTTTATGACTTCTATCTTCTTATATGTACGTCAATCATTCAATCATAAAGATTTGAATGAATTAAAAAATTTGTACTTTCATCTAAATTGTAAAGAAGTTTTTTTGGTGAACTTTGTCATAATTTTGATATGATTCGTTAAACACTTGATTCATTCTGCATATATCTTTTTATCTATAGATATTAAATTATTGTTTGATCTACTAGTGGGACCAAAAAGAAGCCCCTTAATGACTTGTTGATAGTTGAGGAAAGAGTTACCTACCCATAAACGTGTGAAAGCCGTTAGGACCTTGAAAGGGGTATACAAGAAGAATTACAGATGGATATTAAAAAAAATTACTCTGAATTCATTTGGTGCATCAAATGTAATTTCTTGATCTAGTAATTTGTTTAAAGGGGAGCATATATGTCAATTAGTCATAATCTCACCCATGCACAAGCATTTTTTTTTCAATTTTATGGCTTAATTCATCTTATGACACAATCTCAAAAATTAATTTGGAAAGATGAATTTTATTTATTCCTATTTTACATTGATTAGAGGGGTGATTTACATATTTGGATATAAATGAAGTAAAATTTCTTTAATATTTTAATGAACTTACTTATCTAATTTTTTATATATTTATTATTATTACTTTTGGCACAAAAGTTGCCCTACAAGACTTTTCTAAAGAGGTTCGCAGGCTAAAGGATGGGAAGGTGACCCTTCGGGTCTTGACTAGTAAAGGTCACAGCCTAGTCCCTAAGAAGCTGAGGCTTTAGCCCAGTTGGTGTACCTGCGCGCTAGAAAGGTGAAGCTTCGAGCCTCTAGTATACATACCTAACACCAATTCACTTGTTCAGTTTGTGTTGTTCTAAACCCTCAAACCCGTGACCATCCATCCTCGTGCTTTTGAGTCCTGCATGCTGCATGTGTCCTAGTTATTTCCAATCTTGCATTTGACTTTAGATTACTTGTTTTTCGTTTTCCATCCCATTAAGGTTACGATTGTGGACCTAGGGTTTTACACTGCAGGAAATCTGGGTATAGGTGAGGAAACACGTCCTCGCTAAAACTCATATTTTCCTCGCTAAAGACTATAGGCGAGGAAAAATATTCCTCGCCAATTTTTCTCGCCTATCCTTGGTTTGTTTTCTTGCCTATAGTTACTTTTAACAAGGAATTCATTTTCGTTGCCTATTCTTACCTTTTAGCAAGGAGATAAATGTCATCGCCTATTCTTACCTTTTAACGAGGAAATAAATGTTCTAGCCTATTCTTACGTTTTAGCAAGGAATTAAACGTCGTTACCTATTCTTGCCTTTTAGCGAGGAAATATATCTATTACTTATGTTATGTAAAACCCCAATGAGTAGACTTTTAGCGATGAAAAAAAAGATTCATTTAGCGAGGACCATATTTCCTCATTGAAAGTATTAGTTTAAAAAAAATAAAATTTTTTGAATATTTAATTTTTACAAAAAACCTGTTACGACAATAAATCAAACTTACAAATAAACGTATTACAATATTAAAACCAAATATACAAAATTATCATATTACCAAATCCAACAACCACAAATGAGATCTGTGAAATAAAACAAAAGTATAAAGATTATATTAAAAAATAAAAATAAAATCCAACAAGTTCAATATTAACTATCAAATGTCTAAACTTAAAGAGGTGGAGGTACATTGAGTAGAAGTGGTATTGGAAGAGCAAAAATCCTCAAACATCTTTAACAACTGAGCTTGCTGCGTCTTCATATTAGCAATTTTGGTGCAAAAGAAATTTCACTTAACTTCCATTTGCTCCATTTTTTGCATGACACTTTCAAGTTGGGATCTTGAATTAGCACAACTTGAGCAATGAAAATTGCACACTAAAGGGGGCTTTGGCCTATGGCCCATCCCACGTACATAATCAGACTTCTTTCCTAAAACCTATATCCCTATAGCATCCTCACTCAATGCATCATGGCCATCGAGGGTAGGCTCACTCCTCACACGAGAAGATACAATTATCTTATATATATATATATATATATATTTATTGAGAAGATATATATTGAGAAGATACAACAGTACTTATATATTTATGCTTAGGGATGGTAGTTCAGATTTTTTCCTATAATAATTTTATAATGTTATTACCAGAATTCCACAACTTAACAAAAAAGTCTACACTTATGCTATTACGAATACTAACAAACATAGAGAAAAAAGCTTAAACACAAGACTTGAACAAACACACATACGATAGGATCCCCAAAATTGACCATGGTTTTAGACTTGTTTCAGTTTAATGTCCAAAATTGCAGTTTGAGTGCATATGAAATTGTGTTATATCACTACAAGAATGTGCACAAATGGCGACTAATTTTGCCCACCAAAAAAGATTTGGTCGTCGAAGTTTACTATTCACCGACCACTTGGTTGGCAATTGAACAAATTTTTGCCTCCATTTATTATAGAACGAAAAAAAAGGAAAAATTAAAATAAAAACTGAACTTTGAGTAGAATAACTAAATGGGATTAGGAATCCTTGACTAATTAGGATTTTGATTTCTTAATGTAATAGAACTTGACAAATTGTAGTTACTTAGGAATACATATTGAGATCTATTAATGGTTTCATATTTTGAGTAAGGAAGATTAGGAATCCAAGACCAATTAGGATTTTGATTTCTTAACTTAATAGAACTTGATTAATTGTAATTGTTTAGAAAATATATATTGAATTCTATTAATTGGATTTTCTAATTTAATTAAGGAAATAAACTTGTATTAGGAAGTTTCCTATTCATTCAAAAAGTTCACAAATATTTGCTAAATCTTGTCTATGGTCTTGATTAATACTTTGAGAAGTAATTTATTATAGAGTAGAAAAAAGATAAAAATTAAAATAAAAACTAAACTTTGAGTAGAATAACTAAATGGGATTAGGAATCCTTGACTAATTAGGATTTTGATTTCTTAACTTAACAGAAGTTGATTAATTGTAATTGTTTAGGAAATATATATTGAATTCCATTAATTGGATTTCCTATAATTAAGGAAATAAAACTATATTAGGAAGTTTCCTATTCATTCAAAAATATTTGCTAAATCATGTCTATGGTCTTGATCAATACTTCGAGCAGGTAATTTATTATAGAGTAAAAAAAGAAAAAATTAAAATAAAAACTAAACTTTGAGTAGAATAACTAAATGGGATTATGAATCCCTTAACTAATTAGGATTTTGATTTCTTAATCTAATAGAACTTGATTAATTGTAATTGCTTAGGAAATATATATTGAGATCTACATAATGTTTTCATATTTTAAGTAAGGAAGATTAGGAATCCAATACCAATTAGGATTTCGATTTCTTAACTTAATAGAACTTGATTAATTGTAATTGTTTAGGAAATATATATTGAATTCTATTAATTGGATTTCCTAATTTAATTAAGGAAATAAACTTGTATTAGGAAGTTTCCTATTCATTCAAAAAGTTTACAAATATTTGCTAAATCTTGTCTATGGTACTTTGAGAAGGTAATTTATTATAGAGTAAAAAAAGAAAAAATTAAAATAAAAACTAAACTTTGAGTAGAATAACTAAATGGGATTAAGAATCCTTGACTAATTAGGATTTTGATTTCTTAACTTAATAGAAGTTGATTAATTGTAATTGTTTAGGAAATATATATTGAATTCTATTAATTAGATGTCCTAATTTAATTAAGGAAGTAAACTTATATTAGGAAGGTTCCCATTTGTTCAAAAAGTTTACTAATATTTACTAAATCTTATCTACTTAGATATAGGATGAGGGTTCAAAGTTTTTAAGATTTAGAGATTTGTATTAAACATCTATTCACTTTATAAAACATTTTAATCAATTATATGATTGTTTTGAATGTTTTTAATTGGACTTCACAACTTTTATTTGATGAAAATGTGTTTTGATATGCAACTGTGTAGTGTAATTATTATTTTACAAATAGTAGTTGTCATGATTTTCACAAGAAAATATTAGATATGTATTTATAATTATTTATTGTAGGTTAGCATAAATGGATAAAAGTTGAATGAAACTTAAAGATCGAGTGAGCAATGAGTACAGAGTTGGGGTTAATGCATTCATTGAATTTGCTAGTACAAGTATTGGATTAGATGGGAAAATCCTTGTCTATGTGTGAACTGTATGAATATTTCATACATTGACATTAATATAGTGAAGTGCCATTTATTCTTAAGAGGAATGTCACCAACTTACACAACTTGGCTACATCATGGTGAAGACGTTGCTGCTAGTTCATCAAATCTAGAAAATGATGTCATGGATGATGATGGTAATGAAAGCAAACATAATGATGAATTAAAGGAAAATGATGATGAAATTCCCGATATGTTAGAAGATATTTATTTTGGAAACTTGAGGAATGATCATGATATAGAAAGAAGTGTCAATGGCATAAAAGTAGGTGATGTCCAAAACTTCGACAAGCTATTATATGAGGTTCAGCGTGAGTTATACCCAGGTTGTAAAGAGTATAATGTGTTATCATTTGTTATCACTATCATGCATGTAAAGGTGATGTTTAAGTGGAGCATTTGTGAGGATTGGAGCAACTTGAAATTGGCTGATTTTGAAGAATGATTCATGCTAGCACTGGAAGATCACTTTTTTCTCCTTGGGAGATTGCTGAGGTGAGGATGGTGTGCAGATGGTCTTCTCCTAGATGCTTGTGCAGGGGTGTGGTTTGTGAACCTGTTTGCTACACATTGGTGCCACTGATGATGGCATTTTCTGGAGCAATTCCTTTGGCGATTTCCTCTTCAAATGACGCTGACCTCTAGCCAGGTTGGGCTTAGTGAGTTTTGGAAGCTGGAATTGCTTCATTTTGTCTTGTTTTAGTTTATGTGTTTTATTGTGAGGTTTTTTCACAAATGTATATCTGCTTCAATCATAGGTGTTGAAGTTTAGTTTGGACTTGGGAATTGTTGTTCAAGTATTCTTCTTTCATAGATATCGAATAGACTTATGGAAACTAATTGTAATTTTTGAAAATATGTACATATGTTTTATGTAATTTAATGTGTTGAATGTTTAATGTGGATGGTGGATATTTATCTTTATTGGTCAATTTTTGGTTGTGGTGAATAATTTTTGTGAATTATTACAGGTAAACAAATAATTAACAGGGAAAAACAACTAAGAAATTACAGGAAGAAGCTACTGTTTTTTTTTTTTTTTTTAACCATTCTTGACCAACTAGTCACTAAATGTAAAAGTATTGGTGACCATTTGGTTGGTAAATATTTAACACTGCATTAATAATTTTCTTTGCAAGGAATTGCTTTGGCATATTCATTAGTGACCAACTAGTCGCGAAAGGCTTCAATCATTGGCGACCAAAAAGTCGCTGGGATTGTTGTCTGTTGCTATACATTTAGTAACTAGATGGTCACTAAAAGTTGATATTTCTGCGACCACTTGGTCGGTGAATAAGATGGCAAACGACTATTTCTTTCATGCAATTGGCGACCAGCTGGACGCCAATACCTTTTTTTTTTAACTACCAAAAACAAAAAAGTATTGGCGACTAAACTTTGGTCGCTAAATATCATTATTTACCGACTAGAACAATTTTTGGTCATTAAATGTATCCCTAATCACCTTTTCCTGACCAAATGTCGACCAAAGAGCCTTTAGTCGGCAAATCTTTTAGCGACCAAAAGTGGGCATTTAGTGACCATATTTTTGGTCGATAAAAATATGGTCTGTTGTAGTGCATGTTTGCTTGTACTTATCTAATGTTTTGATTTTCCAGTCACTTGCAGTTGTTACACTTGGAGATAAACAAATGGCGCAAAGAATAAACAATCTAAAAGGTGCAGATGAATTAAATAACTTTAATAAGTAATTATTATTTGTTAAAAAATTTTTGTAAATAAGATAAAATATTTTAATCAAAACATATTATTTTAATATTAAATTTATTAAATACTAAAACATTTAATTTAGTAATAAATTATTATTATTATTTAAAATATGTGATTTGATTTGATAAAATATATGAGTAAAATAAATAATTTTAATAAGTAATGATTATAAAGTGTTAGACAATGTGAATTAAAAAAAAACAGAGGTTAAAGAAAAAGCTAGAAGCTCTACAAGCTTCCATTTGCCCCCCCCCAAAATAATTGCGCATGACACACAAACAACCAACCCACCCCAAACCCAACAATCATTCTCTCTTTTATTTCAGTGTTCCGCCCCTGAATGTACCTGGTGGCAGGCATTATTTTCATCCAACAATATTCACATCCATTTGTATTATGTTCTATTTATGAATCGTTCTCCTTTCAATGAAGATTTTGGGACTTGTCTTTCAGTTTGAATTGACGTAATATATATACACATATATACATATATGGTTTTATACACAAAAAAAAAAAAAAAAAAAAAAAAAAAACCGAACAGCCATGTACCAAATTTTAACACATACTTGCAAACAATTGATGAGAATGGAATGTTTTTATTCAAGTGTAATGACAATAAGAGAATAAGGTTAACTTTGCCGCAATTAAAACAAAAAAGAAGTAGGATAAAATATCAATGAATGAAAATTCCCAAAATTAGTAACTAGGGTTTTACACACAAAGAGAAAGAGAAAAAGAGAGAGGGGAGAGAGAGAGCGAGTGGAGGGAGAAGGTTAGAACCTATGAATGGAGACGGTGATGATAAGCAGCAGAGAAGTAGTGGCTATGATGGTGGCAAGGTATGGCAGTAGAGCAAAGTGGCGGCAGCGGCTATGTGTTTTGAAAAGTGATGTTTGTATTTTTTAACTTTTGGATTGAACTTTTGCAAGGAAATAAGATATTCCTCGCCTATAACTTTTTGTGACCATTTAATAAATGACAGAATTCTGTAAATTACTCGAAATGAATTAAATAAGTTATTTTCTTATTTGATTAATATATAAAATGAATTAAAATTTATTTTTATATGATTGCTAAAAATATAAAAGAAAAAAAATTTATTTAGTTTTTCAAAATATTCTTTTCTAACATAAAATTAAATCTGCAAACCATATTCACCAAACAAACCATTGGTATTTTTTTTTCTTTTAAAAACTTAACTTAATTTTTTATAATAAAAATATACTTTTAAAACACTTAGAATTAAAAAAATTTGTCATAGTAAAGTAATTCATTTACATAAATGAATTTTTTGAAAAAACATTATATTGTAATTACCTGCCCAATTATTAAAATATCTAAAAAAATGGATAAGTTACCTTCTATATATATTATTTAAAAAATAATTTATAGAGCGTGGCCTATAATTCAGTGGTTGAGAACCTCTCCTGCCCATTCATGACTCGAGTTTAAGTCTTTCCCCCCCTTAAAAAGAAGAAAACTTTACCTTTCCAAAAAAAAAAATAATTTATATTATAAAATGAAGTATTTATAATATTATAATTATGTCTTAAATTGAGTTTTTGCATAACAACTTTTATGTCATTATAACTATGTAATACATATCTAAAAGTAAATATGCGCAATTGTGTAATTTAAATTAATGAAAAAGTAAAGTGGGCTATTTGTGGAGTATTATTAGTGAGGAAACCTATATTTCCTTACCTACACCTAATTATTAGCGAGAAAACTAACTTTCCTTGCCTATAGTCAAAGAAAATCACATAACTATTAGCGAGAAAATTCATATTTCTTTGCTTATACCACACTTTTAGCGAGGAAATTCAGTTTCCTTGCCTATATTAAAAAAGTTTCTTGACTATTAGCAAGGAAACCAATATTTCCTTGCCTATACACCACTATTAGTGAAGACATTATATTTCCTTGCCTATATTGAAAAAAGTTCATTGACTATTAGCGAGGAAACCTATATTTCCTTACCTATACCCCACTATTAGCGACGAAATTTAGATTTCCTCGCCTATATATAATACTCCCAATCTCCCCCCACGAACCCTTTTTTGTTTGGCGCCATATTTTCGACCCCACAGCGAGAAAATCCCAAAATCCTCCCAAAATACAACTATTAGCGAGGAAATTTTTCCTTGTAAAAACTATTCTAGCCATTTGTGAGGAAATATTTATTTCCTCAGTGAAAACCTATTATTAGTGAGGAAATAAGGTTTTTAGCAAAAAATTACCTCGCCTATACTCCATTTTCTTGTAGTGTTACTCATTTTTCATATATCGTTGCTTACTTTCTATCTTTGGTTGATAATGGGTAGAAATAAGAGTAAAAATCCATTTGTAGGATCAAATAGGTACATAAATCGTGTAGAATTTAAAACATTATTTTCAAGATGTCCTGTGCTTATAGAGTGTCAATTGAAGTTGGACAATTTTTCTACCATCAAACCTTTATTTGAAAATTTGAGTTGGGAATTTGTTACTGCCATTTTTAGGTCAGTTACTGTGAAACTTATTTAAGAATTTTATGCCAATTTTAATGAACACTGTGAATTTGATGAACAAGTGATTCACTCTTCAATTGCTTTAATACCTATCACTATCACCCCAAACACTGTTGCTACCTATTTAGGTATAGAGTGACCTTATCTAACTGAAAGATTGACCCTCTTTTACCCAACTTAAGATGGTATGTCCCCCACTCGTGCTAAACTAAGTATTGTTTTTCAAACCTAACATAGGTCTTTACCGTGGATTGGAGAAACTTATGTGCATGGGTTGTTGAATGCTAATCATAGAATGCTCAATCTATTTGTGTTTGCCACCATTGAGTCTGCCTCTCATTACTCGGACCTTACCATACGTCGTGGTCATGTCATATATGCTATCTTGTTAGGACTTAAGTTTGTCATTGCATTGTTCATTTTTCATCTGATTTTCACTTCCCAACAACTAAAACATACCTAAGATTCATTGTCATTTGGTGTTTCATCACTTATATCTTGTTGGGACATGGTGTCGAGTTGCCTATTGTTATCTCATACCAGCTGAATCTAATCTCTTGCATTATTGCTCGCAAATCCATGAGTTAATCTATTAACTTTACTCAAGATGATCCCGGCACCCTAGACTCAAGCGGGAGTTCTTGTCCCTTCACGATGAATCAAGTTTCGTTGTCCTTAATCCGGTTAGAAGGGGAAGTAGCTGGACTTCATGTGATGCAAGATACTCTTTTAGCCGATGTGTAAGCCTTGACAGCCATGTGTAGTGCAAATTTTCAATCTCTTCATCAAAAGATTAATAATTATTTTGCGTATGAAGATGAACTTCAAAGAGATATGCATGATGGTGGTGGAGGAGTTGGTTCTTACTAGTTGTTTTTTATTGTTTTCCTATTTTGGAATTGTCAATTCATAACAAAAGGAATGAGACAATGTGATTTTGTAATTTTACTTTTAACTATCCTTGCGATTGTGGTGAATTATGTAGTTATGAACTTGATGTTTAAATGTTATCTTTCAGTGGAATAAGTTGACTTGAATGTGATTGACTTATTTTGTGAATGTTTTGTGAACTGATCCATATTGAATATCAATGAATGTTTTTTTTTTTTTATCCCACATGTGTGCTTGATGTATTTGCTAAGTGTTGCAATTCAATAGATATGATACCCAATTTTAGTTTTGTTATAGAATTGCCAAAGAGGAGATTGTAAAGTCAAAAGTTTTGGTAAATCCAAACAATTAACTAAAATTGGAAATAAAGATTGAATTAAAATTGGACACAAACTCATATTTCCTAATTATGTTAAATGAGCATGAAGAATGTTTCCTAAGTTGAATGTAGCCTAAGATTTTTTAAAACGAGAGAAGCAAAGCTTGGGAGAATATTGAGATCTTGAAGACATCAAAAAGAAAACAAGTTTGGAGGTCTAGAGAAAATCTAGAGAGCTCTACAGGGAAGCTAATGGTTCAGCCATAAAAGAATTAAACCTAAAAAACTAGGCAGTATGGTTCACAACCAGGTCATAGGGAAAGCAATCCTTCGACCCTTCATTAGTGTACCCTACAGGCAGGGCGCAGGGAAGACGATCCGTTGACCAATGAAGATTTTGTAAAGATTCTATTTCTTATTTTGTCAGTCTAGGACAACAACTTATAATTCTATATGTGTACCTCGTCTTAATGAGCAATACATACACAAAGGGGGTATATTATAGAGATCGAGAGAGTTTGTCATTCTTAAGGTTTTTCACAATCTTTCTCTAGCTTTTGTTTCTCATTCTTTCTTTATTTTTTGTGTGAAGCAGAAAGTCCATTTGTAGGGTTAGTTGAGTGAATCGAGTAAGAGTGACAAAAGAATTTGTGCAAGTGAATTATAGAGAATTCAAGTAGTATCTTGTAACCCATTAATAGTGGAATTTGTAATAGAGGTTTTTCTCCTTCTGAAAAGGTTTCCTATAAATCCAATGAGTTTTTGCTAGCTCATGAATTTCAAATTGGTCTGTCTCACCCCGTCTAGGTGGAGCAAAATCTTTTGAGCACTTATAACTTGGTTATTCGACTAACGGTATGCTAGTCTTAGTATTTTTCTGAGTGAGAGAAATTTCTTTTTCTTTAATTGTCATAGGAAATTACATTTGGATAAAATTTTGTCTGGGTATCATATCACCATGCATCTTTGAAAAATATAAAATTTTTGGGATCAAAAACTTCGTATTATTTAGCCATACTGAAAAATTCTTGGCTTTATAATGTATAACTGTATCTTTGGCATTCACTTCTACTATTCTAATAGGATTTTTCATTATTTGCCATTTTTCTCTAGGTATTGTATTTTCTCTGCAAGTACTTATGGTTGCACCTGTGTCAACTAGTATATTCAGAGAATATGGTTTATACCCCAAGAAATTGAACACTCCAATAATATAGGTATGCTTCTTCTTTCCTTGATTAGGTGCAAAGATAATACTTTCAATTTGATTGAGTTTTAAACTCATCTTTGTTATTGTAAAAGAGGGAAATTTATAACCCTCTTAATTTGTGAGAGTTAGGTGAGCTCTTGTTGGATTTGTTTCAAGTATTGGAACCAAAACGAGGGATATTTTTTGAGAGAAACTTGTGGATTGATTTGGGCATAAAATCATTTGGGAAAGGTTTCTAACACCTTGGGAAGCTAGTGTGTAACAAGTTCTTTAAAGAATAGTGGAGAAATCTCAAGGAAGGCCTTGGGAGTGGACGTAAGCAACATTAAAACCGAGCCACTGTAAATTAATTATGTTTGTTTGTTTTCTCTTCTCTTTATATTTATTGCAAACATAACACTTACTCTTCATCCACAAATACTGAATATTTTTTAAGTGCATTACATATTTGATTATCCTTTTCATCTTGACATATTCGTTTTAGGGGTTGAAATTTTTATTTGGAATTTTTTTTAAGCAATCCTATTCACTCCCCTCTAGTGTTGCTATTTAGGATAATAATATGATAAGGCCTACCTAAACCTCGAGTTCTGTACCTGCAACACAGTTTATAGGGACGTAAGAACTAAATCGACGTGTGCCTACGATATACATATAAAAATGTAATATCCCGAATTTTCATGTTAATATAATTTGATGGTTTTAACATGTTTTGGGTATGTTAGTATGTTAATTAAGTAATATTAGTCATTAAAGATGACTTAGGGGTGTGAATTTTGAAAGAAATTGGCAAAATAGCTCAAAAGTCAACAATTTGACTCGGAAGCATGCTGAAGGGCACCTGAGGTTATGAGGGGCGCCCATGGCTCTAGGATGGGCGCCTGTGGTCCATGAGGGGTGCCCCACTTGTATAGATAGTCAACAGTAATGTGTCATCTGCATTTTCTAGCCGAGCCTTCCCTATCAACACCTATACCTAGCTAGGGGTGAGGGGAGACCCGAGAATCACTGTTTAGAGGTTTAAAATATTGTTAATATATATATTTGATTGATTTGATGCGAGAGAGAGAGAGAGAAGTGGCTTGGAAGAAGAGAGGATTTGGGTGAGAAGCAAAGGAAGAGCAAAGGAAGAACAAAAGAGGAACCGAGTGGAGATTCAAAGGTAGGTCTTCCAAATCTTCATAGAACTCAAATTCCCTTTGGAAAATTAAAATTAGAACCCTAAGAAACCTTCCTATGTCATTTATTTTTAGTTTTGATCAAGGAGGGAGAAGATAGAGGCCATTAAAGTTTGAGGGTTTGGAAGCTCAAGACACCTTATTGTTGATCTATCTTTTTACCACTTGAGGTAGGGATTTAATGCCTCATTTTTACATATGTGTTGTGTAACAAGGAGTAGATTATCATTAGAAAACCCTCTTTAAGTGTTGGTTTCATGTATGGAAGAAAATGGGAGTTATACACATGTCTATATATATGTATAGGTTGAGAGAGTGAAAGTAGTGTTTTGATCCATAACTTGACTTGTGGTTGATGAAAACTCAAATTTTTAATTTTTTTTTAAGCCTAAGAACCTTGTGTTGATGTTGGAAATTTGAAACTTGAGGTATTTTTACATTAACTTGGTCAATTTGAGATCCCAAGGGTGAAAAACCATGAAACCAGAAAATAGGGCATGAAACCCGAAACTTGGCCCATACTGTGGGTGCTCGAGGGGGACACAATCGGGGGCCCAAGCCCCCTTGGGCACCCAAGAAATTAAGGCATGGGAACCCAAGCCCCTTGGGTGCCCAGCTGAGTGTCAGCTTGGGCGCTCACAGAGCCTAGGTCACTTTTTTGACATTGTTTAGTTTAGCCTTCTACTTTGGGCATATGGAAGAATTGGTAACTTGTTTTTACAAAAAACTTTTAATTGATTAATTACATGGATTTTAAAAGGGAAATGAGCTTTTAAAAGTGAAATGAGCTTTTAAAAGTGATTAAGGAGTGTTTAACTTAAGCTTGTGGGATTTAACTTGAAAGGGGCAAGTGAAAGTTATCTTGAATTGCATGAATTGGAAGTCTACTTTGAAGTAAGAGTCTTAATTGAATAGAATTGTGAATATGCCTTGATGTAAACTAAATGTTGAAGTTTATGAACTTGTGATTGATTAAGTGAAATGTGACTTGACAAAGGGACTCATGTTCTTAATGTTGGTAAATAGGGGATGCTTAATATGATTTGATCAATGTGATATGTAATGAACCATGAGATGAACCTTAACATTGACATGTGTGTTGAAAGGTATTAGTGATGAATGTAAAATCTATGAAAGATGAGATTGTATGGTATGAATGTTGAATTGTGTGCCGGGGGTCGTGGTGGGGTACGGTAAATAGGAAGGGTTTAGAGAGTACTCTCGGGTTGAAAGTCTCAGAACTTGCACAGGATTTGGTGTCAATGCCAGTGGGTTAGTAGCCCACAACATTGTGTGTGTTTTGGCTCCTCGTGGCCCTGGATGGCAATCCAAAATGACGACGTCAGTTTATCATTTCTGTTAGGTATTGGCCTATAAAAGACGATGGTGTGTATGCACCCATCCCCCAATGGTTTGTTTGATCGTGGTTGTGCTATGGGATGATGAATGGATGATGATGTGAATACGTTTACTTTCTTGAATATTATTCAAATGCTAAAGTGGTGTTGAATTGTGATTGGAATTGGAGTTTGAATTGTAATACATAAACCTTAACCGAAATTGAAATCTTAAACTTTGACATTGTTGTATGAGTATATGTTTCCACCTAGTTTGGCTTGGTTATAATAATGTAATGTCATGAATATAGAAAATGTTAGAGTGATTAACCATACTTGAGACGCATTGCATGATTAGATTTGCATATCATATATGTTATTTTGAGACATCGTGGGCACAAGTGGGCCCATGCTCATGTCTCTATAGATTTTGATGCAGGTACAGGCATTAACAATTAGGTGGCTAATAGGGTTGGACTAGGAGGTTATGCATGAGCCCAACTAAGCTTAGCAAAACTCTTGGTCATCTAGTTTAAATATATATATATTTTTTTTTGGAATTGTAATATTGTGCACTTTTAAACTTTTTTTTATTTGGTTGTAATGGCCTTAAGGCCTAAGTTATGTAATTTGGGAATGGTGTATAGAGTATGTGACCAGGCAATAGTCAAGGTTAAACTTATGTTATTCTATTTTATGTCTCGGGCTCACCACTAGCTTACGTTGCGTTGCTCTGAACATGGGGATTGGTTATGTTAGTGCATATTGTGTGTGTTTATCACTCACCCCTCGGGTCACGAGATCCGGAGCGTGACAAAAAAGTTATCAAATGCAATACATGCCCTAGCATGATGCTACTATGCAACAGACACCAATCATAGCTGGTAATCATAACATCAGTATAGCATCACAAAAATATCTAACAAATAATATATCTTCATGTATCAATTTTAATATCATAATCATCACCTCATTATCTTTTATTTAACCATTAGTCATCTTATTAATACACACACACGAGGTAGATACTCTGTAAGATTGACTTATGATCAGCAAGTATAGTTCAACCGTCAACGTCTTTTATGAGCCAACACCCATCAGAAACGATCAACCGAACTATTGTCATTTATGATCCTTGACAGAAGGTCATGACTAACCAAGTTACGTGATAATTTATTGATCAATATCTAAGGGTCATAATCAACTATATCAGTGTTGTTATATAGGCCACTAACCAAATGGTATGATAACCAAATCCTGCACAAGTTTAGTGACACTTAACCCAAGAGTAATCACGCATCCTCCTATTTACCAATATCCTCTAACCTTAAAATCAGCCAACTCACAATCATTTATCATTATCTTTTTCCATCTACCATTACTAACATCAATAACATTTTCATTATCCACATCAATGTCGTCAAACATACTATAAATTATACTTTTCCCTACATGTTTTGAGTGCCAAACCACAGCGTTTGCACCCATTTTGTCCCCACCTAGTCATGTCCTACATGTTGCAATAGCACAGCAACCTGTTTTTGCCTCCTATGCACACAACTGAGCAATTTCATGTGCACAATAGTCTGATTGAGCATATTTTGGGGTTAATTATATAATTTCATTTTTTTTTTGTACATATACACACCCACAGTCTCCAAAGTCGAGATCTAACCTTATTTTCTAGTTTTTTTATGAGGGCAAGAGAGCCTTTCTTTCATCTCTTTCTCATTTTTTTCTCATTTATTGTAAGATTACATATTTAGGTTAGATTTTTGTGGGTTTGGACCTACGAGCTTGTGTTCAAATTTATGTATGGATTATTTGTGAGGTAATGCAAACCTTAATTCTTCTAACTTTAATTCTTTATGTTTTTCTTGTTTGATTTACGTACAAACCATAGTTTTTCCTTTGAATGCTTGATGATTGAATGTTAATTTTTTGTGTTAGGTTGTGATAGGCAATGATTTAGGAGACATGGTTGTGTTTGGTCTCTCTACATTTTGGGTTTCCATAGTTCTTGAATTAATTTGGAAATTATAGAGACCTATAACCCTTTTTCCCACATTGTTTTTAATTTTTTTAAAATTGACCTAGAATTTTAATATAGAATTTGGGATTTTTTTTTTTTTTTTTTTTGTCTACTAACCCTAAAAATTGGTTGGGCATTGTTATGATTATGGGTTAAGTGGTGAATTATAGATCCTATGGCTTGCCATTTGAAATTAATTCATCCAAATGGTTATAGAAATTAAATTTGGCAATGTTATGATTTTGGGTCACCACAGAATTCTTTATTCAATGTCTTGGCCAACCATAATCTATTTCTTAAATTATAGCTTAACCCATTTTCATTGTTGTGCCATGGTCTTTTCAGACCTGGTTAAGCAATGTTATGGTTAAAAACTTATAGAAAATCATGGTTCAGTGACTAACCTTTTGGAACCAAAAATACAAAATTTGCTAGTGATCCCAATCAAGCAATCGTACACACAAGAATTTAGAAGGCAGGATAAAAAGAATGACGAAACCCACACAAGGACACCTCAAAAACTTTTACTAAAAACAAATGTTGGTTACAAATGCAAACTCTCGATAGATTGACTCCTCAACTTTATACTCTGTTGACGTTTGCTCGAATCCTCGATTCACCAACTCCTTTTAGTGAAAGCCCTCTAAGTCCTCGAAGGCACGATACTGACTCCTTAGTAGCTTTTCTAAATCCTCAACGAGCTGAATCCTCAACGTGCTAAATCCTCAGCATTCACAAATCTCAAACCCGAACTCCTTTAGATTGAACACAAACATGTTGGCTAAGAGTTTGAGAGAATGATAGGACTTTTGGGCTCTCAATCTAATGTGTATTCTCTCTATGTGTAATCCTAGATACATCTAGAGGATATATATAGCAAAGCTTAAGACGTTTAGGGTTTAGAAAATAGAGCTGTAGTGTGTTGGAGCTTGTTCATCGTGGGAAAGTTGCACCCGTGGCCATCCCTCGGGGATCACGTGAATCAGTTCAAGCTTCCCACATGGCCAAATTCCTGAATTCTGCTCTCAGCTTTATCCTGTGGGTACCAGCGGTCTTCCTGCGTTATATTGCTCCAACTCTGTTTGACTATTTTTGGACTTCCAATCTTATGTGGACATAGTTTTCCTGAGACCTTTACACTTTTCTTGACTCAAGACTCTAGTGCTTTAATCTACACTAAGTCTAAATAATATAAAACACTTTCTTTGACCATGGATTTGCCAATTTACAGTTTTAACCTTAATAATCTCCCCCTCTGGCAATTCTATGTCAAAACTTAATAAATGAATTCATCCTAATTTTAAAAAGGCCTTAGTAAACTATTCCTTGATCAATATGTTTTGATTATAGAACCTGTTTGCTGCACACTTAAACAAAATGATCAAGGCATCATGTGGAATAAATAAATAATTAAAAAAATTAAATAAAGAATTAAAAAAATGAAACAAAATATTCTCCCCCTTAATTAATCGGTACATATATTAACTATCAAAAAGTTAATTATTCTCCCCCTTAATTAATTGACTTCTTTTCAAGCATTCTCCCTCTTAAAACTATCTCCCATTTTTTTGACATGAATTGACAAAAAAATAAGGTATACTGTGTATTCTTCATCGATTCATTCCAAGTTCTATTTTCCCAAATACAAAACGAAACATAGTTTCAAAATTTTGACCATACATAAATAGTAATAAATAAGAATTCCAACAATCAACCTACTAGTTATGTCATGAGTTGTTTAGACATGTTATACCAATGGTCAAATGCCTGTGTGGTGTGTGAACTGAAGTTTAAGTGCAACATGATTAATACTTTTCACATACTTGCATGAATTTTAAAATTACTCCTCTTGGACTTTGAATTGAATTGAGTAAGATATGCAGAGTTAGCTCTTCGACTAATTTCTCCTCAATTCATTGTTTTCAACTATACACCAATTTTTCAATTTTCATTCGCCAATTTTTTTTTTAAACTTTACTTGGCGGCTTTCACACACTTATGAGTAGGTAGCCTTCTTCCTGTATCATCGAACCCAGAGGGTGGTTATTTTGATAACCTGCATGTCAACAGGCTAGTTGCACTCTATCCCATTGGTAGCCCTTTCCAAGTTATTTTTTTTTATGTAAACTCAAGAGCAACCAATAGTCTAAAAAGTAGAATTTATTAAAACAATTGAGTAGTGGAAAAGATTTCTCATAATGTACTAAATTTTGTGCAATTACAATTACAATTGGCACACCACTACCATGACAAGGAATAACAAAACATAGGATTCTGGTTCATTAAACAATTCAAATTTATGACCACTATGTATATCAACAATTTTAATCAAGTGATTTTGAAATGTGTATGAAGTAACAGAACATGCAAGAATATCATAAAGAATAACATTGTACCCAAAAAAAAAATTATATTCTTACCTAGTTCTATGAAATCTTGTAAATTAAATACTTTTTAATTTTTTTAAGGATATAGCCTAGTTCATGAAAAAAATTGCCTTTACATATCAAGGCTCACCCTTTCAACACTCTTAGGGGTGTGAAAGATATATAGGTCACTTTTTCTAACCCAAATAGTTCTCAGTTTTGGAAAAACATTTTGAGTCTTTAGATTGTTGGGTTTAGGACCAATGGGTTTTGAAAAAGTTTTCTTTTTATTTTTCCTCACTGGCCAATTCATATAAGGTCTAGAATCAAAATGTGACTTTTGAAACCTTAATGGATTAAACCTATTTGACACTTGAAAATTATGTCTCAAGAAATTCCTAGTGTCAACATGTGATAGGGGAAGCCCACATAATTTGTGACAATGTGGTCTTATGTGACTAGGTATACCACAATGAAAACATATAGGAACAAGCTTAGGTTGTAAGTTAGGGGGCGTACCTTTGGGTTTTTGAAAATAGACTCTAGACTGATTACCTTTCTTAGGTTGAGGAGCTTTAACTGTTTTTAGAGTAGTTGTCTTTGAGGATTGAAACCAAATTAGCTTAGGTTTTTCCTGCTCACTTGGGGTGGCTTTAGCTTCAAGATTGACCACCTACATGCTAGTGTAACAAGTCATCTTTTTGTCACGTGGGCTCCTTTGCATCCCGAGTATGTCATCAAGTTGGGAAGATGCAGTATTTATCTTGAGTTCCATGGTTTGTAGCTTACCCTGGGCATCCTTCAATTCATTCTTTCTTTGATCCAAGGCAATTTTTAGACTGTCTCTTTCCCTTTTCAATACTTTGTTCTTCACAGTCAATTTTTCATTTCACTTGTGGAGTTTGCAATAGTCTTGGTATAGCTGTTCACATGCCTCTTCAACATCTACTTCCTTATCTGTATTTTCTTCAACTTCACTTTCGGAGGATTCTTATTTCTTATGCTTAGAGAAGGATAACTCTGCTAAATTTGAGGGGCACTTGTTCTAACCATGAATGCAGTATAATTCTCTGGACAATCTTTGGAAGAGGAGGAGGTACTCGACTAATCATCTAAATCATCAAGGGTTGCATTAAGAACCTTCTTCTTGCACTTCTTATTTCCACAGTCTTGAGTTATATGATCATAACCCTAGCACTTGTAACACTTCACACTCTTAGACTTGTTCTCCTTTTTCTTCTTCTCTGAAGATTTCACTGCTTTGACTTTTTTTCTGTTAACCCAAAACCCTACCAGTTTGTTACAGACCTCAACGGTCCACGTAGCTGGTGGGTAAACTAGGGGAGAAGCGGCCTGACCCAAGGCATTCCACCGTTTAAGTCACGATACTCCCAATGTGACTTGAACCCACGCCAGTCCGAGTTTACGGTTCTGGGTAAGGACATTTAGACCACTGGGGCTCACCGTAAGGTCTTCACTCCTTTGACTTTCTCATTCTTCTTCATCTTTCTTTGCTTGCTATCATTCTTTTTGAAAAATTTTCTAATTTTCTTGGTATAAATAGCAATTTCTTCAAGAGAGGGGATTGACTCATCATTACTTGAGGAGGATTCATCTTCCTTAACAGTTTTTAGGGCAACTCCTCTGGATTTTGGTTTAATCATGTTGGCTTCATAAGTCTACAGATAGCCAACTAAATCTTCTATTCGCATCGAATCAACATCCCTAGTCTCTTTAATAGCTGTAACTTTTGCTTGAAAAGACATCAGTAGGGAGCGAAGAATCTTACTTACAACTTTTGGCTTGGAATTTGTTCTCCAAGGTTGAAGCTGGTGTTGACAATATCACTCAGTTTCACATAAAAATTGTCAAAAGATTCATCCTTAGACATTTTCAAGTTTTCAAACTCTGAAGTTATTTTCTGCAGTTTAGACTTCTTTACTGTGGAATTACTTTCATGAGTTAACTCGAGAATAGTCCACGCTTCCTTGGCAATTTCACAGCTTGATATTCTTCTAAATTCATCAGCAGACTTAGGGATTTGTAATTCCACTCTGCTCTTTCTTGCTTTGCCCTATTCCACGTATTCATTGGCTTTTCTGCCGTTACGTTGTCAATAGTATGAGTTGGTTTTACCCAACTGTTTTCAATCGATAGCCATACATTGACGTTTAAGGATATCAGATAAGCCCTCATACGAACCTTCCAATAGGCATAGTTGGTACCGTCAAACTAGGGAGGTCTAATACTCGAACTGCCTTCTCTAAGGGGATCCATCAGCAAGTAACGAGATCACGTTTTATTCTAAAAAATGAACCTACTCTGATACCAATTAAAAATACAAAATTTGCTAGTGATCCCAATTAAGCAATCACACACACAAGAATTTAGAAGGTAGGATAAAAGGAATGAGGAAACCCACACAAAGAAACCTCAAAAACTTTCACTGAAAACAAACGTTGGTTACAAACTCAAACTCTCAACAGATCGACTCTCCGACTCTATACTCTGTTGACATTTGCTCGAATCCTCAATTCACCAACTCTTTTCAGCAAAAGCCCTCCGACTCCTTGAAGGCACGATACTGACTCCTCAGTAGCTTTGCCGAATCCTCAAACCCAAACTCCTTCAGATTGAACACGAACATGTTGGCTAAGAGTTTGAGAGAATGATAGGACTTTCAAGCTCTCATCTGATGTGTATTCTCTTTGTGTGTAATCCTAGATACGTCCAAAGGATATATATAGCAAAGCCTGGGACGTTTAGGGTTTAGGAAACAGAGCTGCAGTGTGCTAGAGCTTCTTTATCGTGGGAAAGTCGCACCCGTGCCCATCCCATGGCCTTCCCACGAATCAGTGCGGGCTTCCCGCGCAGCCAAATTCCTAAATTCTGCTCTCGGCTTTATCTTGCGGGTACCAAGGGTCTTCCTGCATTATAGTGCTCCAGCTCTGTTTGACTTTTTCCAGATTTCCAATCTTATGTGGACACAGTTTTCTTGAGGCTTTTACACTTCTTCTTGACTCAAGACTCTAGTGCCTTAAACCTACACTAAGTCTAAATATTGTAAAACACTTTCTTTAACCATGGATTTGCCAATTTACAATTTTAACCTTAATAGGAACTTAAATTCTTATTTCTAAAAACCATTGATGTTATGATCATGAATGCCTAATGAGTGGCCCTTTTGATGTCCAAGCGTAACCTCTTTCCTAAAACCTACTTAATTTCCTTACTAGCTCAAATACTTGTCCCAATGGTCCAATGGCCACCTTTTATTTATTAGCTTATTTTATTTAATCTTAGTGAATTTTCCTACCAATACACCATTATCAAACCAAACATTCAAAACTTCCTTCTAATCCAAATCTAATTTAGATTAGGAGCACTTACTAGTTTAGAGACCAAGTTTAGTGTTATAAACTATCCCTTCTTGTGGAACAACAACCAATACTAATCACCATATATAAATTTAAATTGCTACCAACAACCTATGTAGCCATTGTTAAGGAGCCTAACAAGCAATCGTGATACCTTTGGAGTCATTTCGGACATGAAATTTACAAAACTGCCATCTTCAACAACAGAGGCCTAGTGTTTGCACGATAACTTTGTTGCACCTGCTTTCAGTGAACCTTTCGAATTTGTGATTGTATTAAAATAGGTAAGTGGCTATCAAACTTTTGTATACCCTTTTATCTTCAATTTCACAGTATCAATTTTTCAATAAAATTGCACAAAAATAGTGAAACACAATAGAGGGAGAGACTCACCACCTGAGCTCCTTTAAAGGTTTTCCCAAATCATTCTGGTTGAGAAAATCACAGAAATTGCTTAAGGAGTCACACTACTAAGTATTTGTGGTGGTTTTGTGAACATATTTACAAAATATTTAGGGGACATCTAGTTTACTAATACCTACCAAAACCTACCAACTTTTATCAACTTTTTTTAATTTCTTCCAATCAAATTCATTCACATATTATTTTTATATCAACTTTTTGTATTTTTCTTATACTTTTTTGCTATCCAAACATCACCTTAATCTAGTACGTAATGTCCTTTAAATATATTTTCAACACAACCAACTGTAACAGTCAATTAGATTTTAGTAGAAAAATAAGATGAATTAAACAAAAATAGACACGTGACACCTACTAACATAGTTATACGCTTTTTGTTTACCAAGGAAAACAAAGAACAAACAATTAAAAGATCCTTTTTTTGTTTTCACCAGCTTTTCATCTACTTCCCCAACAAACAGAAAGAAACAGTAATGCTAGCAAAGATTATAATGTAACAATAATGAGATGCAATCATAGATATCATATTTACATATTAAAAAAAAAACAAAGAAATACAAAAAATGTGGAGAGGAAAAAAAGACGAGATTGAAGCTCTAACCTGATTAAAATTGAAGAGATACATCTTTCACAACAACACCACTAGTAGACAGATGGAAAAAGATAAAATGTAATGGCTTGGGTAGTGGTGGTGGTGGTGATGGTAGTGATAGTCGTTGCCAAGAGAACTGAAAAAAAAAAAGAAAAAAATGCATTAGCAATAATCTCTAGAGTCTAAAGGTAGATGAAACACAGATAGAAACAGAGAGAAAGATGGGTTTAAGAGATCGATGGTTATCAGCTAAGGAGATAGGGGCTAAACAATTCTATTCTCTGATTTGACAATTCCAGTCTCCGATTTGACAGTGATCAATCAAGGAGAGCCAATGGGATTTTTAATGGATTATTGTTATGAAAATGGGGGAGGTCTCACCATTGATTAGAAAATTCAACAGCTGTGAGTTTTTCTTATGGCACAATACATTTATGAAGATAGAAAGTCTTATCTTTAATGGCCGATTACAATTATGAAGATGAGAGGTCTTATTATTGATTAGAGAATTCTATGGATTTAGACTTTTTATAGTAGCATAGATATAGATAAATAACTATTGGCCAAGTTGATCATATAAAATTACTAGAATACTCTTGAAATAAATCTAAACAACTTATACTATATATATAAAATAGGAATGTGAAGATTATTTTTATTATATGATTTTTTAATATATATAATAACTAAGACAAAATATTTAAATTTTAGGGAAGATGATTCCTAGCAAAAAAATTTTAAACTCAAAAAGTATATATATATATATATATTAGTTGCTTTTCTTGAATTGACTATCACATAAAAATTTTTTACCCAAAAATATTTTTATGTATGTACTAGTGATGCTTTTCTTTTTCCGAAATTTGATCTATTAGTTTATAATTTTTTTTAGGGGGGAACTATAGTGATGAGTACCAAGGAAGATCACGTGCTAAAAATCCATTACATGTTCTGGATGGGCCAATAAGTATAGTTAGAGCAAAGAAGATCAAGGAAACAATGCTTGGACTTGTTCAAGTTACGTTGGATGAGGCTTTAAATGCAATAAATAAAATAATATTCAAGATGGGCTTGAAAGAGGTGAAACCAAGATTTGTGCACGTGATCCAAGCCAATGAGGGTGGCTTAGACCACTACAACCAGTAAGGAATTGGGCCAAGGCTACCATTTAGCTTAGGTTTGAATTGAAGAGGCGAATTAGGGTTTTTAAAGAGTGTTTTAATTATATTTTGGGTTTTATTTTATATTTAAGACATGTTGGGTTTTAAAACTTACTTTGGGCTTTAAAACTTAATTTGGGCTTTAAGTTTGGGTTTTAAAGTTATCTTTTAAATATAATTTGAGTTTGTTTATTGTTTTAATGTTTTCGGACCAAACTTTGTTAATTAAAATGGCTCATGGGTATGACTTATTATTAATTAGAACAAATTTGGGTTATTTAATTAGGGCTAGTTTTCTTTATAAACACTTATAAATTTGGGATCGAGCTATTAATAAGAGATTTAGAGTATTATTTTGTATTAACATGAGGTGTGCTTTCCTCTTATTTTTCAAAGAACTTCTGAACTTATTAAAAATTCGTTCTTGTGGCGTTTGTCTATTTTCAACCTAAGGTTTTTGATTCAAGAAATTAACGGGTCTTAATTCTACATTCTTCGATCTTGATATTAGTTTTCTTGGGTTTTGATTTAATTGATCGTGGGTTTGAGGCATTCGACTTAAGGTTCACATCAGTTTGGTATCAGAGCTTGGCTCTAACATCAGATCATTTTTTGTTCTTATGGTGTTCTTCTATCTTCAATCCAAGATTCTTGACTCAAGAAATTAACAGGTCTTAATTCTACATTTTTTGATCTTGATATTAACTTTCTTGGGTTTTGATTCAATTGATTATGGATTTGAGGTATTCGACTAAGGGTTCACATCTTATAGGATGAAAAAGTTTTAGGTAAAAAAATATTTAAGCAATAGCTAGTTCAAGAAAAACGACCAATGCATATATTTTTAGTGTTAAAATAGTTTTAGACTATTGACAATTCTCTATAAAACTTAAAAAATTTTTTAATTATTATCATATTAAAAGAAATTATATAATTTCATTTAAATCATAAAATGAAAACAACCTGTACGTGCATTTCTATTTTGTAAACATATTATAATTCATATGGATTTGTTTGTAAAAATATTCTAATAATTTACGTTGTAAACTTCGTCAAAAGTTATTTGTTAGGGAGAAAAAAAAAATCTAATAACAAGAGGTGGAAGTGTACGACGAGTGTACTTACAATTTTCTGAAACCTATAAATTTAAATACAGAAAACTAAAATTGCCTAAGTAAAAATTAACCTATTAGTAATAATGAAAATTTCCTCCTGCCCTTTTTGCTTGAAACAAATGCAGGTTATAATGTCAGTTAATGCAATTGAATTTAGCTACGTGAGAGCATGTTACCCCGCGCCATCATATATATTTATGACGCCAAAGCAAACAGTTACCATCAAGATTGTTAAAATCTTGATTTAAATTTAGAATACTTGCTTAATCTTATATATAATTTTAATAGAAGTAAAATAATTAAATCTTGATTTTCAAACATAAAATTATTAAAATCTCAATTTTATAGACAACTTTATGAATTTTAAAAGGATAAATTATACATATCTCCCATAAATATTTAAGTAATTACACTTATATCTCTTAACATTTAAAATTTATATTTACCTCCTTTATTTTGAAAAGTTGTTAACCTTGACCCATTCTGTTAGTATAAACTCCTACTCTGTTAAAATATGTATTGTTAAAACAAATTTACCCTCAAAAATATTAATGAGTTTTACACCTACCTCTTCTCTCTACTAAACATCTCCACTGTTTGGAAGCAACATATATGGTTCCACCTATAGTATATAGTTCCTGTTTAGGGTGTCAAATTTTAGAAAAAAATAAATAAATTAATCAAAAATAAATAAATTATGAATTGATAGATGTTTGGTGTTTCTTGAAAAGTCTAAAAAAATTGATAAAAATTGAAAAATGTTAATAAAAGTTAAAAAAATTAGAAACATTTGGTAAAAGTTGAAAAAAATTAAAATTTTTGTCTGAAAAAATTTAAAAGAAATTCAAAAATTTTAAAAAAAGGAAGTTTTTTTTTGGGGGGGGGATTTTGCACTCGAAAAGCATCCACAATAATACGCATAAAATGTCTTACTATACGAGTTGAAGAAATTGTATCGCACCGAATCCTGCTATTTATAATGTTTGAAATTGAAAAATGTCAGGACATAAATTCAGAAATATATATGAGTACGTGTTAGGATTAATAGAAAGTTAATCAGAAAAAAGGGGGGGGGGGGGGGAACATTACACACCAATTAACCTCTTAGTCCACATTCAAGGACAGCAATCGTAACTCCACATGTATCAATGGTGAGATACAACTTTCAGCCCCTCTCTTTCTCGACTTTTTGGAACCAGAAGGACAATAATGCAACTCTCTCCCTCTTGGCAAATAATAAAGAAGGAAAAATAAATAAACAATTAAATCAGCAACTGAGAAACCATTCAGTTGTTATGTTTGAATGCCGTCATGATTGAATGAACTTATAACTGAAACCCTTAGCCTCTCTACCATTAATGCGTACGTGATTACCCACCAGTACGTACCATTTGAAGTTTAATCTAATTATATAATACAACCTTGAACTCATGCTGATGAAATCAAATAACTAAAAGCTACAGAATTATATATATATATATATATATATGCTTCAAGAAGCAGTACTGTTTCCTTTACTATCATGTTCCCTTTCATCATTCTGTAAATGAGGATGGAGAAATTTGGAAGTACTAGCACTCACTGCAGGGGGACCAATTGAACGAAGAAAGTGGTAATTTCTTTGACAAACTCCAGTTGGTTCGGATGGAAATAGTCCATGGCTTCCGAAATGAGACAGAGATAAAGTAGAAGGTTCGGAATGACAGTAGGAATTGTATGGTGGCGCCACATTGTTTAACAAGTTTGTCAAAGAAGAATGGGTGGCTATGGGGAAGAAGTTCTGTGCTGAAAGTTGTGGAATGTAATTAAAATTACCTCCACTTTGGTCTTGATGATTTCGTGCTTCCTCCTTACTAGAAGAAAGTAGAGATTGAACTCCTCCATTTAAATTTTCACTGAAGAACGAAGATTGAGGGAAATTTCCTGTGGGAGGAATTGGAAGTGGTGGAAGCTTATCAATGTCGCTTTTAGTCGTGTCTAGCAACCAATCTACAGCCTTGCTAGGCTGATCAAGGCCGAGTCGATCCTGAAGATCGTAGAGCTGAATTGCGGCGTGTACAGAAAGCCTAATTCGCCTGTCTTTCAATCCCCTTATGGTGCAAACCTTGCTGTGTCTATCCTTCCCTCCGAATGCGCGTGAGACAGGCACAATCCTTGGGTTCTTGAACGCGGACCATTGTCTTGAACTCGGTCGCGATTTAGTACTGAACTTGCCGCTGTCAGTTTCACAACCATCTGTGTTTGCTTGGAAACCTTTTTCTCGTGAAGTTCTGCTCATCTTCTTTGGTCATTCAGCATGAAGAAAACAACTTAACCTAAAAAGTTTTTCAACAGTCAGTAGTAGATCCTAAACAATCTTTTGGGACAATTTGTTTTGTAACTCATTGAAACCTTTGGACAAAATTAAATAGAAAACAAAAATCTGCAGCTAATATTTTATAGGTCAATCGATTGAAAGAATGTTCAACAACTTGCATTATCATAATTGCCTAAGTTAATCAGCTAGGTAGGATTTTTAGTAGATTTGTTGAAATTCTAAACCATTTTAACAAAAAAATAACTGATCATAGAGACGTGTAGAATCAAGTTTTCTAGAGAACTTCTGCTTCTGGTTGAAGCCAAAGATGGGATTCTTTGAGATCTTCCCAAGAAATTGCTAATAGATCATAACCTAGAAACTTGGAAAGTTTTCCATCAGTGGGTAGATCATAAACAACCTTATGGGACAATTCATTTAGTAATTCCTAGAAAATCTTTGAAAAAACAAGAATCCATAACAAATATTTTATATCTCAATTGATTGCAACAATTACCAACCTGAGTATCATAAGCTGATATCTTAAATATCTAGGTAGGTTTTTTCTTGGGTTTGTTTCAATTTTGAAAGAATTTAACCCAAAAATGAAAGAAAGAAGTGGCCATGGAGGGGCAGAATCAAGTTTTCTAGAGAAATTGTGGTTTTCATTGAATCCAAAGTAGGGATTCTCCAAGATCTTCACATAAAGAAGTTGAAGAAATAATTCGGTTGATTTCATGGTCGATGGACTAAAAATTTAGTACAAAACACACAAATAGAGCACAAAAATTCTCGACAAAAGCCAAGTTCAAGACAAGATGGCTAATATTTATGACTTAGATGGCCGTAAATTTTCTTTTTTTTTTTTTCTTTTTTTAAGACAAAAAGTACAAAACAGAGATGGCTGGAGATTATAAGAACAAACTTACGTACGACGGAAATGGCTCACATAATATCCTCAAAAGTAGAGATCATGGGATTTTAACTTACATTATGGAGAAATTTTAAGCTTTTTGGGAAGCTTAACTAGGTAATTCTTGAATGTAAAGAATAGAGCAAAGCCAAATGAGCAGAAAGCAGAAGAGAATCACCAGTGTCAATATTGAAGTCACTTCAAGATCCCTCTTGCAATATCCAGTCGAAGCGATGGATGTTGAAATTCATGACTTCTTTTGCATAAACCCTACCAAGTAAGATAAAAGGCTGTGAGGATCACACCACACCATGATGCTGCACAAGAAAGATAAAGGAAAAGATAAGGCACATTCGCGATCACGTGGGATCTATGTATTTACGTCAGTAATATGCAAATTAAGCTAATTTTGCTCCTTAACCAAGCATATACATTTTACTTTCATAACTAATTCATTTTTCATATTATTGTTACCTTTGTTATATTTAATTTGTAAAAAAGAAAAAAAAATTCACCTAATGGTATCACAGATATGCGGCTCCTCGAAGAAAATAATGGGCTAATTAATTAAATAAAAACTAAATAAGGGATAAGCAAAGCCAATTAGAGAAAACTAAATAAAAACTTGTACGTAGAGTAGGACACACAAGTACGGTAGAGGGGAAAAAAAAAAAACTTATTTTGATTTTATTAAATAGTACACAAGTATGGTAGGCATTTAACTTCGATGGGGACCATCCAACAGATTAGGGAAAAAGGAGGGTTAATTAACATCTTCAGTTACTGGCTTTATGAGTAAATTCACAGCGCGGATTGAAGAATGCATGCAATAAAATAGAAGTGTGAGGTCGAAACCTTCTCAGACAACATCCCTTTCTTTCCTTCTTGCGCTAAATACTCCACATTGCATTTCTATATAATCTTTTTTATCCCCCCTTTTTTTTGAATGAATTTGCATAGTTTTTAGAACAATCATGTATTTTCCGGCTATGCAAGGTTTGGATGGCATCTCAGTCAGGATCGTAGAGATAAGGGCTTGCATTTAAAACCTACATGCAGTGTTACTATAGTAGTGCAATTGTAAGGTTACTTCTTCGCAGTTTCAAGGACATGATTCGGATGCAATATCGCTCAATTACTAAAGTAAAATTAGGCATTATTTAGGAACGAAAATCGTATTATATCTGAGTTTATAGTTCTCACCTATTGATCGTGTTTATACACAAATATTGTAATATTTAATAAATATGTTAAAATAACTATTTTCGTTCAATATTAAATCATATTAATTTTAAGTCAATGTATCTGTGTCATGTTTGATTCATATTTTTTTCTCATTAATGTTGTGTTTTGAGTCATATTCTTATATTGTATCCGAGTTAAAGTGTGTGTGTCATATTTGATTCATATTTTTTCTCATTAATTTTGTGTTTGAGTCATGTTCTTATATTGTATTCAATATTACCATCCTTCTGTTTATAGTTTCCTTCCAAAATCCACATAAGCCGAAGTATTGTACACTGGGTCATTTTTTTATTACTTTTATATTAGTAAACTAACAATTAATAACAAATGATAAATCAGATAACTTGAAGCATATGCCTCACAAAGTTTCTGGTGTGTGATATGAGGGCTTCCTCAGATGGATGGCCAGCTACCTAATAGAGGAGGGACCAAGTTATATATAGGTTCTTAAAAGCACCTGCTTAGTACTGATAAGAGGACCACAAGTTGGCAGTAAGATATGCAGCAGTCAAGTTGGACCAACTTTATTAGGTTAGGGATGATTTAATTATATATATATAGTTGCAAGTACGGAGAGAGTAAAATTGTAAATTAATGCACGGAAGGTAATCCATAATTTGGAAAAGAAAAATTAAGAAGAAAAAGTCTTAAAATACTTTGTAACCAATAAAGATGTTGATATGCCAAATAATATTTAATTTGTAGGGTTACTGCTAAAAAAGTAAGAAATAAAATCATGGAAAATAGTGGAAATTATAAAAAAAAGTACAGTTTCTTGTTTATTTATTTATTTACTCATTAAGGTTTCCCAAGAGTGTCTTCCAAATTTTTTCTCAATTATATTACAAGTTGTAATAAACATATTGACATGTTTTAATCGAAATTTTAATGAAGTTTGTCATAATTCTAAAGGTTCAATCCCCCTCCAGAATGAAGTTTCCTGTTAATTATGGGTTAATTGCTTCTTCAATGCCTTAAAAATAGCCAAAAGCATATATATTTTTAAGGGATATTGAGCCATGGTTAATTAATTCAATTGATGTCCATAATTGATCAGCATGTGAAATCTTTTATTTATTATCAAATGTAACTTAATTACAGCACAAGAGTTTACGTATATCTCTGATACTAATAAGCTTCATACAATCAATAGCATACTTACTGATAGGTTAGAGACTTCATCACCATTTTTTCTCAATTCGTTATTTGACAAGCAGAACCCCCGGGAAATTATGTACCAATTACCTTAATTATGCATACAAGGAAAGTATTTCTCTAATTATCAGTAAAATGATAACAATCATGACGTTGATTTCCATTTCCATGAACTTCAAATCGACCAGCATTGTTTGTTGTCAATATATATATATAAGTGTCTCTTGCAGGCTTGTAACGTATCTGAGCAATATTAAAATCAAAAGACCTTTAGGTAATTAACGCTCGAGGGTTCGGCTGGTTGGCGCTAGTACAAGTAGATCCCAACCGGCCTATTTAGTTGATAAAAGTTTGATTAAAAAATACAATAAAAATATGAAGATTTGATATAAAAATAATATATGATAAAAATTAATTAGGAGAAAATATAAGAAATTTATATAAATTAGTAAATTTTGATTAATTTTGACTAACCAAATACTCTCATAATTCCTAGCTTATACGGATAGGATAGAATAGAACCTTAACTATAAACCCTAAAACTGTGCTACTTCACTCCATGGTATAATTTCATTCCTCGGATTCGAGGACATAAACACATGGTGAGTTTTTCTCTTCTGGTTTATAGCCCTAACCCCACCTCTGTAATAAAATAATAAAAAATTAGTAATTGAGTGCACAAGTCTCCATTGGATTTGCGGATGGTCTGACGTTGGCTGCAATTTAGAAATTTTACTATTATTTCAATGTTATGCTTTTAAAAAAGTAAAGAAATAAACAATACAAAAGGACAGAAAAACGCCTAATAAATCACCATTTGTTTTTTCGCTATATCTAGATGAAATTATCAACTGTTTTATATCAAAAGGACGATCAAGTATACATGACTTTCGCTTATATCGAGTTTAGAGAGAGACAACACACCCAACCTCATCTTAAAAAGCCGAGGGATGACTCCAAATATTAAATTCATGAACTCTTTCAAGTAAGTGATAAAAGAGTAACCCTAGAGTTAATGGGTAACTAAATTAATGTCTGCAGCTATAAACTAAATATAATATAATGGGCAACCGTCTGTTACCATATTATAACTATACATCTAAAATAATGTCGTCAGTAAACAAAAAAAATAAAATTATAATGGACAAGACCACAAGTATATTTATTTATACTATTATAAAATGCGTAGCGAAATTTAGTGAAACTCTTATTTTTATAAAATCACAATTTTGATAAAATTTTTATTTTTTGATAAAAATAGTCCTAAAATTAAATACATATACATTTGTTAATTTTAAAAAATAAAGATATAATAATTATTTTACAACCTTTTCAAATTTAAAAATTTTAAATTTAAATTCAAATTTAAAAATTCAGTTATCATATAAAATTTAAAAAATAATTAAGATATATTTTTTACTTAATAGTTATCCTTATCTTTATATATATGTATCTAAATTTATATATTTGACAAAATATTAGGAAAAAATTTTTACACGCATTTTATATGCACACGTCCAATATACATAAAAGTTATGCAAATAAATCCCCCACCCGCTCTCACATTTGCTGTTTTAGGAAATTGTAAGCTCTCACATTTGCTGTGTATGCTAGCTAGGCAAGAAAAATGTCAGACATCACGGGATGGTTTAAACATTTGTGATTTTTTTTCTTTTTCTTTTTAATTATTTATTTATTTAGCATCGACACATTTCAAACTGATAATAGTAAATTGTCCCTGAATCCCAGACAGCACTGGCCTCTGCAGGGACAGTACTATTACTACAAATTTCAATAAGTGGACCACAATTTCTATGACAAATCCGGTAATTGTGATACAATTATCATATTGGTTGAAGGAATAATGACATCACAGGCTTCAATCTTTTTGCCGCACCAGACGATATGCTGCAGCAGAATCTTGGGGAGTGCTTATCCCATTTGAAATGTGAATTAAAAACGAAAAGTTTTAGAAATATTATCTAGACATGAAAACCTGCTTTAATGTTTTCTAATATTCAAAGAGGATGGAAACAACTTAAAGAAGATTTCCTAAATGTTATGGAACTAGATATATAACCTTAGAATTTCATGAAAATTTGATTGCTTAAAGGCTCTATAAATAAAGATTTCCCCTAGAGTCTCGAATAAATTAGAGGAAAAGAAAAATATATTCATTATGTGAGTTTTAAAGAAACGTCTCTCAAGCTAACTAAAAAATATTCATCTTTTAAATACTTTGTGCATGGATTTTTGAAGCTATTGGAAGGCGAAAGGGTCTTTTTTATGATCAAGTGTAAGTAAAAATTCTTCATTATGTACTGTGATTGGTATGTGTAAGAGTAAAATAAATAAATAAATTGTATATGCTACCATAATCTTTTTTGTAATCATTTTGTGCATAATGGACACTCTTGGTTTTTGTGACCTAATGTTTTTCACCTTGTTTCGCCCCTAAAAGTTGGTCTCAAAACACTTCTAGGAATTAATTTCCATTTCATTAGGAAAACATATACAATAGGCAAGGAAATATTGTTGTCCAAAAATTTATTTGCAAGTCTTTAACAATTCTTTTATCAACAAAACAATTTATCCCAAAAAGTATTAACTTTGCAAATTTTTTAGGCAAAACAGATTTTGTTGGTAAAAATCTTGCAAATAGAAATCTGAGTTTCCCACTATAAGATATTTGGCAATTAATGAGTAATTAGTTCCTCGTGAAAGACTAAACATTCCGACTAAAGCTAATATGCATGATTGTTATTTGTCATATTCTCGTATTTGTCATTTCATAACCTATTTCACAATGTAATTCCTCACTAAAATGTGATCCTCAAAAAAAGTATTTTTTTAATGAGAAAATATATTCGTCATGAAAAATATATATATTTACAGTGAACCTAAATAGTTACTAAATATTAATATATTTTTGTTAGGTCCCAATCAGAGTTTGGTAAGTAATAGAAATTACACTGAGATAGAAGTCTCTTTTAGGGTGAGAGATAAACCACTTTGATAATTTTTCTCTTCTCCTTTTTAACGGACAAACACAATGAATATAAATAAAATAGAAAGAACAGAGGTAATAGCATGAAAATAGCCATCCACAAATAGAAACCAACTTGGACACATTCAATTCCAATAACCATTTCTCTAGCAACTCCTACTCTTTCTCCATGTATTTCTGGTTTAGCTTAGGCACACGTGTAGATCTTCGTGGTACTGTAGTCCATCCTAGCAGCTTCTTAACAATACTCCCCCTTGAGTATGGACCTTGTCCGCAAGGTCCAAATTAAGAAATTTGGCCTTCAATTCAACTGTGTTTTCCCATATAGCATCTTCAGGGATAAGTTGTTTCCACTAAACAAGGCTTTCTTTAAGAAAGTGGGAGCCTTTCTTAACCCAAAGAGTGTCCACAATTGCAGCTAGTTTGAGAAGGAAATCTCCATCATCAGTCATAGGAGGTAAGCCAGTACTAGTAATAGTTAAGTCGCCCAACTTTTTCTTGAGTAAAGAAACATGAAAGACAAGATGAATCCTTATGCCTTCGGGTAACTGGAGATGATAACCCACTTTAGCCACCCTCTCGATAATGTGATAGGGCCCATAGAATTTGCAGGCTAACTTCTAGTGAGCACGAGGCGAGACTGAGTGTTGGCGATAAGGGTGCAATTGAAGATAAACCAGGTCTCCTTTCTGAAACTCAACGTCGTGCCGCTTCTGATCAGCAAGTTGTTTCATTCTATTATTGGTTGCATGAAGATTAGCTTTTAGTTGGGATAATAATGCATCGTGAGAGGCTAGTTGTTGTTGGTCCTCTTGGACAAGTGAGACACCAATCTGGTAGCACGGAATAGTTAGAGGTGGATGTCCATACAAGGCTTGAAATGGACTCATCCGAACAGAAGAATGGTAAGCTGTGTTATACCAAAACTCAGCCCAAGGTAATAAAAAACTCCACTTGCGAGGCTGTTGGTGTGTAAGACAGTGCAAGTATTGCTCCACATATCTATTAACGACTTCGGATTACCCATCTGTTTGTGGATGATAAGCCGAACTTAGCTTCAACTGGGTCCCAGAGCGCTTGAAAAATTCTTGCCAAAATTTACTGAGGAAGATAGAATCACGATCACTGATGATCAATTGCGGCATGCCATGGAGTTTGGCTACTCTTTCGATGAATTTTTTTGCAACAGATTTAGCAGTGAATTGGTGAGCCAAAGCTAGGAAATGTGCGTATCTAGTCAACCTATGAATCACCACAAGAATGGTGTCTTTCCCATGTGACAATGGCAGCCCTTCTATGAAATCCATGGTCACCTCATCCCAAACTTGATGTGGAATTGGCAATGGTTGAAGGAGACCTGCTAGAGACAACATTTTAGATTTGGCTCTTGACAAACATCACAAACAGAGACATAACGCTGCATGGTTTGGAACATCGACGGCCAATAGAACTCTTGGGCGAGCCGCTTGTATGCGCGTAAGACACCCGAATGTCCCCCAAGTGGTGAATCATGGAATTCCTGTAGCAATTGTTGAATAATTGGAGAGTTGGGAGGAATTACCACTCGAGTTTTGAAGAAAAGAAGTCCATTACGCCATGAGTAAGGTTTGCCGGGTTTCTCTATGGCTAAGGCTCCGATTCTGGTCATGTAAGGGTGCCCTATGGAAGCTACCTTGATGTCCTCCCACAACTGAGTTTGGGGTGTTGAAATGGCAGCAAGTGCTAGTTTTCCAACCTCCCGATTTGGGTCTCCTGCCACACGAGAAAGTGCGTCAACAGTAGCATTCTCCTTCCCTAACTTGTAAATAATTTCATAATCATAGCCCATCAACTTGGAGGCCCATTTCTGTTGTTCGGGTGTCGTGATTCGTTGCTCTAATAGGTACTTGAGGCTGTGGTGGTCAGTCCAAATGAAAAATTTCTTACCAGTAGATACGACTGCCCTATTCGAACTGCCTCCACCACTGCCAGCATCTCCTTAGCATAAATTGACCATGAAAGCTTTGAAACACTTAACTCTCGACTCATGAATGCCACAAGTTTGCTTTGTTGTATCAAGACTGCCCCGATCCCTATCCCACAAGCGTCAGTCTCAATAAAAAAAATGGTTCATTAAAGTTGGGCATTGCCAACGTTGGTGTAGAGGTCATGGCAGTTTTGAGATTATTGAAAGCAGCCTCTGCTTCTTCAAGCCACCCAAACTGTCCTTTTTTTTTTTTAGTAAGTTTGTCAAAGGTCTTGCCAACGTTCCATAACCGCGAACGAACTTCTGATACTATCCTTTAAGACCTAAAAATCCACGTAAGTTAGTAATATTTTTAGGTCGAGGCCAATTTACCATAGCAGCTATTTTTTTATCCACTTTAACCCCTTGAGGTGCACAATATGCCCCAAATATTCAAGTTCTTATTGCCCGAATACACATTTGCTGCCTTTGAGAAAGAACTGGTGCTGCTTCAAATTTTCAAAAGCCTTGTCAACATGCTTAAGATGCAAAAGCCAAGTTGGACTATAAATTAAGATGTCATAAAAAAAACCAAAATAAATTTTTGAAGGTGTGGTCAAAAGATGTCATCAAAAAAGCCAAGTTGGACTATAAATTTCAACCATTGATTAGCTTCTCCCTCGAGATGGAATGCTGCTAAGGAAACTTTTTGATCCTTTATAGTACCTTGGTACTCAAAGAATTGTTCAACTCGGTTAAACTACTCGGTAAGGTCGTCACCAAAGTATTTCGGAAACTCGAGTTTAGCAAGTTTGGATAAAAAAAATCTACTAGCCTTCGCTCGTGTCCCCTTTGATTTCCTCCTTGAGGTTGTAAGAATAACTCTTGCGGTTGGTAATGTTGTTGCTGGATCCTTCTTTGTTTGAAAATAGAGCCTCCGACAATTTGTTGATAGTTTCTTCCAATTGATGTAACTTGTCAACTATACCAAGTTCCATTCGATTCACACCATCTTAAAGGTCACCAAGTCCAACTTCTAAGTTCTCTATCATTTCTTTGTTAGTTGTCATTGTAACCTTGCTCTGATACCAATCTTAGGTCCCAATCAGAGTTTGGTAAGTAATAGAAATTGTACTGAGATAGAAGTCTTTCTTAGGGTAAGAGATAAACCACTTCGATAATTTTTCTCTTCTTCTTTTTAACTGACAAACACAGTGAATATAAATAAAATAGAAGGAACAGAGGTAGTGGCATGAAAATAGCCATCCACAAATAGAAACCAACTTGGACACGTTCAATTCCAATAACCCATTTCTTTAGCAACTTGTACTCTTTCTCCATGTATTTCTGGTTTGGCTTGGGCACACATGCAGATCTTCGTGGCACTATAGTCCATCCTGCAGCTTCTAAACAATTTTGTCGCTAAATATACTCATTTCCTTAATAAAAATATGATTCGCAAAACATTGGTTATGTTATGGTGAGGAGTTGTTTGTCGCAAAAACATTTGTGAATTATGGACAATAGAGACAAATAGACTTCACCATTTTATTATTTCAACAAGTTATTTTGTTATTATAAGATGAAAATAATTCATTTTCGCAACCAGTAAGATTTGTCACTAAAAGTTTATGTAAATATAAAATTTTCCTTATAAATAATTTTATTTTATTATATTTTATATTTTTTAAATTCCTATTTTTGCATATTTATAACCATAATTATTTACAAAATAAAAAGCTATAAAATATAACCTAGTAACAAAATCATCAATACACATTTCGAACATAAATTCATATTCACAAAAATAAAATCTAGCAATGATGAAATAAGCATTTTCCATTTAGTAGTATACTCCTATAAGGAGCATTTAATACATGACAAAAACATTTGTTGTATAATAGTTCACTGCTTCCAAGAAGCGCAAAACATATGACACAAACATTTGTGTCTAATAATTAATCTCCTCCAAAGGAGCTCAAAACACAAATAAAAGTAATGGTAACCAAGTTTCTTCAAAGAACAAATAGGATTCAAGGACCAGAAAAAAAAAAAAAAAAGAAAAGATTTAAACTTCTTTCACGCCATAAGTTCTCAATTCTTCATATACTAGTCTACTTCTCATATCTTCATCAATAATCTACACATAAAAAAATAGGATGTTAGAAAAATTATATTGTTTCTCATCTTGAAAGGAATTGAATAAAATCTTTCTAAATCAAAAGGTTACTTACTAGCATTAGAAGAAGGCTTGTTACCAAATAGTTATTTTATCTAAGCTAATTTAAATTGCATGTTAGCCATACTTTCTGTCTGTTATGTCTCTAAACTTTAAACTCTCTCTTGTAGGTCCTTGATATTGTTTTTTTTTTTTCTTTTTATTTTTTAATGAGCCTCAACATCCCTTCAAGCATCCTAATAATATTTTTGAGCCTCTTCAACTTCTCTTACTAGTTGTCCACAAGTAGGTAAGCTTGAGGTTGATGAGCTATGTTTTGGATCAAGATCTATGCCACTTAAATATCCAAAATTCTGTCTAAGGATTTAGTAAGAATGTTGCACTAGATAGTTGGTTTGTCACACAAAATGTTTTTTGTGAATATAAATTACTTGCGAGGACAAAAAACTAACTTATTCTCCAACCATAAATGATACTCCTGACCTGTCACGTCCAGGATTTCGTACCCTGAAAAATGAGTTAAATGAATCACATGCAACATACACAAATCAAACATAATCCCTGATTAGAGCCATAACCACCTTGGAGAAAATATCTATAATAAATAACAATAAAATAATACTAACTAAGTCTTGGCTAAATTGGGAATCAGTGCTCCAACACAAGTCCCAATATAATATACAAGCCTTGCAACATTTACAACCATGTCAAATAAGTCCAAATTAATAATACATCTCCAAATGATTAAACAATAAAATCATCTCTAATAACAAGTAAATATAATACAACTGGCCCACCTAATTCTTAGGCACTGCACCTGCAACACATTCTATGTGGAGGTGATAGTAATCCACTTATACCCACGGTCCATAATAAAAATATAAATGATATGCAAATCAATAATAATAACAGATAATCATCATAATATCAATGTCCAAATAACTATAGGTCATTACAATATACCAATATCAATATCCAAATAATCACATGTTACTATAAGATACCTCAATATCAATATCACCAATTATCCATTCATTATTTTTCCTTTATCTCTTTGTCATTTCATATCATCACATCAAAGTCATGGGTTAATACTACTAACGTCGTTTTTATAGGTCAACACACAATGGAAACGATGAACCAAAGTGTCTTCATTTATGAGCTTAGGCTCAAGCGCCACAATTTGCCAAATCATCATCGTCGTTATGGATCAATATCAAAGGGCCACAATTAGCCAAATGACTACCTCGTAAATGTGCAGTTAAATAAACCTCCAAGTATAAGGGCATACGGTGTAATTTTACCTAATAAGTTCAGGATTGTATCTACAGGAAACTTTGAGATTGAATACTAAAGTTTTCTAAGTTCTTTTATTTACTAGTTTAAAAAAAAAAAAACAGGAAAAGAAAATTAGTTTTGAGTTTTAAAAAGTATTGACTAACTAACTAATAAACAAATAAAAGAAATTCCAAGAATTAAACAAAACTAAAATTCAAGAAATTAGATTACTTCTATTCTAATTAATGGAAAAGCAAGATTCAAAATTAAACTAAACTAGAATAATGAAAGTAATAAAACTATGCATTTAAGATAATTAAAAATCCTGATCCCACCTACAAATCCGGATGGATTCCTTATTCTCTAATCAGATATATTTTTTTATCTCAGTTTACAGCTCACGTATAGGAAAAGTAAATGAAAAGATGTTATTATTAAAACAATTATTCTAAAACACAGTTTTAGAATCACGTTTATGGTAAAAAAATGGAAAGATATTTAATAAGTTCGTCTTTTGGTCCAAATCTCTTTTCGTTTATTTCAAAGTATAAAGAAATTTTTAATCAAGTTTATAAGTTTTTGAAAGTTTTTAAAAGGAAAGAAGAAGAAGATTTAGAAAAGGGAACCCTAGTATACAAGTTTTACACTGCATATAAGTATTCAATCACATCCAATCATTAAATAAGGATCCATCCATCATTAATGGGTTAAATAAAGATAAACAAACTAGTCTAGCATTGCAGAGAATAAATAAAAGCAAGAATTAAAAGAAATCAAGGAAGAAAAGACAAACTCCATTGAAGAACTCTTGCACTTTATTGAAAGCCGTAATCAATCTTCAAAACAACTTGAATTCAAACTACGAAAATAGAAAATTAATCTAAAAACTCTCTAAAACTCTCAAAAATATAAAAATAAAATATATAAAAAGCTGCCCCGAAAGTCTAGGTAAAAGAATTTATTTATAGGGCACAAAACCCTAGGGTTATAGCTGAAACACAAGTTGCTCTCGGGTTACTAATGTTCAAACAAAATGTCAAGGTGTCTAGATAGCAGGGATGGCAGACCTAGTCTTTGGCTCTAACAAAAATTGTAGCCTTTGAGTCATCTTTCCAACCTAATAAGAATCGCTTTAATCAGAGTTGTGAATGAAAAGTTATAGCCAAAATACTGACAAGGTGTCGTGCTGAACCATCTAAAGAATTCTGCAAGTTGATTTTGAGGTAGACAGAGACCTCTTTTGGGGTTGGGCTGTTTAGAAAAATTATAGCTCAGAATGTGTACTAGATTTTGGGCTTTTGAATCACCTCAATTGGACTCTAGAACCTTAAGATATGCCCTAAATTCTACCACAATTAGGATTTGTCTAGCTTTTTAGCTTTGAATTTTAAGCAATATTTCAAGGCCAAAATGAACTCGAATTTTAACCCATGATAACTTTTCGAAAATCTTGAGATCCACTACAACTTTACTGGAGACCACTTCTAATTTTTAGAACTTCTTCTATGTCAAAAAAATACATCTATTTGGTTCCAATAAGTTATTTTATTGTATTTTCTACTAAAATCTGCATAAATGAACAAACTAATGTAAATAAACAAAATTAAACTAAAATAAATATATTAAAACACAAATTGCCAGTGTTAGCATGGAAATTAAGGTTTATCAAGTGTAATCACACCCCGAACTTATGTATTGCTAGTCCCTAGCAATGAAATCATATAAACTAAAAAAAAATATAAATAAATCTTATATTCTCTTTTCGTTGGAAACAAGACTGCACTTAGCTATGTGCAACAAGTCTTTTAAATCCCTAGGTTTCCCCTAATAGAAAAGTGAAATCTCATGAGGGTTTGCAGTGAATCTACACACAAATTTCTTAAATTAGTTTAATGTATAGTAAAAGTCAATCAAACAATTTCTAATTTAATCTTAATAAAGAACAAGTTACAAAATTCAAAAATTGCACAAAACCTCCTAATGCATATCAAACTTACCTAACTATTCAAACCATTTAATTTCAAGTGTGCCAATTCATGTCATTCATTTAACTCAACTACTTCAATCAAGGCCTATGCTGTTATGAAGTCATGCCATTCGACCTGAAGGCTGGTGAACCAAATGTTCAAGTTGTAGACTGACTAAAATGTGGAAGTTTATGTCGATGACATACTGGTAAAATGCAAGTAGGCTTTCGACCATGTGGTAGATCTGAAGGAGACATTCAATACCCTCAAGACGTTCCAAATGAAGCCGAATCCAGCAAAATGTGCTTTTGGAGTGACCTATGAGAAGTTCCTCAGTTTTATGGTGTCTAACCGAAGTATTGAAGCAAACCCAAAGAAGGTTTGATTGATCCTAGAGATGCAATCCCCCCGGTCAACCAAGGAAGTACAAAGGCTAACAGGTCGCATTGCCGCCCTCAATAGATTCTTCTCGAAGTCTTCAGATAAGTGTCTCTCATTCTTCAAGATCCTAAGGAAAGCTTTCGAGTGGACTGCTAAATGCCAGAAGGCTTTCTAGCAGTTGAAGTGCTACTTAAAGGTAATTTCTTTGCTCAGTAAGACTACACCTAAAGAGGAGCACTATCTCTACCTGGTGGTATCTACAATGCCAATCAACTCAGCACTGGTGGAGGAACTAGATAGCGTATAAAATTTAGTATACTACACCAATGGAACAGTCAAAAAGGTAGAAGAATGATACCCGAAGATGGAATTACTTGCTTTTGCTCTAGTGATGGTAGCATGAAGGTAGAGGGCATACTTTCAGGCTCACACCATCGTGGTTTTGACTGATCAGCCCTTGAAGAACATCCTCCACAAACCAGAGACATCAGGAAGGCTGATCAAGTGGTCAACCAAGCTTAGCCAATTTGACATCCAATATAGACCATGATTGGCCATTAAGAGGCAGACAGCAGCCGCCTTCATTATAGAATTCACAACTAAGACTAATGTTTCGTCCAAGAAAGACATCTCTAAACAGATCTAGATCTTGAATGTAAATGGCTCGTCAACTCAGGAGGCAAGTAGGGTAGGTATTATGCTGGTCTCCCCTGAAGGTCATAAAATTGAGTATGCTTTGTGCTTCAATATTCTAGCTTCCAACAACAAGACAGAGTATAAAGCCCTGATAACTGGCCTTTGAATTGCTCAGAGAATAAGGACAAACCAAGTAGCTATGTGAAGTGACTCTTAGTTGGTGGTAGAGCAAGTACAGGGAGAATACAAGACTAAGGAATAAAGTATAGTGGAGTACTGTCAAGTGGCCAAAGATTTGACCAAGAAATTTTTCAAAATAACGTTGGACAGAGTCCCCAGAGCAGACAATAAGGAGGCTGATCGACTCGCTAGAATAGCTTCTTTAGAGGAGCAAGACCCAGATGTGCCAATGGAGATACTCAATTCCCTCGAGCTTTCGAATGCCAGAGGTACAACAAATCAAGGTTAAGGCTTTATGGATAAAACCGATCAGGGATTATTTGGAGAAAGAACTCCTCCCTAAAGATAAGAATGAACGAAAAGAATGCAATACCAAGTTATGAAATACATGTTGATCGATGGCAATCTTTATAGAAGAAGTCACATCACACTACTGCTCCGATGTGAAATGAAGAAAAGACGAACTATATCTTAAGGGAAATCCATGAAGAAGTCTGTGAAATTACTCAAGATGGAAGATGCTGGCCAAAAAGGTCCTATAAGCTTCGTACTATTAGCCGACCATTGAAAAAAATGCCCAAAATCTAGTGAGGAGATGTGACAAGTGTCAGAGATTCGTCAACATCTCAAGGTTGCCCACTTAGGAGCTAACCTCGATTCTTTACCCTTCGCCCAATGAGGAATTGACATTGTCCATCTATTTCCCTAGGGTAAAGGCTAAAGAAAGTTCGCTGTGATAGCTATTAACTACTTCACCAAGTGGGTTGAGGCCGAGGCCTTGCCAAATATAACGGAGTAGAACATAAAGAAATTCTTGTGGTAGGGGATCATATACAGATTTGGAATTTGAGGGTTGTAGTGAGAGAGATAACAGAAAGCAATTTAAAGAACACCTGTTCAGGGAGCTTTGTGAGCAACTTAGCATCCACTACCACTACTTATATCTCGAGCATCCCTAAGCCAATACCCAAGTGGAAGTAACCAATAAATCTTTCTTAAAGATTATAAAGACCAGGCTCAAGAAGGTGAAAGGACTGTGGGCAAACAAGCTACCGAGCACACTGTGGGCTTACAGGACGACCAAGCAAACTCTTATCAGTCATACCCCATTCTCCCTCGCCTTCGATACAAAAGCGGTAATCCTAGTTGAGATTGGTCTGCCTTGCTCGAAGGTTGAGCTCTATGATCCCGAAGTAAACGAGAAGGCACTAAAGATCGACCTAAACCAAGTGGAGGAGAAAAGGCTGCCAACCACTGTCCAAGTAGCAGCCTACCAATAGAAAATGAAGCGGTACCATAGTAGAAGGGTCAGGCCAAAAGGCTTTAAGGTTGGAGACTTGGTCCTTAAAATAATAAGCTAGTCAACAAGAGATGCTCGATAAGGAAAGCTTGAACCAAAGAAACCTACATGATAACTTCTTACACAAGGAAAGGAACCTACCGGCTCAAAGACCTCAATGAAAAAGCCCTACATCATCCGTGGCATGAGGAACATTTAAAAAATTATTACGCTTAAACATTTGTGAATTTTTCTTTTTTAGATTGAATTCTTTATCTTTGGCTTTTTAATAAAGTTCTTTCAGAAAGTTTTCTACATACACTATTATCTTTTCTAATGTGATAGGGCTACATCGACATGTCTGATGATCTAAGAATGCCCGCTTGACTAAGAGAGCCTAAGGGGCAGATCGACAGCTCAATTGATCATAGAGGAAAAATACTCGCTAGGCTAAGAGAGCCTAAGAGGCAGATCAACAACTCGGTCGGTCTGAGAGTGATCGACGAATGGAGGAAAACTGTTTGCCAAGCCAAGGAGTCTAAGGGGCAGATTGACAGCTTGGCTATTCTGAGAGCGATTGATCAACGGAAGAAAACTGTCCGCTAGGCCAAGAGAGCCTAAGGGGCAAATCAACAGCTTGGTCAGTCCGAGAGCGACTAACCAATAGAGGAAAACTACTCGCTATGTTAAGAGAACCTAAGGGGCATATAGAAAGTTCAGTCGATCTGATAGTGGCCGACCAAGGTAAAAAAAAATACCTACATTAATAGACCGATGAAATGAGTGTCTACTAAAACTCGGGGACATAAGAGTCAGTAATTAAATTGGTTAACAAAATAACTGACTAACCAAAAGTGGTCTATAACCTAAAGGGAGAAGACAAAGATGAGACTATAGTATGTAAAATAAACCAAAATATCATAAAAGGCTCAAGGTCCAGTCAAAGTTACAAGAGGAATGGAATTTTGAAGAAAACTTTACAAGCCAAAAGGGGAGAGGGTTACAATAGAATTGAAAAGGGCAAAGCTAAGGCAGAATCAATCTTGAGCACACCCGGTTGCATCACCTTGAGTCTGTTGAGACTGGACCTCAGGCTCTTTATCTGCAGCTGCATTACCTTTCTCACTCAATGGAGAAATAGCCATTCCTCCCATGAAGACGACCTCAGAGAAGTCGAGGTCAGGATAAGGCATATGAACTTCATTCTTGGTATCCTTAAAGCCATCTTTAAATGTTTCAACCAGCCGTTCTTAGGCCTCATCACTATGTTTAAAGTCCTCAACAACCTTGGCCTTCTAATACTTGAGCTGGCTTTTAAGCTCCTCCAGCTACCTGGCACGCTTCGCAACCTTCTCTGAGGCCTACCTTGTTAGCTTTGATTGACTACATTACCAGAGCTTGCCTAAGACCCTCTACTTTGGCGACTGCCTCATCCTAGGCATTCAAGGTGATCGTCAGACTAACTGCAGTCTCAAGAGCTTCAGCATGGGCCTTTTCTAACTCTTCGTCCGAAGGAGAAATCTTAACTTAAAGAAGTTCATTCCTCTTGCCGGCCTGGTTGAAGTCGCAACTAGTCTCTAGGTACTGAGTCCCGAGCTTGGTTGACCAAAGCATAGCCTAAGAATACAAACGAAAAATTAGAACAAGGAAAATAGCAAACAATTACCCTGTAAAAAGAAAATAATACCTTAGCAAGGTCACATGCTATATTCTTAACCTGCCTAGTTGATTAAATCTCCCTTGACCGAGCCAAGTCAATAGAAGTAATAATGCTCTCTATCTTTTTAACCGTCAACCTGAAATCATCTACAATATTCACCGACTTAGATGGCTCAGTGCTCGCCTCGACCTCTGGATGATTGCCCAGAGGAGGTGGAGAGAGAAGAGCTGCCTGCTCGGGGATGACCGAGCTCAATGGAGGAGCGTCTTAGGAATGCTCCTACCTCAATATGGAAATGAGATCATTGTCCTTAGAATCCACATCCAAGGGCCCTTCCTTTAGGGGACCCAAGCTGACCACTTTGAGCCTCTTGGGAGGCCTCGATTCCAATCGAGAAGACCTTTTGCTCGAACCCTTGTACTTCTCCTTGTTGAACTTTATCTCTTCGTCATAGTGAGAGAAGTCAGCAATAGAAACATCAGTGTCTGTAAATATATAAAGAAATGAGTTAGCAATTCATAAAAAGGTAAGAAAAAAAACAATAAAGAACTCATTCCTCTCACATTTAATCTCAAGAGCTTCTAAGCTTAGCTCAGGACCAAGCATATGCTCGACCAAACTCTCTGCCATTACCAAAATGCTAAAACGGTGGTAGGTGTAGTTTTGGGTGAGCTTTATTCTCTCTGATTATTCCTTAGACACTTTAGTTTGAGCTTTGGCTGAACAAGATAATAATGTGAGGTCAGGATTATACTAACTAAAGGAAGGAAAGGAATACGACCAAGCTGAGCTCCAACTCGGGTAATTAGCATACCCTCTTTGCTCAGTCCCCCCCACGCTAGGGGACAGCGGATTGTCTTATCTTCTTTCGTCTTCTATGGATAAAACTCCCAGCCATCCCTATGCACGAAGAAGAAATGATCCTTCCAATGCTTGACATAAGAGGGACAGTTAATCACCATATTAAAGTCTTTCACTTGAGCTGAGAAGTAATAACAGCCTCGTCTTGCCTCGACAGCTCTATAGCAGTGAAGGAACTCGTCCACTATGATGTGCTTGTTTGTGGCGGGCTTTTAAATAACAACATAACTAACCAGAATTTTCCATCTGTTTGGCGTGAGCTGAGCTAGGTTTAAATTAAGCCTGGCTAGCACTTCTCTTATCAGACGTGCCAATGGGAACTGAAGCCCACTTGACAGGGCAGCTTTATACATGGTGACGACCCTGGGCATCAATGGAGAGTGGGCAAAATCCTCGAGTGCAAGCCACCAGTAGGACAAGTGTTTTAGGGATTAGAAGGCCTTCAAAAGTTTCTTAGGTTTAGGCTTATTGATCACCGAATGAATCCCAACATAGGCAAGGTTGAGGTTTCTTCTCCCCGACATTGATGTCCCCTTATGATGAGAATCGAGGACACTCACAGAAGATTCGAGACCGTGAAACAATAAAAGACTAGGGGCATCGGGTCTCATTAGGGGAGGGTTACCAGAAAGGGATTCGTCACTCTCCTTAGGGAGTATCAACCTTTGATGAGAGGTCATGTTCTTAGAAGTAACTAGGGTTTGTAACTTAAAGTGGTAGTATTCAAAGATTAAAAGACTGCAGATAGATCTGTGGAATACGGGGTCCTCTATAAACCCTACTATGGTCGGAAGCTTATTTTCTTTCTAATAGAACCACGAACAACAAGCAAGAAACCAAAGCATGTAATGAGTAGAAATCAAAGAGACTGAAAGAGTTGGAAGACACGTATGAGAAAAAGCTGAACATTCTTTGTGAGACTTCTGGATGTGATAATGACGAGAATGGATTAAACGCGAAAGTGGAAAGACGAAGCTACTAGAGCAAATAAATGGGAGACAATTTTTGAAATAAACAACTCAGATTAAATTCCCATGGCTTGGATTGAACAGATGTGAGCTGCCACAAATACGGAAACTATATCCCTGTCGACACGTGGCAACAAGGCAGAAAATTAAAACCTGTATGCATGCTGATATAATGGTAATGATTGACACGCATTAAATGTGCGCATGGACAAAAAGCAGCCCAACTATCAGATTCCTTCAAGCCCGTTTGGGGACCTAGGGAATCAGGGGGCAATTGATGAGGGAAATTTCTGTACTTATTTGAAATGACATAAAAACCCCTTCATGGGATCAAGGGAGTCTCAAAGAGAGTGAGCTGACCTTCTGAGTCAGGGAGGTCGAATAAGCCTAGGCTGAGCCCTCTAACCTGGGCAAACTGACTTTCAAGGCTGAGGGTCGGTCAGATCGAACCCTTCTAAGGTCTAAGCAATTTCATAGAGGCAGATCTGAAGGCCAGCATATGAGTATACCGAGCTTGGGATACAATTAACCAAATCTCGAGATTCTCACATGTGAAATGGTAATCGCCACCAACTCAAATTACCAAAATCTAATATATATCAATCCAATAGTTTCCTTATCCAAATAAGGAAATCTCGATAAATCAGGAATGATTTCCCATTGGTCTCATCCACAAACCTACAAAATATCCTAATAAATAAAAGACGAAATCATCCTCACAGGTACACAATTTTAAATCTACTGTTATTCTGTCAAATTGATTTCTCAGTATCTTCACTAACTTAAGTATCGGAGAATTTTGGCAAATTCCACACCAGTGTTCACAGTAGACAGATTTCCATTATTTTCGGTGAATCAAGTTCTTGGAGGCCCAGATGAAGGACCACCAAATTTCACCATCATGCATGTATATATATTTTGTTGCAATTGGTAGCAGTGGGAGAGTTAAACACCCTTAAGGGAGGAGTGGATTCTGGAATGACAACTTCAGGGGTTGTGGTAACTTTGGTGGTGGTAGAAGCTATAGCAAGAATGAGTTCAGAAATCAGGAGTTTTCAGGCCAACCTTGGAGTCCAAGTGGATGCAATGGAAAGGTATTATCAACGTGTTGATCAAAACTGAAGTGCAAGTGCTAGTCGTTAAGGTGGGACAAATAAGAATGAGGGTTCTAGGTGAAAAGGTTAGCAATTATCTTGTCAACAGTTAGATTTTGTCGTGTCCCAGTGACTAGGGGATGCTTCTTTTCTTTTCTTTCATTGTTTTCTTCCCCCCCCCCCCCAACACCCCCCGCGGCGGAGGGTAGCATAGGTGTTCCTATAAATGGGGGATCTTTGGTTAGGTTAGTATCAAAAATAATAAAACCAAAAAAAAAGAAAAAAAATTGTTGTTAGAGATTCCTTAGCTGGCAAGTTTTTCAGTACATCGAATCATTCTTCCATTGCATATGAGAGATGTCTTCATGCATCTTTTTACTCTCTCTCTCTCTCTCTCCCTCTCTATGTGTGCGCGTGCGCGAACAGACTGAAACAGGAGAAACAAGGAGAACAAACCAATTGCACGTTATGGGGGTTCAAGTTCTCCTTGTATCGTTCTGTAGTTTGACGGAGAAATGAAAAGGAAAAGAGACGTCATTTTGTGCATATTATGCTTCCACTGAATGTTGTGTAATTGTTCAATTTGTTTGCTTGCCATTAGCTTGGAAATATTACAGTGAAATGAAAAACACAGACCCACAATCCTAGGCATAATACATGTGTATCTACATTGTCTTAAAATTTAATTAATTTGATTTCTGCAAGTTGGATACAAAATTTGAAGCTGCAAAAGCAGCAGAACCACCAACAACACAAAGCAGGGCAACAACAGCCTGCAAGGCTACTTCCCAAGGGTACTCCTCAGGCACCAAATAGACACAAGAAGGACCCAAAACCAGCAATCCCAAGCTCAGGCTCAACAAGGCCACTGGGGTTCCTGGGTCTGTTGCTGCTGAGAGGACTCCGAGCTCTTCTGCCTTGGAGAGGACTCCAAGTTTCTCTATTGTTGAGAGAGAGAATCCAAACTTTTCTGCTGCTGATAGTAGCCCAGCTTTCTCTGCCTTGGTTAGAAGTCTCAGCTGCTCTACCCTTGTAAGGAGTTTCACAGGTGGTGAGGAGGCTGAGTAGCTGTTCCTTGGGCCTTGCTCACCAAGAGGGAAAACAGGGGAGTTCTGCATTAGTTATCAGTCTTTAGATTTGCTTCCAAGTGATTTTTAAGTTAATTCCTTTGAAGGCATCGGGTCTATTTACATGATCCTATTCCCTTTTGCAAATGATGGATCTTTGTTAACAAGAGGCAGCCGCGATTGTCTTTATCTGGATCGTTGATACGTGCGAAGCCCAATATGGAACTCACATGCATTAACGATTCAGACCAGGCCGTGGCACCACGTCAAGGTTACACTTATTATTTGCCTTTGTTACAATATTCCCACAAAATCATGATGCTAACCCATGAAACGTTAAAACTCAAAAAAAACATACACAACATGCGTGTTTATGCAGTTTTTGGATCTTGAATTTGTCAGCAGAAATGAAAATCGAAATTATTCACCCATGAATAATCAAATATGAACTGAAAATCCATTTACAAGTGTATTTTTTTTTTTCCTCATCTTCTTCACCCAACAAAAAGAAAAAGAAAAAAGGTAAAAAAATTATCTTTTCAGCTCACTCTCTTTCCTTTTCCTCCAGATTAACTACAAAGAAAGGGGGGAGATGTTGGATTTGAAAAACAGAGGATGATAATGAGGGCATATTCGCTTTGTTTGGGAGGTGGGTTGGTACACATCGAACAATTAAGATTAAAGAAAAAAATGTTTTATTTAATCTAGACCGTTCGTCGGTGAGTGAATTTGCAGATTTCAACCCATCTTCTAAGCATTAGGGATATTTGGTTCACATTTCCATTTGTTGCTTGCATCTGTTTTTTATTTTTTATTTTTTAGTTTTAGATTCATACTTTAATAAGAATATTGACATCACATTAGTGTAATATTTTTTATTCTTCTACGGTTAGGGTAAAAAATATCTAAAATAATTTTTGATATTTTGTTATTTTATATGTAAATTTATTTTTTATTTTAAAAGTATTTAAAATAACAAAAAAAATAAATAAAATAATTTAAAATAATTTATAAATACATAATTTATGCAGTAAAATAAAAAATAAATAATTTTTATAAATTTTTAAAATTTTTTACTATCTGTCATCACTAAACAGATCCTTTATAAAATAATTTTTGAAAATATGACTATTTTTGGTGCGCTTACACATCGCATAATAAAAAATGGCCTCAGAGATGCCAAATAAACCCTTGGTTCTGAAAACAAAAACAGATAAATTGTAATCATGGACTATAAATTAAATGTAAATTAAATGAGAAAAATAAATACAATTGCATTTGAAATGTTAAAATAAAATATCTAAATAAAGAGAGGAGAATTACATCACCAACCTTTCCAGAGCTAACAGTTTTCGCAGCGGACGGAACAGATTTCTGGGTCGCCATGGATTTAACAACAAGAGTTGGGAGATTGACAGAGTGCTGCTCTCTTCTAGCTATGCCTCTTGCCCTCTCCGGTGAGGAATGAATCAGTGGGACTCCTTTGCTACAACTCCACCCCATGCCTTCCATATCTCTCTCTCTCTCTCTCTCTCTCTTTTTGTGTGCGACTGAATTGAGGGTCTCAATATCAGCCGCATCGTTGAGTGATGGATTGAAAAGAGAAGCTTGAGGATTGAATATGGTGTCTCTTTGCCCACGTGTCATCACATGTTTGGCTACTTCCCCCTGAATCCTTTTTCTTTCTTTCTTTTTTTTTTTCCTTTTATTTTTTCTCTCTCTTATAGTCGGAACCTTAAACTTTCAAATGGTGTTTGGTTTTAAAAAAAAAATTAAAAGTCATTGTAAAAGAAATTTAAAATTTTAATAAAAGTTAAATCTTTTTTAATATCTTATGATCATAAAAACTTTTGATTGTAAGATTTTTTTTTTTTTTTTTTTTTTGTGAAAGAAAACTTAAAACTTGTTATGGAGCATTTTCTAAAAATATTACGGAACTGTTTGAATTAACAAAATATACTAAAAGTTACAAAAAAATTTTAATTTTTTAATTAAATTTTATCACATATCACTTTTATATTAATTTTTTTGTATATTTCTTATATATTTTTATCATTTAAACATTTCTTACTTTCTTCTGAATTCATTCTTAAATTAGGAAGGGAGACAACAAAAATAAGCAAGAATAGAAAAAAAAAATTTATTCTATTTTTATTTTATCTTATTATTTTTACTACTCTTTACTTTAAAAATTGGATGAGTTTTCTTGGCTCTATTTGAGTGGAAATACAATTGATTAGTGGCCATACCTTTTATAAAGTTAACAAAAACCTACCTTTGAGAAGGAAATTATAGTAAACCTTTTGCATGCCTTTTCTTTGGGGAGAAAAAAATCAAATTAATTGTTGACAGAGTTGGATTGAGTAAAACTATACCAGTTATGAAACTAATTAATTCTATTATTGAAGTTTAACCAAGTTTACTATTGTGGTTTTCTATTCAACTAGTTGGATTTGTGACTCGTTTACAATTTGATAAATCTCATATCCTCTCGGAAGTCCAATCCAAACTCAAAATACTATCTAGAACACCTGTATAGTACCTGTCAAAAAGTTTCTGATACTTAGGTTAGTAAGAGAGTTGAAAAATTATTTTGATAGAATTGTAGTAAGGTAAATGTATTGTTACACTTGTATCCTTGTTAAGTGGCAATATATATATGTGAAACTTCACCTGAAATGGCAAGCATGCAGTTATATATAACAATATATAACCGTGCCTTTCTCCTATTCCAATGGGATGATGACACCTGTATTGTAAATCCCACAGTTGGTTCCTTAATTCAATAGCTAACATATTATGTCTAATACGGTTTGTAGTAGCACCTTTATAGGCGTGTATTTTGAAACTATTAGAACAGATTTATACACATGACTCGTAGGCTATTCTGACGAGAATAATTCTATCAAAGCGCCCAGTCAATATTGCAATTTAGCCCGATCGGTAGTAAACTTACTCGGATGCCTTCAGTCGAGTGATTTGACCTGATCGGGGATATTCTTACTCGAATGACCCTAGTCGATATGGGCCGAGCAAGTAACTTGTCAAATGCCCCTAGACTGGCATGGGATCTCCCTATATTATAATTCAAAATTAAGTTAGAATTTTAAAATGTTTTATTCAAAAATCAGTGAGTTGGATTAATAGGATTAATAAAATAATATATGTATATATATTAAGATAAATTAAACTTAACATAATTACACTTTATATCAAATTTTGCATTGATCCTTCTATTTTTAATTATAACAATCAATCTCCTATACTTTCGATTAAGTTTCATTTAAGACCTTTCACCAAATTTATTAACAAACAATATTATATATTTTGTCAAATATAATGAATACGTGGTATTTACTTACCAAAAAAAAAAATACGTGGTATTTTTCATCACATTTTTTAACAATTGTTAGTAGAGGGGTTATATTAAAACTTAATGACAAGTACAAGGGGTACTATATGTTAAAAGTGTAGGGATGAAACTAAACTTTGATGTAAAGCATAAGTGTGCATAATGTTATTTACCATATTTTTTATAATATTTTTTACCAAAACAAAACCACATCATTTTAGTCTAGTTGAGCTAACAATTAACCTCTTTCGCTTTCGACCAAGTCTCATTTCAATCTTTTATGAAATTTGTTAATAAAAAATGTCACATGTAAATCATATATAATAGACGTGTGGCATTTGTATCACATTTTCTTAACAGATATTAGTAGAGGGGTTATATTCAAACATAATCATAAATACAAGGGGGTAACTATTATAATTAAAAATGTAGAGACCAAATTATATAAAGTATAAGTGTGCATAGTGTAATTATCATATTTTTATAATTTTTTACCAAAACAAAATGACGTCATTTTAATATAGTCAAACTATTTATTTAATTTATAATTTTTTAAATCAAAATGATGAGTTATTTACAAGTCAAACTCGAATCTAAGTTATTATTTGTCTTGTGCAACTCAAGCCCATGCAAAAATTTGAGCTGGAGTCTCATACAAGTAGTTCAAAGAGAACTTAAATAAGTCAAAATTTAACTTGATTTCAATAGTAGTTCTTCTCCACTTATTTTTTCCATTTTAATTTTCTTCTACTCTTCTGGGGTCGGGGAGAAGTCCGTAACCGCTACCCATGGGTGCGCACTGGGTGAAATCCGCCCCGTGGCCCTAGCCAGCAAAGAACCACGAGGAGGTAAACCAGCCTAGACAAGCCCTGGCTGACCGGCTCAGCCGAGAAGGCTGTTAGATGGCCCTCCACAATTAGAGGAAGGACTGCCACCAAAAGGAGTCGAACCCAGGACTTATTGGTCCCAGGCCCTTCAGCCCACCATCCAAACCAACTCAACTACCCCTTTCGGGGCAATTTTCTTCTATTCTTTCTCCTATCTTCAATTGACTTCATCATCTTCTTTTTTATTCTATTTTTTCCTTTTATTTATTTATCTATCTTATTTTGGTATTCAAATGATAGAAATTATCAATTATACACAAGAAAAAAATTAGCAGCTATAAGATATTTAGGATATTCAAATTTTTTATAGGTTTCAAATTGAAGGACCAAACTAGTTATCCTTTCATAGATGTGTATCGATAATTTTTTGAGATAATTACATTTTACTCTTTTTTAAGTTTTGGCCAAAAAATACACAATCTCTTTAGTTTAAAAAGTAACATATAACTCTTTCATAATTTGGATAATATTATAAAATTAAGAGAATCTGTTAAATTTAATTAGATTTAAACTCTTTACCATAGAGGCTCATATGTGATTGTAAAAAATAATGTTGAGAAATATATTAACAAATTTGTCAATAATTTTGTATGTAGTGTCTCTTTAAAAAATGATATAATGATTCATTTAAACATAAAAAAATTGGATAAAAATGTATTTTTATTTATTCATTTGCCTAAAAAATAAATTTTCTTCAATTAACTTATATCATGAAACGCAAATTTAATTAATTTCATTAATTTTATGCTTTGACGGTCCATTTAGAAACGTTCTTCTATTGGAACTAATTTGATTTTAAAACAAAAAATTGATTTGATTTGATTTGATAATTGTACATGTTTGAGTTTAAAAATTAAATTGAAATGATTTAAGGGAAATATTAAATTTAACCATGTTAACAAGAAATAGAAAATATGGTAAATATGATATATTTGTATAAATTTATTTATTTACTTAGATGGTTTAAAAAATAATAAATTCACATCAAATTTTATTATTTTTATTAATTTTAAATAATATAAAAATTTTAAAATTTAAGTTATGAAATAAAATTAAATTCAATTCATAAAACTTTATTTTAATTTTAAATATAATAATTGATAAAAATTCTAATCAAATGAAATGAAATCTCATTAAATCCAACATTCCAAATAAAATCTAATTGAAAGTATTCCATTCTGGGCTTCTGAAGTAAGTGTGCTCCTCTCTCAGTTCCACTAGCTCCCAAAAGAAGCGGCTGTAAGAGCATGTTACCAGAAGCCTTAAACTCGCTCTGCACTGCATTTTGCAGTGTAAAAAACCCAAAACTGAGGTTTTTCTTGGACAACATTAAATATACTAAAGAATTCGTAAAATGCAATTTTGTTACAGTTTTACTTCAAATTTAGAGTAATGCTTGGTTTGGAAAGTAAAAAAACTAATTTTTTTTTTTTTTTTTTTTTTTTTTTTGTAGGTAAGTAGTAGTTAGTTACTTAAAAACTAACATTTTTGTGTTTAGGTAAGGAAAAAAAATTAATTTTTTAATAGGTACCTTTTGAGCTTTTTGTTAATTTGATATTTTTACCTTTAAATGTTTAAAAGAAAATTAAAATGTAAGAGAGTAAATTTGATCATTTTAGAAAAATAAAAAACCAATAATTGATAACTCAGCTACCAACTACTTCTTACCAAACAGAGCATAATACTATAACCATTTCAACTCACTTTTTGGCCTTCTCACCTAGCAAACACATGCACACACACATTCTCTCTCTCTATTCTTTTATTCAGCAACTTTAATTATTATTGTAATGCCCGTTGTATGTTCATATAGATATTATTTCACATAAGAAATTAATCCTATTTTATATCTAACTTTATATATTATCATATAGTATTACTTATTACCCTTAGCAATACATTAGATAAGTTTTAGTGTCAAGATAATTTCAATATAAGGGGTAGAGATAATCTCTCAATTCTTAAGTAATTGAGATAAGATCTAACTCTATCCCTTATTAATTAGGATTAATTAGGTCTCTTTAATATATTTTTAGATATGTGTGTAAACACATAACACAGATATAATATTCTTTTAGAATATCTCTTTCCACATTCTCTTTTTTTAGGATACCATCTTAATCGTTAAGGTTTTGATTCATTTACTTTATAGATACTCTATTAGTGTTCTATCAAAGCGAAAACTTGTGTGGATTTTTGTTCATGACAAAAGAATTCGTAAAATAAGTAAGAACTCAAAATCAAAAAGTCTTCCGCATCAAAGATATATCAAAACACATTATTTAATATTTTTATATTTTCCAACAATGGTATCAAAGTTATATTATACTTGTTTTCACTCTATATACATAGCTCTTAATTTTAATTGTTTTCAAACTTAGATCGCACATATATTGCTATCATGCATTTTTTTTTTAAATGTCAGCCGAATTTGGTAACGCAAACTTGTGATCTAAGTTGTGGGTCATTACATGCATAAAAAGGCAAATGGAGTTGGAGGAGAATCCATATCCTACCTTCCATAGAGGCCATGGCTCTGCCATTGATGAGTGGGGTCACGGGGGCCATGTCATGGATTCTCTAGAAGCCCATGAATTTCAGAAGTGCCCATTTGGTCGCTTAGCAGAATACCAGTTTCCCAAACAAAATGTTTTTTTAGATGCTATTTGGTTTGTATTTTTAATTTTTGTTTTATGTTTTTATTTTCTATTTTCTATTTTATATGTTTTATGTTTTGAGAATTTCAAAACAAAGAAAACGGAAAGCATATTTGATTTAATATTTTCTGTTTTTCGTGTTTTGAGATTTTTCTTGTTTCGAGTTAAAAATACTCAAAATGATTTTTTGCCATTTTTGTATTTCATATATAAACTCATTTTTTGTTTTCTAAAATAGATTTTGAAAATATAAGTAACCAAATTTTCAAAAAACATAAAAATAGAAAATAGGCTCAAAATAGGCATACCAAATAGTACCTTATGTATTAAAAAATTACGTAAACCGGAATCGAGACCAGTGCATGAAAGTTTAATGAATAATCTTCCGATTATGAAATTTAGGTAGCATATGGAGTGGTAAAAGACAAGAAAAAATGTGGTTTAAGATAACTTTTCATGTTTGACGTTTTTAACCCAAACCATATTTTTTGGAGATAAATAGTGTAACTTTTGGACTTTTGCGATAAAAAGTTGGAGAGAGAAACCATGAGAACAGTTTTTTAAGTCCGTTCCTACAGATTTATGTCAGAATTTTTTTAAAAATTATTAATTTTTTTGACTTCTGCATGAAAGAGTTAGAGAAAGAAACCATGGGAATAGTTTTTTCGATCTGTTCCTATAGATTTATTTCAGATTCATTGAAATTTGTTGAAAAATTATTAAGCTTTATAAAAAAAATTATTGGGATTTGTTAAAAAAGTATTTAGGATTTATAAAACTTTGTTGGAATTTGTAGATATATATAGAAATTTATAGAGATTCCACGAAGTACGAGATGACAAAAATGTGTTAGAGAGTTTTAGAGATTTTTAGAGATTTTTAAAGATTTTCATAGGTATTAGCAAACCAAATGGTGCCTTAACATGTATAACATATTGTTGGACAAAAGGTTGCATTCTGTAATACCCCAGGCTTTTGAATTATGTAAGTATATGGTTTTGATGTATTTTGGAAGTTAAGATATGTTAATTTAATTGTATGGGTCATTAATGGTGTTTAGAGTTGAAAACTTTGAAGGTAATGGGTTATGCAGTCAAATGTGACATTTTGGCCAAGTGCTAGAAAAATGGGGGGAACCTTGGGCGCCCACTTGAAAAGAGCTTGTGTGCCCAAGGCACAGTGGACTTGACAGATAAGTGTTTTTTTGCATTTTCTAGCCGAGCCTTACCCTATTAACACCTATACCTAGCTAGGGGTGAGGGGAGATCTGAGAATCACTGTTTAGGGGTTTAAAATATTGTTATATATATATATTTGGTTGATTTGATGCAAGAAAGAGAGAGAGAAGTGGCTTGGAAGAAGAGAGAATTCGGGTGAGAAGCAAAGGAAGAACAAAGGAGGAACCGGGTGGAGATTCAAAGGTAAGTCTTCCAAATCTTCATAGAACTCAAATTCCTTTTGCAAAATTGAAATTAGAACCCTAAGAAACCTTCCTATGTCATTAATTTTTAGTTTTGATCAAGGAGGGAGAAGATGGAGGCCATCAAAGTTTGAGGGTTTGGAAGCTTAAGACACCTTCTTGTTGATCTATCTTTTTACCACTTGAGGTAGGGATTTAATGCCTCATTCTTACATATGTGTTGTGTAACAAGGAGTAGATTACCATTAGAAAACCCTCTTTAAGTGTTGGTTTCACGTATGGATGAAAATAGGAGTTATGCACATGTCTATATATATGTATAGGTTGAGAGAGTGAAAGTAGTGTTTTGATCCATAACTTGACTTGTGGTTGATGAAAACTCAAAATTTTGATTTTGTTTGAAGCCTAAGAACCTTGTGTTGATGTTAGAAACTTGAAACTTGAGGTATTTTTACATTAACTTGGTCAATTTGAGGTCCCAAAGGTGAAAAACCATGAAACCAGAAAACAGGGCATGAAACCCGAAACTTGGCCCAGGCTGTGGGTGCACGAGGGGGACACAGTCAGGCGCCGAAGCCCTTGGGCACCCAAGACATTAAGGCATGGGTGCCCAAGCCCCCTTGGGCGCACGGCTGAGTGTCAGCTTAGGCGCCCACCGAGCCTAGGTCACTTTTCTGACATTGTTTAGTTTAGCCTTCTACTTTAGGCATATGAAAGAATTGGTAACTTGTTTTTACATGAAACTTTTAATTGATTAATGACATGGATTTTAAAAGGGAAATGAGCTTTTAAAAGTGATTAAGGAGTGTTTAACTTAAGCTTGTGGGATTTAACTTGAAAGGGGCAAGTGAAAGTCACCTTGAATTGCATGAATTGGAAGTCTACTTTGAAGTAAGAGTCTTAATTGAATAGAATTGTGAATATGCCTTAATGTAAACTAAATGTTGAAGTTTATGAACTTGTGATTGATTAAGTGAAATGTGACTTGACAAAGGAACTCATGTTCATAATAATGAAGGATGTTGAATATTTAACGACGCTTGATCAATGTTGTTATTTGATGAATTCTGGGATGAACCGAAATGTGGAAATATGTTGTGGGAAAGTTTATGAGGTTGAATGTGAATCTATGAATGATGAAATGTTATGGGATGAATGATTGTTTATGTGTGCTGGGGGCTGTGGTGGGGTGTGGAAATAGGAAGGGTTTAGAGAGTACCCTCGGGTTAAAAGTCTTGGAACTTGCACAGGGTTTAGTGTCAATGCCAGTGGGTTAGTAGCCCACAACATTATGTGTGTTTTGGCTCCTCATGGCCCTAGACGGCGATCCTAAACGATGACGTCGGTTTATCGTTTCCGTTGAGTATTGGCCCATAAAAGACGATAGTATGTATGCACCTATCCCCCGATGATTTGTTTTGTTGTGGTTGTGCTATGTGATGATGAATGGATGATGATGTGAATACGTTTACTTGCTTGAATATTATTCAAATGATAAAGTGTCGTTGAATTGTGAATGGAATTGGAGTTTGAATTACAAAACATAAACATTAACCAAAATTTAAAATCTTAAACTTTGGCATTGTTGAATGAACTTATGTTTCCACTTATTTTGACATGGCTATGTTAATGAAATGTTATGACTCTAGAAAATGTTGAAATGGCTAACCTTACTTGAGATGCATTGCATGGTTAGATTGCATACCATATATGTTTGCTTGAGACATCGTGAGCACAAGTGGACCCGTGCTCACGTCCCTACAGATTTTGATGCAGGTACAGGCAATAACATTCAGGTGGGCAAATGAGGTGGGACTAGGAGGTTATGCATGAGCCCAACCAAGCTTAGCAAAGCTCTTGATCTTTTAGTTTAATTTCTTTTGGAATTGTGACATTGTACACTGCTAGATTTATTCAATTTGGTTGTAATGGCCATAAGGTCTAAGTTGTGTAATTTGGGAATGGTGTATGGAGTATGTGACTTGGCAATAGTCAAAGTTAAACTTATGTTATCCTATTTTATGTCTCGGGCTCACTGGCTTACGTTGCGTTGCTCTGATCACGGGATTAGTTATGTTAGTGCATGTTATGTATGTTTCTCACTCACCCCTCAGGTCACGAGATCCGGGGCGTGACACATTCTACCAAGCAAACATAGGATTATCTTCTGACTCGGTTGATGTCTTCTTGAATTCTTTTGTACATTGAATTATTCTTATATTTTTTAATATTGTTTCCTATATAATATAAAAAAAACTAATGCGCGTTTACGTTGCAGTAATCCAACAATAAAGTATAAAGCACATATATGCTTGAGGGGGTGTTTAGACACATGACAAACATCTAAAAAGGGGACACTTGGCAAACATCTAGCAAGACCACCATTTTTACCATGTTTTGTAAGAGTACAAGTAATACAATGCTCCACTACCCACGATCTCAATGGTTTGCCTGCTCCATTACCCACTATTCTCGCATCGTGGTCCAAACTGTCCTTTACAGCGAGCATATGTGTGCCTAGGAAGTTATAAATAGGAAAAGGTTCAAATATAAAGGTAAGTATTGTTACAAAGTTTCTAAAACCAAGCTAAAGACCAAGAAAACCAGCAAAGCAACAACAATGGAGAACCAAAGAACAGAGATGTTACATATGAAGTAAAAAGAGAAATCGAAGAAGTTGTTCAAGTTTGGTGAAGTGAAAGGGCAAGATCATTACATGGGAATTAACAAAGAAATGGAGGACCGCCAGATCATATGTTATAGAGAACAAATGGATGGTCCAAATAAAGCCACGAGCCCTTTCAATCCAAATCGTCAATCAGAGGATGAAATGAAGGTTTAGATGCATTCAGGTGTTCCAAGTTAATAAGGATAGAGGAGACACAAGACAGTGGATTTAAAAGGAATAAATGAGATACTTGGTGTATTGAAGATTCCAAAAGAGGGTATAAGGGTAATTACAGGGTAATTAAATAACGTGGTAGGCTTCCTATCCTCAGTAGAGATATAGATAGTGCTCAGGCTTCATTTAAGCTTAGCCCATTTCCAGAGTCACAATTTAATCATCATTTGGTCCTGCTTTTCCCGCGTTCAGCCCGATCATTCATCAGGCATTAGTCAATAGCTATTAAAGCCCAATACATCGGTTTGTTCATTGAAAGACTAAGTATAAATAGCTGGTAATAGGGTTGAATTTCTTTATGGAAATTTCTCATACGTGACTGCTGTTTGCAGAGGAAGTTCACCACCATCTAAGTGGTTTATCAATTTAATTCCAATTCAGTTCTTCTCAATTCTTCTTGATTATTTCCATCACCATAAGCAAACCAAAGAATTCCGGTAAAGGCCTCCATCAATTGGTATCAGAGCCACAAATGGCAGATGTTGCCAGATTTGTAATTCAAAATCAAGAGATGATGAACCAGTTAGTGAAAATACAGAAGATAAATTTGAGGCACATGATAAAAAAATAGCTGAGTTAACTAACCATCTTGCTACACTCACCAATAATAGTAGGGGAAATCAAGTTGACTAGGAGGAAGGTAATTCTCGCAACTCCAGCTATTTGATCAGAATCGTGGTATTAATTAAGGATTCCAAAGGGTTCGTGCTAGATCTGTTAAATTGGAATTCCCTGGTTTTACTGGGGACAATCTAGTAGAATGGGTCTACAAAGCCAATCAGCTCTTTACCCATTATGATGTGCAAGAGTCTTAAAAGTTGATGATTGCATCAATACACATGAAGGGAAATCATTGATTTAGTCTCAAGATCTGATAAATTCTAGGCAAACTATAAGATGGAAGGAGTTTACTAAAGCCTTGCAAATTAGTTTTTGAGGAAACCCCTGTAATAGCCCGAATTTTCATGTTAATATAATTTGATGGTTTTAACATGTTTTGGGCATATTAGTATGTTAATTAAGTAATATTAGTCATTAAAGATGACTTAGGGGTGTGAATTTTAGAAGAAATTGGCAAAATAGCTCAAAAGTCAACATTTTGACTTGGGAGCATGCTGAGGGGTGCCCGAGGTTAAGAGGGGCGCCCCACTTGTACGCACAGTCAACAGTAGGGTGTCCTATGGTTTAACAGCCGAGACCTAACCTAAACCCTAGGTTTATAGGGTTTGGGAAAAGGGAGTAGGCTCCTGTAGAATGCTTGGGGGTTAAGCCAAGCTTGATATATATATATATATATATATATTTGAGGAGAAAAAGAGATAGATTTTGGAGGTTTTGAAGGAGAACCGGGAGAGGAGGTGGAAACCAAAAAAAAAAAATTGAAGGGGTGGTAAGTTGCTCAAACCCTAGCCAAATGTAAATTAATTTTAAGGGATTGAAATTGAGTTCTTAAGGAACATTTTCATGTATTTTGTTTGTTGTTTGGATCAAAGGGTGAAGAGATCAATCAAGCCAAAGTTAGGAGCCAAAATCGGGTATTCACCACTTCACTTGATCCACTTTGTTCAAGCTCAAGGTAGGGATTTAATGCCTTATTTTTACACATGTGTTGTGTAACAAAGAGTAGATTACCATTAGAAAACCCTCTTTAAGTGTTGGTTTCATGTATGGAAGAAAATGGGAGTTATACACATGTCTATATATATGTATAGGTTGAGAGAGTGAAAGTAGTGTTTTGATCCATAACTTGACTTGTGGTTGATGAAAACTCAAATTGTTTATTTTGTTTGAAGCCTAAGAACCTTGTGTTGATGTTGGAAATTTGAAACTTGAGGTATTTTTACATTAACTTGGTCAATTTGAGGTCCCAAGGGTGAAAAACTATGAAACCAGAAAACAGGACATGAAACCCAAAACTTGGCCCATGCTGTGGGCGCCCAAGAAATTAAGGCATGGGCGCCCAGCTGAGTGTCAGCTTGGGCGCCCACAAAGCCTAGGTCACTTTTCTGACATTGTTTACTTTAGCTTTCTACTTTGGGCATATGGAAGAATTGGTAACTTGTTTTGACACAAAAATTTTAATTGATTAATTACATAGATTTTAAAAGGGAAATGAGCTTTTAAAAGTGATTAATGAGTGTTTAACTTAAGCTTGTGGGATTTAACTTGAAAAGGGGCAAGTGAAAGTTATCTTGAATTGCATGAATTGGAAGTCTACTTTGAAGTAAGAGTCTCAATTGAATAGAATTGTGAATATACCTTGATGTAAACCTAATGTTGAAGTTTATGAACTTGTGATTGATTAAGTGAAAGGTAACTTGAAAAAGAGACATATGTTTATAATTTTGGTAAATGTGGAATGCTTAATATGGTTTGATCAATGCGATATGTAATAAGCTATGGAATGAACTGTAACATTGACGTGTGTTGAATGGTATGTATATTGATAAATGTTAAATGTTTAATAAGGTTGATCAATGTTGATATGTGATGAATCTTGGGATGAACCGAAAAGTGAACTTTTGTTAACAAATGATGGAAAATTAAATGAGGCTTGGATTAAATAAAATGAAGAGATGAAATGAGTTGTGCTACATGATGAAATGGAATATGGTTTTGCATATTGGAAAGTGATGATGATGAATGTGAATTGTGATTGATGAGTATTGAATGCGATGAACGATTGGTTGTGTGTGGCGGGAGTCGTGGTGGGGTGCGGAAATAGGAAGGGTTAGAGAGTACCCTCAGGTTGAGAGTCCCGGAACCTGTGCAGGGTTTGGTGTCAATGCCAGTGGGATAGTAGCCCACAACATTGTGTGTGTTTTAGCTCCTCGTGGCCCTGGACGGTGATCCTAAACGACGATGTCAGTTTATCGTTTCCGTTGGGTATTGGCCCATAAAAGACGATAATATGTATGAACCCAACCCTCAAGGATTGTGTGGTTATAGCTATGTGATTGATTAATGAAATGATGATACTGTGGATGTGATTTCATGATTGAAATATGAACAAATGTAATGAGGATGTGGATATGCGATTGAGTGTTGAATATGTGATAATGTGATATGGAATATGAATGGATACAAAGTTGAGAAATTTAATAAGGGAGTATAATTGGACTTGAATGCTACACTATGATGTTATTGAATAAAGATAAATATTGTAAATATGATTATGTGGTCGGCTATGCTTAAACATCAAAGAGATAATTGAAATATGATATGAACACATGTATGGAATTTCAAAGATTAAATATAAATTAGAAACTTAATCCTTCTTATGATTTTTGTTGTGTAAATATATATATATTCTATGTCGGTTATGTAGTTATGTTGATAAATTGTTGTGGCACTAGAACATATTGAGATAACTAGATGCACCATGAATAATATGCACGTTTGGAATACATATCATATATGTTTGTTTGAGACGTCGTGGACACAAGTGGATCCATGCTCACGTCCCTATAGAATTTGATGTAGGTACAAGCCATGATAATCAGGTGGGCTAATGGGGTTGGACTAGAAGGGTGTGTATGAGCCCTATCAAGCTTAGCAAAGCTCTTGGTTAATTACTTAGTTTAAATTTCTTTTGGAATTGTAATATTATACATTGAGGACTTATTCGATTTGGTTGCAATGGCCTTAAGGCCTGAGTTATATATTAATGAGAGGATTGTTGGAAGTTTGTGACTTGACTTTAGCCAAGGTTAAATTTAAGTTATCTTATTTATGTCTCGGGCTCACTAGTTTATGTTGTGTTGCTCTGATTACGGGTTGGTTATGTTAATGCATGTTGTGTGTTTATCACTCACCCCTCGGGTTACGAGATCCGGGGCGTGACAACCCCTATGAGGACCCCATGGATCAATTAATTAGGTTGAAATAAACAAATTCGATGGAAGATTTTAAGACGAGATTTGGGGCAATAACCAAACGAATAATGGGGTTGAATAAGGAGCATAAACTTAATTTTTTTCTTACAAGACTTAAGGAAAAAATTAGGTATGCTATGAAGATGTTTGGTCCTAAAGATCTCATGTAGCTTTTGTTTGCTCTTGAATTCTTATTCAATTTGGAAATAGACCAGTTAGAAGAAGGAGAGGAGGTGGTAGTGATGGATGAGTCCCAAAATAAGATGCAGTGAGGAGAAAATGAAGACCAACAACCTGAAATTACATGCTATAATGGGTACTCCTCAGCCCCAAACATTAAGACTGAAAGGCTCAATTCATGGTAAAATTTTGACCATTTTAGTTGACACTAATAGTACCCACAATTTTCTTGATCCTAAGATATCTAATGTTTATCATTCTCCTCTTGCTGTAAGGGTAGCTAATGGTGAAAAAATTGATAGTGTGGGTTTCTACGAAATGGTGTGATTAGTATGCATTATTGCACAATTTTATATTTATTGAGATGATAATTATGCAATGAAATATGATTGTTCGGATAAATTGTTATATCTTTACGGTTTTCCACCTATGTAAGAGCACTTTGATTGCTTATTCCTCACAAGTTATTGGACTTTTGGTCTAATGCATGTTTTTGTGGGGTTTTGTAGGTGTTTGATCATCAATTGATGGAGTTGAGGATGTTTTAAGCATTGGAGAAGAAGAGAAGATCAAAGAGCCAAGAAGAAGGGATGAAAGAAGCCCCATTAGCTGAAACAAGCATAGTGGGGCGCCCCAACTTCCACCTCGGGTGCCCCCAGAGAGCTGCAATTCTCCAGATGCTCCAAGAGTTCAATCGGGCTCCCCACTTTAAGCCTCAGGCGCCTCACTGCGTGACAAATCTGAATCCGTAATTTTTTGTTATATTTATTAAGTTACTATTTTACCCTCAATGTTTTGTAACCTATAAATACAAGTTTTTATTCAAACTTAGGGGAGTTCTAGGGTTATTTTTTTTTCTGATAGTTTTCTTTGAGTTCTCATTACGTTTAAGTTGAAGATTTGGATTCAAGCATTAGGTTTAGTTGAAGTTTCCTATGGTTTACACTTTACTTCATATTTAATTATTTTAATTCTATGCTTTAAGTTCAAATTTGTTTCATATTTGTTTTCGCTTCTTTAATTTTTAATATCTTCTTCCATTTCAACTTTTCGTTTTACATTAATGAATGATTTGCAAGTGTATTTTCTTCTTCGAAGTTCAAATATGTTAGGCTAGGGTATATTCTTGGCTTCAAGCCATTGAAGGTGGTGTGATAGTTTGATGAACTCAAACATAAAGAATATTTTTAAATGAAATATCTTTTGACTTCTAATTGGAATCTCGTAGTAAGCTAGGGTTCTTTCGAAATCAACTCACCCACATTATAACCATAATTTGGTTATAAGTTTTCACTTGTGCACTCTAAATGTTTGGTTCAACGTCCCGATGAGTTAGAAATATATTTTCCAAAACCCAAATTAGCTTTTCTTACGAAATCGAATCACCTTTGTTATAATTATAGCTTGGCTACGATTGGCCACTCGTGCATACCAAGTGTTTCTTTCAATAGCCCGGTGATTTAGAACTTATTTTCTTAAAACCATAATATAAGGGTTTCTTAAGAAATCAATTCACCTGTGTTACAATCAAAGCCTGGTTACAAGTTGATACTCATGCACACTAGGTCCTCGATTCAATGTCCCGGTGAGTTCGAAACTAATTCCAAAAGCCTTCGCTTACCTTATAAACTAGGTTTTAATGAAATATCTTCCGATCTAGCACTGCATGTGCGTTTGTTAGGTTAAGTTACAAATGCATTTGAGTAAACCACTACCCACTACCAGATTTGGTTGGAAGCCAAGATTATCTTAGTTATTTTATTTTTAATATTTTCAATTTTATTTAATATCACAATTCTTTCACTTCATCATTCTCAACCCAACCATACTCAAATATCTTATAAATCTAAAGTTATTTTAAATTAACTTAGGTTCACCTACTAACTAAGAGAACAAGTTTGGAGCTTTTAACAAAGCCCTCCTTGTGGAGATGACCTCAATTCTCACCGAGTAAGACTATGACCACCCTCTTGCACTTGAGAGGGAGAACCCGAACACATTTCAGGGTCGGTCAGGGTGCAAATTGTATCGTAGGGAAACAAATTTAAATTGGATTTTGTATTGTTGCGATTAGTGGCTTGTGATATGGCATTAGTGGTCCAATTATTAAGGATATTATTTACTATTGCTTTTGATTTTAAGAATATTAACATGCAATTTAATTCGGGATGGATACACATTTGTTTAAAAGGGTTAAAGAAGATAACCAGTGATATTGAAGAGGTTAATTTAAATCTGTTAGGGTCTAGGGCTATGAAAGGATATGTTCTTCATAAAGTAGAATTATATGTTTAAGAAGTGAGATAGGAGGGAAGATTTGAACTATTGTCCTAATTTTCGGATAAGTATGCTGATGTATTTGAGGAGCCTATAGGACTGCCACCTGTGAGGGGGTATGAAGATAAAATTTTAATGCAAAAGGGAACTAACCCTATTTCAGTAAGGCCTTATAGGAATCGCAATTACCAAAAAGAGAAGATTGAAAAGATTGTTCAAGAGCTATTACAGTTTGCTTTAATTCAATCAAGTTAATTGCCATTTTCCTCACTGGTGATTTTGGTAAGAAAAGCTAATGGCACTTGGAGAATGTGTGTGGACTATAGGGCCTTGAATCCTTATTCAATTGTTTGTTCTTGAATCCTTATTCAATTTGGAAGTAGTCTAGTTAGAAGAAGAAGAGGAGGTGGTAGTGATGGATGAGTCCCAAAATGAGGTGCAGCAAGGAGAAAATAAAGACCAACAATCTGAAATTACATTACATGCTATAACGTGTACTCCTCAGCCCCAAACATTAAGACTGAAAGGATCAATTCGTGGTAAAATTTGGACTGTTTCAGTTGACATTGGTAGTACCCACAATTTTCTTGATCCTAAGATATCTAATTTTTGTCATTTAAAGACCACAAAGGGTTCTCCTCTTGCTGCAAGGGTAGCCGATGGTGAAAAAATTAATAGTGTGGGTTTCAATGAAAGGGTACAAATTGTATTGTAGGGAAACAAATTTAAATTGGATTTTGTATTGTTTCCATTAGTGGCTTGTGACATGGTATTAGTGGTCCAATGGTTAAGGACATTATTTACTATTGTTTTTGATTCTAAGAATATTAACATGCAGTTTAATTTGGGATGGACACATATTTGTTTACAAGGGTTAAAGAAGATAACCAGTTATATTGAAGAGGTTGATTTAAATCTGTTAGGATCTAAGTCTATAAAAGGATATGTTCTTCATAAAGTAGAATTACATGTTTATGAAGTGAGACAGGAGGGAAGATCTAAACTATTGTCCTAATTATCGGGTAAGTATACTGATGTATTTGAGAAGCCTAAGGGACTGTCACCTGTGATGGGGCATGAACATAAAATTTTACTATAAAAGGGAACTAACCCTATTTTAGTAAGGCCTTATAGGTATTGCAATTACCAAAAAGAGGAGATTGAAAAGATTATTCAAGAGCTGTTACAATTAAGTTTAATTCAACCAAGTCAATCGCCATTTTCCTCACCGGTGATTTTGGTGAGAAAAACTAATGGCACTTGGAGAATGTGTGTGGACTATAGGGCCTTGAATCAAGTGACAATTAAGGACAAGTACCCTATTCCTGTTGTAGATGAATTATTAGATGAGTTATATGGGGCTACTGTGTTCTTTTAACTAGACTAAGGTCAAGATACCATCAGATAAGGATGGTGGAGGAAAATAGGGAAAAAACAGTCTTTAGGACACATGCTGGCCATTATAAATTTCTAGTTATGCCCTTGGGCTTAACTAATGCATCGGCTACCTTTTAGTGTTTGATGAATGAGATTTTCAGGCCTTATTTGAGGAAGTTTGTTCTAGTATTCTTTGAAGAAATTTTAATTTACAGTAAGACTGAAGAGGAACACTTGGTTCATTTGGATGTGGTTTTGGGAATTTTAAGGGAATACAAGTTATATCCTAAAGAATCTAAGTGTAGGTTTGTTTGTGATGAGGTGGACTATTTGGGACACTTAATTTCTAGGGAAATGGTAAGGGTAGACTGTAAGAAAACTCAGGCTATGATTGATTGGCCTAATCTTATTTCTATTAAGTCTTAATAGGGATCCTTTGGGCTCACTGGTTACTATAGGAGATTTATAAAGAGATATGATAGCATTACTAAGCCTCTTATAGAATTGTTAAAGAAAAATTCCTTTAAATGGAATGAAGCTGTAGAAAGGGCTTTTTTGGAATTAAAGGCAACAATCAACAATCCTCCAGTGTTAGCTCTACCAAATTTCTCTAAAGTTTTTGTGATTGAATGTGATGTCTTAGGAGGGGGTATTAGAGTAGTTTTGATGCAACAAGGAAGACCTATTGCCTTCTTCAGTCAAGCCCTGAAAGGAAGGGATTGCATTTATCTACCTATGAGAAGGAGTTGTTTGCTCTAGTTCAGGCTGTTAAAAAGTGGAGTCTCTATTTATTGGGGTAGGTTTTTGTTATTAAAACAGACCCTCACAGTTTGAAATTCTTGTTAGAACAAAAAATTAGAACACTCAACAAAAATGGGTGACAAAGTTATTGGGTTACACTTTTAGCATTGAGTATAAGCATGGAATGAAAAATAAAGTTGCAAATGCTCTTTCCAAGATGCATGAAATAGATGCAGAAAATTCAATATGCCTAGCTATCACACTCAGTAGACCATATCCAACTATTTTTGAAGAAATAAAACAAGCCTATTCTATAGATTCTCAAGCTCAAGGCATCATCTAGAAGTTGCAACAAGAAATAATTGGTATGTATAAGTTCTCTTTGAAGCAAGATTTATTGTTTTATAAGGATAGAATTTATATTCCAAATGCAGATTCCATAAAGAACCAGGTACTACAGTATGTGCATAATGATCCAATAGTAGGGCATAGGAGTTTCTAAAAGGCCCTCAAGGAATTTTTATTGGCCTAGAGTAAAGACAGATGTTAAAAAATGGGCGAGGGAATGTGATGTTTGTCAGAGGTACAAGTATGAGACTGTAGCCACTTTAGGACTGTTATAGCCTTTGCCAATTCCTACTTGAAATTGGGCAAATGTTTCTATGAATTTTATTGAGGGATTACCTAAATCTAAGGGATTACCAAATTTGCACATTTTATCCCTCTTTTGCACCATTACACAACTACCTAATTAGCCTAGTTTTTTATGTCTCAAGTTTTTAATTTGCATGGGTTACCTCTAATTATTGTATCAGAAAGAGATTCTTCTTTCGTTAGTTCATTTTGGAAGAAACTTTTTAAACTTATGAGAACTCAATTTCATTTTAGCTCAAGCTATCATCCATAGACTGATGGTCAAACAAAGGTGACTAATCATTATTTGGAGACCAATCTATGATGTTTTTTAGCTGAAACTCCTAAGATGTGGTCTAACTGGTTATTTTTTGCCGAATGGTGTTACAATACCTGTTACCATTCTTCTATTAAATTCACCCCTTATGAAGCCCTATATGAGTTTCCTTTTCCCACTTTAAAGGATTATGTTCCATAAAGAGATTCAACTTTAATTAGAGGGTTATCAATTTAATTCCTTTAAATTGATAAACCACGTATCAACCACTTTAAAAATACCCTATCCTCTAAGTGGTTTATCAATTTAATTCCAGTTCAGTTCTTCTCAATTCTTCTTAATTCTTTCCATCACCATAGACAAACCAAAGAATTCTGGTAAGGGCCTCCATCAAGTACACTTTTGTCTTTTTGAAACTCTACTATTTTCTCTGTCAACCTAATCCTTATTATACACTAGTGCTAACTTGACCATCAGACAGGCATTTGGCCGAATGGCTGGTAGGGTGTTGCAGATTTAACTAAGGAAGCAAGGAGCTAAAGACATCTTCATCTCTGACACAACAGTCCGACCACATCAACTAACCTTTTTTACTTGGTCGAACATGTCATCAAGGAACTTTATTAGATTTTTTACACTCTAATTGACACCATCTATGGGAATCTAGATCACACTCTCACGAAGTACTAGATCTACCAACAACAAAGATGAGCAGAGGTATCATAGAAGACCAACCAGATCGTGACCTCTAAGAGTTAGGTCATAAGTATCCAGATGATCCGGAGGGCATGAACAATCTGGGGGCCATCAAGATCATTGAGTTGTTAATCACGACCTTTTGGTTCAGAATGGGCTCACCTTGGGCTAATTCTAAGTAAAGATATGGCACAGAGAATGAGAATTATAGAACCTTCATGACCAACTTAGCTTATACGTTGAACACTCCCAGGTGCGAGGTAGAGACCATCAGCCTCAATGTGACTCGTATGCACGAGGGCATCATGAGCATTCCCAGCATGCACGCAGAGGGAGGAGCCCCACTCAGAAGCTCAGAAAGAAGCAGTCTAGATCACCAAACTACTCTCATTCTCCCCATAGGGTAGTGAATAGAGAAGTAGTCCAGTTCGAATTCTCACAAAAATGAGGCTCGCTCCATATGGTCACATCTCTCAGTGAATAAGCTAGCTAAAGAGAATGAAGTTGACTTAGATAATTGGGTGCTTAAGCAACTTACCAATCATGCCAACTACAAAGAGGAGTATTTCACCCATCACTTGGCCAAAAAGGCCCTTAATCATATTGCAACCTCTTCGTTCATAACCAGTATTAAGTAGATGAAGCCCCTCACAAGTTTACCCCACTAAGATTCATACTCTATGATGGTAAGGCCGTCCTAGTGGGGAATGTACGCAACTACAAGGAGGTGATGTCCCTCTGGAGTTGCAATAATGCCCTCACGTGTAAAGCTTTCCCTTCCAGTTTAAGGAAGGTGGCCTTACGTTGGCTAGACAAGCTGGAACCTAGGTTGATCTATACTTGGTCTTAACTGGCCTTTGTAACCCATTTCATTGCCAGCAACAAATAGTCTCGATCAGTGGATGCACTAGTAACTATGTGATTACACATAATATTGTACATTTATTCACCTTTTTAATGTGCCAATTGCATAAATACATTCACTTAAAACTTGGTTTTATTGTATATTTTTCATACATTTGTGTTTTGTATTGATTATAATTTTTAGGAATTAATTCTAGGTAATTGGAGGCCAAATCAACATAAAAATGCAAGTAAAAAGTCCGATATGAATGAGAGGCAAAAAGAGGAAGAAAAAGAGCTCAAAAAGGAGAAAGAAATGAAGTAATGGTCTAAACAAGAGTTCATACAAGATTTCAATTTCAAAATTTTCTAAGTAATGAGCAATGGTGCGAATAAGGGTCCAAATCATGTTTTGTTCACACCCTTGTTCAAACAACAGTGGGTGAATCAAGCTTTGAGCTTAAAATTTTTCTAAGTAACAAGCTATGGTGCAAACAAAGGTTCAAACCATGCCTTGTTCACACCCTTGTTAGAACAACAGAGGGTAGCTAAAGTTCAAAGCTTCAAATTTTTCTAAGGCATGAGGATATGGTGCGAAGAAAGGTTCAAGCCACACCATGTTCACACCCTCGTTCGAACCATGCAGGTTTCTTGTATATTTTTGTGATTCTTCACTCTTTTTAAGGGCTCTCTTATCATTCCAAAGAATTATTTGTATTATATAAAGAGAGGATCTGCAGAGAATTGGGAAGACATTCATATACATAGGTAAATACAGTGGAGTAGATATATATATTTGTAGAGAAAGAATTTAGATCTTGTTTTGTAGGATAGAAAAATTCATTTGCCTTTCCAATTCCTCTTGTAAACATATTACAATTCAATTCAAGTTTTCTTTTCTCTACATCTATGATTGAGCAGTTCTCTTGCTTGGATTCAAATCAAGGATAGTAGATGATGTACGTGGATTTTTAAGGTAATTTGCTTTTCAATGTTTGATTTTCTTAAGAATTCTCTGTGAATGGTAGTTGATTTGTTTGGATCTATTAAAATTGTTAATTGTTTACTCTAAGTTGAGCCTTGTTTGTATAGCTTATATAGATTATATGTTAGTTACTGATTAGAATTCTCATACATTTTCTTAAGAAATTGTATGTGGATTGTTATTATAGAACTTACATGTACTTTCTATAGGCTATGCACTCTAAGTGTTTGGTTTAAGTTTTCAATTACATGAACCTAACTTTGTTAGCAAATTTGTCAACTATTGTTCTTAATTGTGCTTCAATGTTTAATTTACTTTAGATTTGTAATGAATGATGATTAGTTTGTTTGGATCATTTGAAATCACTAGTTGCTGTTTCTTGATTAACTCTTGTGATTGTATATTCTATGTACATTATATGTGAGTTACTTAGTCAAAATTTAGATGCCCAGTCTTAAGGATTTTGTATTTGGGTTGCCACCTAGAATTCTTATGTATTTTGTATGGATTATTGCACTCCAAGTACTTGATTTAGAGATTCAACCAAGTGAACTTAATATTACAACCAATTGATTAGTCATTGTTCTCCTTGAAAATCCATAGAAATCACTACTTGAATTGATTTGATCCATGACGTTTTTGTAATTGTTTTTAGTTTTATTAAATTTTTCATTACAATTTTATAAGTTTGGATTTAATTGTCATTACCTAGGTTTTGTTGAAGTGCCTAGGTAGGTTTCATTTTCAAAATTCAACTCAATTTTCTTTGATTTTTCTTGTGCAACACCTACTAATTAAGAGAAGAAAAATTGTGAGTTCACTACATCTCTCCTTGTGGGTGCGATCGGTACTTTACCATTTTTATAAATTTAAATTGTTACAACTGATCACCTTGCACTTGGGGTATATCCACTTCTTTCTATCATAAAGAGAAGATCACAAGCAATTTTAGTGTCGTTGCTAGGAAGAGCAATTATTTGTGCACAATTCAGAGGTAGGATTGAATTTTCTCAAGCAATTGAGAATATTCTTTCCGATCTCTATTCTATTAGTTAGTAGTATTTCTTTCTTTCTGCATTATATCATATTGCATTTGCTTGCCATTTAATTAGTTTGCATTGCATTTAGTTTAGTTTGCATATTTAGCTTAGTTTTTCTATTTTTATTCATTTTCTTTAATTTTTACATTTAAATGATGAACATGGATTTCAATGCTTGTACATATGGTTCACCCAACACCACCCACCCACATATTGGTTATCTAGAGGAGATTTATGGCACACATTTTGTTCTAGAAACCACATATACGCTACCTTCCTATTTTAGGCATGAGCATGAGGATCCTCAAGTCCATCTTGAAAATTTTGAGCTGGCTTGTATGCATAGAACTAATGGTTGCTTGGATGTTGTTTCCATAATGGATTTTTTTCCCTATATCTTTGCATGAGGTGGCTTTAGATTGGTACTATGCTATCCATTCACCTATGTGGTCTTGGGAGGATTTGTCAAATACATTTTTCTTACACTTTTCCTCCATGAATAGGGCAGACATCCTCCAATTTCAATTAAAATTATTTTCTCAAAAAGAGGGTGAGATGTTCTATGAATGTTGGGAAAGTTTCAATAATATTCTACAATCTTATCCAAGCTATCATTTAGAGTTAGTGTGCATTTTGAGTTGCTTCTTTCATGGGTTTTGTCCAGACACATGTCACACTCTTAATGCGATTTTGGATCTTGCACCGAATGTGGCATGGCACTATCTTGAGTCTCTTTATGAGAACCTGAGACCTAGGAGAGATATTGAGAATATGATTGTATCCACCACTTTTGACATCACATCACATGTCGACTTTACATGCTCACACCTCACACTACACATAGAGATTGAATATCATGATCATAAGACTTCATTTGCATATGATGTCCCACCTTCGAAGTCTACCATAGAGTCTCATTCTGATTTAGACACACTTCTTAAAGTTTTTTTAGAAACTTGTCCTCAAGACCTTGAACATTTTTTGAGTGACACTCCTTTTGAGGGTCTTGAGGGAAATAGTGAGGTTGTTAAGGATACATTTCTTGAGGTTACCATATTTAAGCCCACATACACTTACACTAGTGGTCCTAGCCCCACATCACCCACATCCAAGGTTGATTGGTCTTTATTTGATAATGATGATACACCTTTAGAGACCACTGATTTAAAGGATGGTGTGAGGTTGGACTTGATGAGTCTGGTTGGTCCAGACTCTCTTGACCATATACTTTTTTTTACTTGCACTGAGAGTTCGGTGAACATTAGTCCAGTGTGCGTGGAGCCTGTCGCTAGTGCATGTTCCTTACCTATCATTACCCCTGAGCATGATGCTCATCTTACTCTGATCACTCAGGCTGTTCTTCAAAATCTTAAGTCTCACTCTGAGAGTAGAAACGTCACTTAGCTTGAGGAATTTTACATAGAGTCAGTCTGACCTATATCACTCACTTGTGCACCTGAGAGTGAGAGGGAGACACACCCCTCATCTGTTGATTTTCCCCACCTAAGAGCCCTATTTGGGGTTTAGTGAGTGATTTGTTTGAGATCGACCACACTTGGGTAAGAGAGGAGGTAGAGTATCCTAAAGAGGTAGCTCATATTGATTTTCTTGGTGTTGAGTGTTTATTAGAGCATCTTGTGTTCATAATTAACCTTTTATGTTGGCCTTATCTGGGGTTTTATAGACCTTACTTGGCCACATTGTCTCCGGTGTCACATACACCTAGAGCTGAACTATCTCCGATTCTTCACAAGCTTGGAGACAACATTTTATCCCTAAAGCCATTTGGTAAGGTTTGGGATAGGGTAGGTGTTGGATGACCCTTTCTTCTTCTATTTTCCTTGTATATAGTAGGCAGATTTTTATTTTTCTTATTTTCTTATTTCTCGTTAGTTTATATTTTTAATTCTTTGCTTATTTTCATTTTTTGTTACTTACTAACGTTTTCTTATTTTTTCTTTTATTTTTCTTTTTTTTATGTCTAACAATTTATTTCTATAGTTTTTTTTTCTTCAAATAAGAGAGCTCTTGAGGTAATATCCTTCCTTCTCTTTTCCTTAATCTCACACTTCCATTTTGGTCTTTAATGATCATATATGCTTGCTTTTGGGAATGTTATGGAATCTAGGTTGGGGGGTGGATTGAGTGATGCCTTAAGCAGTTTAAATAATGGGTGCATGCTTGACTTCTACTTATGCTTGGTTGATTGAATTATACCTTAAGTGGCTGATTAGCATGCATTATTGTACAATTATATATATATTGAGCATGCTAATTATGCATTTATACTTATTATTGGCGATGTGTTAGTGTAATTATCTCATTTCCATGCATTCTTGGTGTTTGTGTATTTCAAGTAATATAATATGGTGCTTTAGGCCTAAACACCACCAAGGTTACATGTGAGGAGGAGCCAAGGTAAGCAAGAATAAAGAAAGTGCAAGAAAAGTCCAGACTCCCAAGACTTCTTCGACTTCCCAAGAGCCATCCCAAGGTATAAGATACTACCATGGCTGCTAAGGAGAAGGAAATGGTTCGAAGTTCAAAATGGTTGGAGTGTTGTGCAATTGAAGTTCCAGCTCAACACTCTCTCAGTTTTCTAACCATAACTTTTTCCTCACAAATCCAAGTGGTGCAATTCTTTTTGGGGTAGAAATAAGACCTGAAGGGCTACAACTTTCGTGTTTTAGCCACAGCCCAAATTGATCATCTTGAGGGTCAAAATCGCGTCGGAAGTCAGGGACAGAAAGCTGTCTAAGAAGCACTATTCACTGTGGTTGCAGATGGGTGCCCCACATCTACCATGGGCGCCCCTCAGTGGTCACGGGCACCCCACCATAAATCAGATGGGCGCCCACCGAGAGGGAAAAATTGGCTGCTCTTTGAGGAATTTTATCAAACAGTTGGAAGATGTCCTTCAGGGGCGCCCCACACTTTCCATGGGCGCCCGTCAACTTTGATTGTTGGATTCATTTATTCTATTTGATGTACCAATTTTACCCTTGAGTAAAAACATTTATAAAAAAAAGAGAGAATGTTAGATTGGGGGCTATCTTTCATCTCTCTCTCTCTCTACGCACTTCTCTCTCTTTCCTTAGTTTAGCTTAGATTAGGGTTAGGGTTTAAGCTTTCAAGTCTTCATTTTCGGATTGATTGTACTTCAATACTTGTAAGTTTAATTTCAATGCACTTTCTTTGTTTGTTTTATTTCGTCATTGTGTTGATTTACTTTTCCTCGCACTTGTTCTTCTTTAATATATTATTGTGTGTTGTTAGTTTAGATTTTCATTATGCTCGTAGGTTAGTTTTATTCCTGGCTTCAAGCCATTAAAAGTATTGGGGTTAGTTATGGTTTAATCGGATGTAAATGGTTTTCACAAAAATATTTTTCATGGCTTTCAATTGAAATCTCTTGGTAAAGCTAGGGTTCTTACGAAACCTACTCACTTGTGTTACAACCGTAGCTTGGTTACAAGTTTTCACTTGTGCACACCAAGTGTTCGGTTCAATGTCCCGATGAGTTAGACTCTTATTTTGCAAAACCCAATTAGGTTTTCTTATGAAATCAAGTTGCCCATGTTACAATCTTCACTTGGTTACGAGTTCACACTCGTGCATATCAAGTGCTTGATTCAATGGCTCGGTGACTTAGAACTTATTTTGTAAAACCAAAATATAGGCTTTTCTATAAAATCGGTTCACCTGTGTTACAATCAAAGCTTGGTTGCACTTGTGCACACTAGGTGTTTGATTCAATGTCCCGGTGAACTTGAAACTATTTTCAAAAGCCTCTACTTACTTTGAGATTTCCACAAAGCATATTTTAAAGAACATCTTCCGACCCAACAACGCATGTGCATTTGTTGAGTTGAGTTATTAATGTATTTGAGAAAACCATTACCACACCAATACCGGATTTGGCTTGTAGTCAAGATTATTTTAGTTAATATTATTTCTAGTACCTTTGCTTTAGTTTAATTCCTTCACTCCACCATCCTCAACCAAACCCATATCTAAGCATTCCCATAATCTAAATTTAGTTTAGGTTAAGTTAGGTTCACCTACTATTCACCTACTAACTAAGAGAACAAGTCTAGTGTCTTTTAACACAACCCTCCCTGTGGAGATGATCTCGGTTCTCACTGAGTAAGACTACGACCACCCTCTTGCACTTGAGAGGTAGAACCCAAACACATTTCAGGGTCGGTCAGTGGCTATGATTTTATGCTCTTCATCATGCTCACTTTCACACTATGAACCCACATTTGCTTCATGGTTGTCACATTGAGGACAATGTACAATTTAGGTTGGAGGATACGGTTCGCATGATGATATTTGCGTTTCATTAAAAGATTGTCAAAATTTTTCAAAATTTGAGCATATCTGAACTTAATTGACTTGACTTAGCATGAGTTGGACCTTGCATGTCTCTCTCAATTGGTTTCATGTTGGTATTTTTTCCATGAGAGTAATTAGTGATTTTTTTTTTTTTTTTGGTATTTGAGTAATTAGTGATTTGGTTTCAATACTGAATAAGGTGCATGATTCAAGTTGAGTATATAGTTTCCTACTGGTTTGACAACATGTCCTTTGAGATCATTGGATGAGAGTGCATTAAGGATTGTTGTTCATGAGATTTAGTTACTTGAGTATGCTATGACATAGGTGGAGACTTAAACCCTCTTGTGTGAGCTTTGAGCCTTATCTTTGTTTTTTAGGGTTATATACTTTATGCTCTATCTTTTGTTCATCTCACTACTCTTTGATTAGTTTCATCACACTTACTTGTTTTAGTCTCAATGTACACAAGGCACTACATTAACTTGTGTGAGTATATCAATGCATCTTATGAGTTGTGACCCTAGAGAGTGATGTTAGGCCATCTTTCATATTTTTGGAACCTCAATCCTTTCCTTTGATTAAATTACCTTTGGAGCCAATTTGAAGCCTATGAAAAAAAACATATGAATTTTCTTTGAATTTCTAGCCAAATCTATAACCCTTTAGCCCCATTTATAAATTTAAGCCAACACTTGCATGTCATGGGATGTTAAGTGCATCATTGTTTAATATAGATGGGTGTTATAAGGACGATGATTGAAATTGGAAAGAAATATGCTAGGAATTAAGAGAAATTCATTAAAAGAAAAGAAGAAGAAGAAGAAGAAGAAGGAAAAGAAAAAAGGAAAAAAGGAAAAAGAAGAAAGAAAATAAGTATGGGACATGGTATTTCTTAAGCATCATTTGCTTTTAGTCCCATGGAAAAAAAATAGAGAAAAGAATAGTTACAATTCAATAAAACTTCATGATTGGCATTCAAGGTGCATGAAAAGAGTTGGAATGAATTGAGTTTTTATTACAATTTCATGGTATCCTTAGACATGCACTTTGAAATTTCCTACCCTTTATTGTCTAGCCAATTCCCAAAGGCCAAGCTATGACCTAGTAAAGGCCCAATGGACCTTAGGGGAATGACACTCATGGTTGATTGATCTATTTCATGTGGGTTATAGTAGTGTTTTCATTTAATAATGCATTGAGATATCCATTCATGGAGCTATGCCACTTGTTATGTTTTAATTCTTTAATTCACGTCCTAACTGGATTCATTGCATGTCTTTGTCTTTGTAATCTTGCAAGAACTATGAGAGAAAAACTTTCTTGAGTGAATTCATTTGTGAGTGGACAACTTGGTGAGATTTGAAGTCGAGGCTACGTCATTAGGCATGCTTGGTGATTAAATTGATTAAATAATAAGAATTGGCATACTTAAGTTTTAGTGGTTGATTTGAACTTGTTCAATATGCATTAGGATGATATATGCAATATTTGGATTACGTAACTTGTTTGATATTGAAATTGAACTATGAGCTACTTGATTGAATTGTATCATTCATGAGATCAATCTAGATGTTTGTGGGTAGCATCATTGCAAATCTTTAGGAGACTTTACTCGTCCACTAAGGGGAACCTAGGGGTTTAAAAGGTTTACTATACATGCTAATTGTAGTCGTAATTTCCTACGAAAGTTAATTTGTTTAATAATCTCTTATGTTACGCTCACTCTTTGTGATCCTATTTTGCCTATTACCTCTTTTCCCTTGTGCTTATTGTGAGCATGACTTGTGACCAGCAATGTCTAGGTTAGAGGGTGTGATTACACATAATATTGTACATTTATTCACCTTTTAATATGCTAATTACATAAATACATTCACTTAAAACTTGGTTTTCTTGTATATTTCTTATGCACTTGTGTTTTGTGTTGATTGTTATTTTTAGGAATTAATTCTAAGCAATTGGAGGTCAAATCAACATAAAAATACAAGTGGAAAGTCCCATATGAATGAGAGGTAAAAAGAGAAAGAAAAAGAACTCAAAAAGGAGAAAGAAATGAAGTAATGGTGCAAACAAGGGTTCAAACAAGATTTCAGTTTCAAATTTTTCTAAGTAAAGAGCAATTGTGCGAACAAGGGTTCGAATCATGTCTTGTTCATACCCTTGTTCAAATAACAGTGGGTGAATCAAGTTTTGAGCTTAAAATTTTTCTAAGTAACAAGCCATGGCGCAAACACTATGAGGAGAAGAAAGAATGAAGGCCTGAGGGAATACACCTAACATTACTTTAGAGTTTACAATGAAGTAGAAGGCTATTCCAAATAGATCATTGTGGCTTTCTTCAAGCTTGGCCTATAATATGTTGATAAACTTTGGTAATTCCTAACAAAATAACTAGTAGATGACTTGGCTGACCTAATGAATCAAATTGAGAAGTATTCTAAGGTGGATGATAAGACTAGAAGAAGAAGAAGAAAGCCCAAAAAATGAGAAGGAGAGGGTACAACCCTGTGGCAGTGACAAAAAGCTAACCAAATAACAAAACAAGAAGGATATGTTTAGGGCTATTCACACTATCTTCAAGGTCCCAATTTTCAAGCTATTACCTATGATTAAGAACAAGCTATATTTTATATGATTGTATAAGATAGGTGAAGATTTGTCCAAAATGGACCATCCTTACATTGTGCCTATCACAAGGACAAGGGGCATCAAACTGGGGAATGCCGAGCATTCAAGTGCCATTTGGAAGAATTAGTCTATGTAGGCTATTTGTGTGATATGTTAACAAACAAAGGACGAAGGATGAACAGCTTACTCGGCTTATTAGGAAAAAAAAAACCTCACATGTGCAATGACAAACCCACTCAAAGGGTCATCAACGTGATACATATAGGTTAGGAGTCTCGAGAATAGAAGATCAAGTCTCGGGCCGAATATAGAAAAGCAGCTCACCTAAAAGAAGTGCTGAATCTAGGCAATACATCAGCTCACGGCTGCAAAAAAAGCAGAGTAGATGATCGAGTTTCTAGGGGCCCATGGGGTGTTTTCATTAAAGAGGATTAAGTTATTTTGAAAAAGCATTTTTCAGTCACCAATGGGGCAAAAAATATCCCCAATCAAGTCAAGTTTGTCATCAAAGCTGATGATACGCCGACCTTGGAAGATATGGGATAGGAGTCCAATGAGAAAGTAATAGAAGATCTAAGGTTCATCCCTACACATGAGTCTTACCAAGATAAATTTTTCTTAGTCAGAAAAAATTTGCTTGACCATAAGAAACAAGCATTGGTGTAGTTGTTAAAAGAAAACCTTAAAGTCTTTACCTAGACACCATATGAAATGCCAGGGATTGACCCTAAGGTCACGTGCCATAAGCTTAGCGTACTGCCAATCAGGAGGCCAGTCATCCAGAAAAGAGGTGGTCTTCCTTAGCACACACTGAAGGTAATCCAATTAGGGAGGTGAACTAGCCGTAGTGGCTTTGTAACACAAACATGGTTTAGAAACAGAATGGCAAATTGAGGGTCTGTGTAAACTTCATCGACTTTAACAAAGCCTACACCAAAGGCCCTTCCTTTTATCGAAGATTGACCAGTTAGTCAATGCCACTACTAGACATACAAAAATTACGCCGACCAACCACAATGAATGAAGTCTAACATCTAATTGAAATGGCAGTAGCACTAAACTAGTTCATCAGCAGAGCCTCTAATTGATGCAGACCCTTCTTCAAATTACTTAAGAGGAAGCACATCTTACATTAGGATAAAGAATGTGATCGAGCATTAGAGGATCTGAAGGCTTACCTAGCTTCTCCTCCCATCTTATCAACTCCATGGCCTAGAGAAATATTACAGCTATACCTGGCAGTGTCTGAGCGCTTAATAGTAAGAGAAGAAGATAAAATGTAATGGTTTCAGAGCTGAACTGAGGTATTTCCCAATAGAGAAATTGGTCTTAGCCCTAATCATAGCCATAAGAAAATTGTCATACTATTTCTTAGCTCATCTAGTGGCAGTCATCACTAAACATCCACTCAAATTTGTTTTGAGGAAAGTAAATCTCTCAGGAAGAATGGTAAAAGTGGTCAAACTCGAGGTCTACATTATCAGCTTTATGTCCTAAATAGCTATAAAGTGGCAATTGTTGGCAAACTTTATAGCTGACTTTGTTCCCCCTACTGCCGCCAACCTCCACAACATCATGGAACTGATTAACCAAGGAGTCTAGGAGATCCAAGTGGAGAGAGTTACAACAAAGAATGGCTTAAGCACTTGGGTGGTACTCACATCCCCCAGAAGGTTTAGTCTATGAGCATGTGGTAGAACTTTGGTTCCGGGCAACCAATAATAAAGCCGAATACAAGCCCATGTTGATTAGACACAAGTTGGCATTGGGACAACATACTTAAAGAGCAATTCTGGTCTCAGAGTCTCAGGTAGTCATCGGTCAGCTCAATGGAGAGTATGAAGTTCGATCAGATAACATAGCGTAACATGGCGAAATACTACGAGTAGGACCGAGACTGGATAAACAAGTTCGACTCGGTAGAACTCAAGTTAGTTGGAAAGAGTGATAATAGTCAGGTTGACTCTCTAACAACTTTAGGCACAACTAACCAACACAGTGAGACCAGAAGTATCATAGTCAAAAAACTATTTTCCCTAAGCATAGAAGTGTCCGAACAATCCATACAGATGAACTCCCTTGCACCAAGTTGGATGGATCTGATCATCCAGTATTTAAAGAATGATGTGCTGCCTTAAGAGAAAAAAAGAGGCCATCAAGATTAGGAGTAAGGCCTTGAGATTTTGGCTTTCTCCCAATTAGAATCTATACAAAAAATTATTTAGTAGCCTGTACTTACTTTGCATTCACCCTAACCGTGTGCAAGACGTACTAAAGGATATGCACGAAGGAAGTTGCAGGGCGCAGACTACGGGATGATCTATGGCTGCCCAAGCTATCTTCTAGGGGTATTGGTGGCCCCATATACAGAAAGATGTTACCAGTCCTTGGTCTTTTGCACAATGAGGCTTAGACATAAACAAACCGCTACCCATAGCCCAAGGTGGTCGGTAATAGCTCCTCACAGCAACGAACTACTTCACCAAATAGATTAGAATTGAACCATTGAACACCATTAAAGATGTCGATACCAGGAGATTCGTATGGAAAAGCATAGTCATGAGGTATGGAGTTCCTTGGAGTTTAATTTTTGACAATTGTACTCAGTTTGATAACATGGCCTTCAGGGATTTCTATTCAAACTTGGGAATTCGCGATCATTACTCCATGCTAATATTTCCTCAAAGAATGGCTAACCTGAAGTCTCCAACAAAATTGTGTTAAATGGCATTAAAAAGCACTTGGAGCAGGGCAAACGACGTTAGGTAAAGGAGCTACTGATCGTGCCTTGAGCCTACATGACTATACCTTACTGATCAATAAGGGAGAACCCTTTTTCACTAGTGCATATGATAAAAGTAGTTATACCACTAGAAATCTATATGCCTACTATCCAAACCCTCTCATTCTTGCAAGAAAACAATGATGTAACACTGGAGAGAAACTTGAATTTCTTAGAAGAAAAGAAGGAGCTGGCTTAAATTTGGATGGCTGCTTACCAGCAACAACTCAAGAAAGCACGAGGTAGGAATGTTCGGGTAAGATCTTTCAACATAGGCGACGTCATCCTTAGAAAAATTGATGCTATCTACAAGAAACCTCGCTGATGGCAAGCTCGACCCCAATTAAGAATGTCCTTATAGAGTCACCGAGATGGTTGACAATAGAGGTTATCGGTTGAAAGATTTGGAAGGAAGATAGATTATAAGGCCATGAAATGTAAGTAACCTAAGAATGTATTACCATTGCATGTATTTTAAGTGCCCAACTATGAATGATAAATTCTATTTTCAACATTTATGCTTCTATAGTAGATTATTATTCCTTAGCAAAATGATTGCTTAGCTCATGGCCATGGCTCAACCATCTGACCAGCTTAGGTCAGCCATAGTTATGCCTAACTTAAGGTCAGAGTTTAGCCACCTTACCCACTTAGATTGGTCATAGTGATGCCTGGCTCAAGGCACGGCTCTACCATCTAACTCATTCAGGTCAGGCATAACGTTAACTTAGCTTTAGGTCACGGTTCAGCCACCTAATCCACTCAAATCAGCTATACCATTAATTTGGCTAAGGCCATGGTTGAACCACCTAACCTGCTTAAGTCAACCATACCATTGGCTTTGGGCCAACAGTCTATCCATCTGACCACACTTTAATGTGCTCAGATAATCAATCTATCAAGGTTTTACCTGGTGGTTTAAAGTTGATGAGTTCTATTAAAAGCTAAGTCTTAGCAAGGATTTGTATGCAAGCCCAGGCTAGTTCAAATCAGAATAAACTATGATTTGGATATTTTAAGTTTAGGTAATCCCTTTTTGCCTCAAGGTTAAATTTAGTTCGTTTTAATAAGTGATTTTCAATCGTGTTCCAAATTGGAATATACTAGCCTAATCAATTTGATCCAAGTATCCAAGTCCGATTTATCTCAATGAAGTATGTTGGAAATAAGTAAGATCATAATTCAGACAACTCACGATCGGCACATCCTAGTTTGGATAGCTCATGATCAGATTCAAAACTAGCTTAGTTCATTCCAAATAGATTACGCATTACTCAGATTGATTAAAAAGCCCTCTAAGTCAGGGTGTTAAGTGGATGACCAGATAGTAACAATTCATTCTTACATTAATTTTTAAAACTTTACTTTGATCAAATGCCAGCTAGTCCCAATTTGTACAATTCATAATCGGATGACCTTAACTGAGACTTAAGTCCAATTTACACTTACTTAAATACTTGGGCCAATTCTACAGTTTATCCTACTTAGAGAATAAATAAATAAAGATAAAAGAAAAAAGTCTATTCAATCATTCAAAAGGGGGCCAACTTCCTGAAGCTACAAAAAGTTGATCGAAAGAAAAGAGAAAACAAAAACAAAGAAAAGGCCCAGCACTCTTCTCAATTTCGCCCCCTAGTTCCCTAAGACTTTAATAACCCAGTTGGTAGTCTGAGCAGTTCCCTTCCTGATCACAGGAGAAAGACTCTCCTAGGGCTTTAAATCTTTGGGGTAATACTCAGCGTTCTCCATTGCCTAAGCGAAAGAAGTGTAGAGCTTGAAGTCTGAGGGATAGTTGACCTTCTAAAGAGCCGAGACCCAGCCATCTTAGAACTAGGTGTTGGCCCCAAGGACAAGCTTCTTTTAAAACTCATCGTGAGCATCTTTATACCCTTGGTTGTAAGCCCTCTTCTTTTCCTTGAGTTTGGTTATTCTCCTAGTTGATGCATTGAAGGTAGCCTTCATCTTCTCAAAGTCAGTTGACAGGAGCTTATTCTTATTGATGAGGTCATCATTTTGGGTATAGACGTCCTTCACATTCTCTTCGGCCTTCCTAGTTCAGGAATGCTAACTGTCAGCTGCCCTCCCAACGTTTTTGACACTCATCATATAGCACGTGAAATGCCGACCAGCATCTCAAAAGAGCTTAATCGCCTACCAACATAAACAAAAGTCAGAGTACAAGTAGAACATAAAAAAGATTGAATAAAGAGTAAAAGGAAAGGCATACCAAAAGAGAGTATTTGACTCCTTGAAAAAACCACAAATGATCAGACATAGTCATTATATGTTACCAATCTATGGGTAGAGTTGCTACAAAAGCAACAGATAGGACTACATTCTAGTCCCTAATCACTGAGGCCTTAGTAAAGATGACCTTGGTTCTGATCATCAGACTGATGATAAACTCATCATCATACGGCTTCAGGGTGAGGTCATCCCCAAGATTGATCAACTTGTTATTGGTATTTTTTCCGTTCTTTGAAGGGTCGACTAAGAAGAAGTCATTCTTCTTTTTTATCATGATTCCTTGGTGGCTTGACGTTCGTGCTTTGGTCAGAGGGATCTTTTTTAGTTGGGGGAATAGTGATAGTCACAATCTGAGGGACACAGAAAGGGAAGTTGGCGGATAGTGCTAGTCGATGTAAGAGGAAGAGCTGTGTAGCTCCTATGAGTTGGCTTTTATCCAAGCAAGATCGGTGTGATTTGACTAAGTCCTACCAATCATCCTTCCCCCTTATAGGAAAGAACTTGGACAATCTGGCCAATCTCTACACTTTTTTTGTTAGCAAACCTCTTGTTGAAACCATTTTCTACAAAAGCAATTAATTAGTTAACATCCAAGCAAAAGATGAATGAAACAAACAAATGAAAATAAAAGAAGAGTAACTACCTACGGCCCCCATGAAGTTCAGAACTCCAAAATGCTTGTTCATTCTAAGAAACCACTGCTATTCCCCACCGACTAGGATGCAGTTGTCCAATAGACTTTTGGTTGAGTCAAGGAAGGTGTGTACAAGATTATCCCCTATTCTATACCTTAAGTAGTATCTACCATTTTTGAATGACGTGACAGCATAGCAACAAAAGATTTCTTGGGCACCTAGATTCACCCTTAATATCCTATTAAGTTCTATAACACCGACCAAACTTCTACACGCATTTAGGGCTAGCTATCCAGGGCAGATCCCACTATCAAAAGAAATATCCGAACAAAAAGCTGGAGCAGGAGACTTACTCTATACTCCTCTATGGCCACCAATGGCCATGGGGTGTATCCAACTCCTTAGTTTCAGCTATATTGTCATTGTCAGTCACTAGAAGAATGAGCCAAACAGAGTCGAGGTTCTGGTGCCTAACCCTAAAGGCCTCTATACCCCCCAATTTCCTAAGTGCATTGAGAAATTTACCCATCCTAGAGAAAGTCGAGAAAGTGTGGAAGTAACAAATACTACACTTACCTAGTCTCTATACGATAAAAAGAGAGCTGGTCGGCGGTGGTTCAAGCATAGACAAGTAAACAATGAAGGAAGTTAAAATAAAAAGAACTTCTAAAAGCTAAGGTTTGTTCATAAGTGTGAAAGTTTTAAATGGCCGTAGAGAACAAGTATTTATAGAGAGAGAAGTTGAAAAGGCAGAACATAAAGGGCTAGCATGCACTATTTATAATGGAAAGACCTTTGGCGTGCCCTATAAGACACATGCCTACAGCTAGCGTAGACTGATGTCAATGACGATTGGACTAGCCTATTAAATATTTACTGGCACACACAGCGATCACGTCAAAAAGTATTGGTAACCTATGTCAATATGTCTATTACATCACCGGGTATCTCAATTACCTCTGATCAAGGTGTATCTAGTCTGATCAAGTCATAGTTCACAGCAGGCATCAGCTCAAGCTCTCGTTTGTGTTCTAAGCACATCAAAATGAACAAAAGCCAGGGGGTAGTTGGAGGGGTGTTCAACATGTGGCATACATCACACATTTGAAAAGGGGACACTTGGCAAACATCTAGCAAGGCCACCATTTTTATCATGTTTTATAAGAGTATAGGTAGTACATGGCTCTACTACCCATGATCCCAATAGTTTGGCTACTCCATTACCCACTATTCTTGCATCGTCATCCAACCTGTCCTACACAATAGGCATATATGTGCCTAGGAAGTTATAAATAGGAGAAAGTTCAATGATAAAAGTAACCACAATCTTACCTTACTAAAATTCTGCTATTTCCTCTCCCATTTTCATCCTTATTATACACCACTACTAACTTGACCGTCAGAGAGACATTAGGCCCAACCCTACCCAACTAGTAGGGTATTGCAGGATTCAAGTAAGGAAGTAAGGAGCTGAAGACATCTCCATCTCTGACACAATAGTCCAACCACGTCAACTAACCTTTTCCAATTGGTCGATCATGTCATCAAGGAGCTTTATTGGATTTTTGACACTATATACATTTTGTGTGTACTTACATATTTGTATAATTATAAACTTATAATTTATTACGTTTAGGAAATGTAAGTATGTATGATTCAGTAACGGGGTTCAATTTTTTAAATTAAATTTTTTTACTATGCTAAATAAACAAATTAATTATTATTATTATTATTATTTTAAAAATAGTGGAAGTTTTGAAATTTGATCCCTATTTGCTTGCTTAGAGGGTTTTGTGCTGTTAGGCCTCATACAAAGATGTGTTATAAGAATTTTTTTGATGATGTGTATTCTAATAGCTCATGGATAATTAACTTGTTTAATTTTTGATATATAATTGCATAAATGAATATTTAGTATATTCATGATATTGTGCCACATAGGCACGTGTTTTGACACCTTAGGATTTTTTTTTTTTTTTTTTTGGGACCATGTACTAGCTCCCTTTAGATGTGAGCTTAGTAACCTTCATTTAATATAACCTACATATGTTGCGTATGGAATTCAATGGAGGTAAAACTGGTACTTCTTGTGATGTTCATTAAATTTATTATTATTGTAATTATTATTATTATTTATGTTCCAAAATAATTCTTAGAATACAAAGGAAGTATGGCATCCCCATTTATTTATATTCATTAGTGTGATGTAGTAGGTTTTATTTTATATATATATATATATATATATTGGCAATGTAGGAAGGAAGTAATTTTTTTAAGAAAACCTTGTAAAGGGATGTGTTTTGCACTAAATTTGTAGACTTTGAATTATTTTGACATAAGCACCAATTATACCAATCAAGTCTTATAGAACTCACATTATTTTTTTTATATAAATAATATTCATGTGTTGCATAAACCTTGTGGAGAGCGGGAGTCATTCCCATATTTCATTTTAAAATTAATTAGATACTTTATTCTAATTTTTATTATAGGAGATGATTACTAGCACCAAAAGTGAGAAATTTTCGATTTTACAATGTGGAATAGGGGTGCACAAAATACCCGAACAACCCAAAAACTAAACCAATCCGATCAATTTGGTTTGGGTTAGTTTGGGTTTATACTGTTTTGGGTCGGTTCTGGGTTGAAAAATTAAAAAACCAATTTTTTTGAATCGGTTCCTGGATTGGTATATTTTGAACCTGAGCCGACCCGAACTCGAACCAAAATCGAACTAAACCAAAAATACCCTAACCAACCCAAAATTTTAATATATATAATTATATATTATATATTATATAATTTATAATATATAAAATAAAAGTGAGTTAGGGTTCCATTTCATTCTTTTGGCTTCCTCTCGCACCGCAGCTCCTTTCTTTTCACCCATTCCTTCTTATCTTCTCTTTGATAATCCATGGCTGATTATTCCATATTGAGAGTGAGCCAGCCGTCGTCCTCCAGAGATTGGCTTAGTTCTTCTTCAATCTTCGCCGATTTTCTCTCATCTTTCTTCGTGTCGTTGCACAAAGGTAAGGTATGATCTGTATAATCTCTCTCTCTCTCTCTCTAACAGATCTGTTCTTTTGCTAAAGTATTTTCCTATAATCTTCTTTTTCTTTTCAATTTTTTGGGTTGTCTCTATCTATCTTTCTGTATATATAGATAGAGTATTCAAGATTTTTTTGGGTTGTAAAGCCTTTGACGCTCTGTACTTTTTGCTTGAGAAAATCTGTATGTATATATGTACTTTCTATAAATTTAATTTGCAAAGCTACTTATGAACAAAGTATCTGAAATAAGTGATCTGCTGAGCTATTATATTGAGTTTATATACACACTTTCTGATGAAAAAAATCTGACAACATGAAATATACCTTTGCTTCATAACTATTTTAGCATGCCATTGAGGGGTTTGTCCCCATATTTGGTCTCGTATGGGTTATAAAATTGAGGAACTGTTTATCATTAGATTTTTCTTTTTCAACATGTAAATCTCACTCTCTATGCTAATATCTTTTCAATCTTGCCATTCCTCTTTTTGTCCCTGTAATCTGTATTATTTTTCCTACTCTACAAAGTTGAATTTTGATGTTTGAAACTCAATGTGGGAATCTTGTGTGCTGAGTGACTCTTTCTTTACACGACTAAACTATACTTTGAGTCCTCTTCAGTAGCTTCAGTTGCGCTTATAGAATGAGGTTTGACAGAACCATCTAAAAGTAAGTGGGTTACTGGTGAATTCCGAGAATCAAAGTAGAGACCCTCTCCCACCCAAAGTGACAATTGTACCACTAAACCAAATTTCCCAGTATGTTCTTCCTGACTTTCTAGTTGAATTTCTTATATGATCAACATGAGCCATTGAATCGTGTTAAAATCCTTTCAATGCAGACTAAAGTTATTTGGCTATTCACCAAAGAGTATTCGCTTTTTTTTTTCGATTACATTTTTCTTTTATATGATTTTTTTGGAAGTTTTTAGGCATGTTAGTCATATTAAAAAAATCAAAAATAAAAAAATTCATTTATGGGTGTAAAAAGTCACTATGTGGGTTTTTCTATTTTTTAGTATTTTCCTGCAAATGTTTTGTTTTCAATGAATGTGAATAATATATGCTTAAAAACTACCAACACTATAACAAAAATAGTTAAATAAATTTTGGTGAAAAAAAGTCATACAAAATGAAAAAAAAAAGTAAACAATAAAAAATAAAAAAAGGGCAACTTCTTGCTACCGAACTAACCCCTTAATTAGGTGGTAAATTTGGAATATTTTTGTTGATTCTCATGTGCCTACCAAATAATAAATATTATTAAAAATTATTAACTACATTTGTGCTTACTTAATCCTGATAAACAATTTTTCTTTATATTTATTTGTTAGATGTCAACTATGGAAGACACAAATAAGTTTGTTACAGAAACTCAAAATACTATTACTTCAAGAGTACAAGTAAAGAAGAATAAACCTTGAAAATCTGATATATGGGATCATTTTACAAGAGTAGAGAAGGGTGATGGGGGTAGACCTGATAGGGCAACATGTAATTATTGTGCCATGAACTATTCTTGTTCTAGTGTTAATGGTACTAGTACTTTATGGAAACATTTCAAAAATTGTAGAAAGTACCCTGGCAATATGTTAGACAAAAGACAAAAAACGTTGTCTTTTCAACATGATGGTGATGAAGGGGAAAACCAGCTTGTAAGTTGGAAGTTTGATCAATAATTCTATAGGAAAGCACTTGCTAGAATGATCATTGTGGATGAATTGCCCTTTAGATTTGTGGAACATGAAGGATTTAGATTTTTTTGTAATGCTATGCAACTAAAGTTCAAGCAAGTGTCACGTACAACCATAGCAAAAGATTTCTTAGATTGTATGCTAGTGAGAAGAGAAAATTGAAACATGCATTGACTAATGGAACTCAACATGTTTGCTTTACCACAGATTTGTGGACTTCAATACAAAATATGAGTTACTTATGCCTCACAGCACATTTTATTAATAAGGACTGGAAATTACATAAAAGAATTCTTAATTTTTGTGTAATTGATAGTCACAAAGGTGTAGCAATTAGTCAAGCAATTGAGTCATGCATGCTTCAATGGGGTATTGAGAAGGTGTTCACTATCACAGTTGACAATGCTAGTTCTAATGATACTACTGTGACGAACTTGAAGAATAAGATCTCTAAAAGAAATGGGTTTGTGTTAGATGGTGAATTTCTTCATATAAGGTGTTGTGCACATATTTTGAATTTAATTGTAAGAGATGGAATTGAAGAAATAAAAGATTCTATTTGTCGAATCCATGGTGCAGTGAGGTACATTAGGAGTTTAGCACAAAGAGCACAACAATTCAAACAATGTTGTCTGCAAGAGAGAATTAATTCCAAAGCCTCTTTATGTCTAAATGTACCAACCAGATGGAATTATACATATGTCATGTTGGAGTCCGCATTAAAATTTCAAAAAGCATTTGAACGCTTGGATGAACAAGAGCCATATTTTGGCTCTAATCTTAAGGATGGAGTTCCTAATGAAAGTGATTGGAATAATGCTAGGACACTAACAAAATTTTTGAAGAAGTTTTATGATATTACTAAGCGTTTGTTAGGGTCCTTGTATGTCACATCAAATTACTATTTTCATGAAGTTTGTAAAATTGAACAAATTTTGCGTGATTGGTCCAAGAATAGTGATCTTTGTTTGAGTTCCATGGCTAAGAAGATGAAAGAAAATTTTGATAAATATTGGGGGAACATTGATAAAATCAACTTGATGTTATTGGTTGCGATAGTGTTGAATCCTCATTATAAATTAAGGTATGTGAAGTTTTGTTATGCCAAAATTTATTCTGAGGAAAAAATAAACGGGTTGGTTGCAAGAATAAGAGAACTTATGGATCGTTTGTATGTGCACTATCAAATGGCTGATTCTAGTTCAAGTGCTGCAAGTAGGATTGGTCAAGGTTCAATTGTGATGGAAGTTGATCAATTAGATAATGCTGCTTGTGAGGATGATCCACAATCTGAATTTTTAAAGTAATTGGAAGAAGAAGAAAATATGGATTCAAAATCAAAGGTGGATAGGGACTTTGAGGAAAGTGTTGAAAAGGATAATGAGAATTTTGAAATTTTGGGATGGTGGAAAATAAATTCTTTCACATTTTGCAAAGGATGTTTTGGCTATTCCAGTTTCTACTGTTGCTTCTGAATCAGCATTTAGTACAGGAGGATGTGTACTTGATCAGTTCCGTAGCTTTCTTACTCCTAAGCTAGTAGAGTGCTTGATTTGCACTCAAGATTGGTTACGAGCTTCTTCTTTGCCAATTGAAATTGAAGAAAAAGTTAGATGAACTTAAGGATCTCGAATCCGGTATGCCTTACTTTTTTGTTTATAATTTTTCAATTTAAATGATGTCACTAAACTTTATATTAATGAGCCTTTTTTTTTCTATTTTCAACTATAACAGAGGTTTCTGAAGAATTTAATGAAATTTCAGCTATTTGACCAACACCACTGGAGAAAAAATAATCATGCAAATTCAAAGTACAATTCAACGTCAAAAAATACATCTTATTTAATTTTTTAATTTTTCGTTAATATTTTTATCATTCACGATTCAAAAATTATATATAATTTCCTGTTAATGTTTTTTAATTTTCTAGTTGCTACAATAAGAAAGCTAGTTTTAAAGTTATTTGATTTAGTATTTTGACCAAGGAATAATTATGTATATAAGCCCAAGCAGCTAGGGTGGGTTCATCAATTTGCATGCATTTTATCCTATCACGGTTTGTCCCAAAAAGAAAAAGTTCAATCTATTTGAAGTTTGTAATGTTTAGTCTAATAAAATAAATATTTGCCACTAGGGTTGCATGTTATCCTTCTTCGTAGACTCTTTTTGCATGTTACTTACATTAAAGTGTTGAAAGTTCGGAGTATGAAAGCCATTGTTTGGTTTGATTAATTGTGCTATGAAGGAATGTGTGGCTCCAGAAGATACCTTGGTCTTGACATTTCCATTCATATCTGCTTCTTATTTTCATTCAGTGGTGGATTCTTTTCAAGATTCCACACATAATATCTATAACTAATTTTATTTTATTTTTAATTTTCAGTTGGAGTTTTGTATGATGCAAGGCAATGAAGTTGAAAAATGTAGTCATTGGGCATTGGGCTGATCAATGAAATTTAATTTCATTTTCATTTTCATTTTGTATTATGGAAGACAATGACTTGTATTATTTTAGTTTGATTGATATTTTATTATGCAATTGTATTTTTTTTTTTAGTGTGTAATACCCCAGACTTTTGTATTAACCTAAATTTATGGTTTTGGTACATTTGGGAGGTAATGATATGTTAATTTAGTGGAATGGATCATTAATGGTGTTTTAGAGTTGAGAACTTTGAAGGAGATGGGTTAGGCAATCAAAAGATGACATTTTAGCAAGTGTGCAGGAGGAGGTTACCTTGGGTGCACGTGTCGTGAGTGCACGTGTCGTGGGCGCATGTGTCGTGGGTGCCCAAGGTCTTGGGCACATGCCTGAGAAGGGCTTGGGTGCCCAAGGTGTAGTGGAATTGATAGGTATGGGTTTCTCTGCATTTTTCAGCCGACCTCTTTTCCCTATGAACCTATATCTAGCTAAGGGTGATGTGAGGGTCTGAAATTCACTGTTTGGGGGATTAAATTATTGGTTTAAATATATATTTTGTTGATTTGATGCAAGAGAGAGAGAGAGAGGCATTGTTTGGAGAGAGAAACCGGGTGAAGAAGCAAAGGAGGAACAAAGAAGAAAAAGAAGAGGACCAGGTAGAAATTTGAAGATAGGTCCTTCTAACCTAAATGAAATTCAAATTCCTCTTGCAAGAGTGTAATTGGACCCTCAAGGAACTCTTCTATGTGATTTATTTGTAGTTTGGATCAAGGAGAGAGAGGATTAAGTCCATCAAAGCTTGAGAGCTTGGAAGCACAAAACATCTTCTTGTTGATCCATCTTTTTACAACTTGAGGTAGGGATTTAATGCCTCATTCTTACATATGTGATGTGTAACAAGGACTAGAATACCATTAAAGAAACCCTTTTTAGTGTTGGTTACATTTATGGAAGATATTTGATGTTATACACATGTATATATATGTATAGGTTAAGAGAGTGAAAATGGTGTTTTGATCCATAACTTGACTTTTGGTTGATGAAAACCCAAATTGATAATTTTGTTTGGTACCTAAGAACCTGGTTTTGATGTTAGAAACGTGAAACTTTAGGTATTTTTACTTTAACTTGGTCAATTTGAGGTCCCAAGGGTGAAAAAGCAAGAAACCAGAAAATAGAGTATGAAACCCTTAACTTGGACCAAGCTGTGGGCACACGAGGGAGACACAGTCGGGCGCACAAGACATGGGTTTCCAGCCCCTTGGGCGCACAAGGTGTGGGCGCCCACGCCCCTTGGGCGCACGGCTAAGTGTCAGCTTGGGCGCCCACCAAGCCTAGGTTATTTTCCTGACTTTGCTTAGTTTGGCCTGCTACCTTTGGCTTATGAAAGAGTTGGTAATATATTTTTGCATGAAAACTTTTATTTGATTAATTGCATGGATTTAAAAAGGGAAATATGTTTTAAAAAGTGATTAAGGAGTGATTATCTTAAGCTAATGGGATTTAACTCGTAAGGGTGAATGAATATTACCTTGAATAAAATGAATTGCAAGATTACTTTGAGATAAAAGTCTTAATCGGGTAGAATTGTAAGTATGTCTTGATGTAAACGAAATGTTGAAGTGGATGAACTTGTGATTGATTAAATAAAATGTGACTTGACAAAGGGACTCATGTTCATAATGTTGAAGACATATTGAATGTTTAACGATGTTGGATTAATGTTGTTATGTGATGAATCTTGGGATAGACCGAAACATGGATATGTGTTGTGGGAAAGTATATGATGATGAATATGAATATATGATTGGATGAATTGAAATGTGATTGATGATATGCCGGGAGCCGTGGTGGGGTGCGATAAATAGGAAGGATTTTGAGATTACCCTCGGGTTGAGAGTCCCGGAACCTGCACAGGGTTTGGTGTCAATGCCAGTGGGTCAGTAGCCCACAACATTGTGTGTGTATAGGTTACCCATGACCCTGAATTGTGATCCTAAACGATAGTGTTCGGTTTACTATTTCCGTTGGGTCTGAACCCATAAAAGACAATGTTGTGTATGCACCCAACCCCTCATGATTTGTGTGACTATGGTTGTGTGGTGGATTGATGGAAAGTGATAATGTGGATGTGACAATGTGATTGAATGATAAAAAAATGGTATTGTCAATATGGTTATGTGGTCAACTAATGATTAAACATTAAAGAGAAAATGAAATGTGATTTGAACTAACGAATGAAATTTCAAAGATTAAGTATTAATTGGAATTGAAGTCTTATTACGATATTGTTGTGTGAAAAGATGCATATTCTAAATTGGTTATGTAGTTATGCTGATGAATTGTTTTGGCTCTAGAACCTATTGTGGTAACTAGATACACCATGAGTAGCATGCATGTTTGGAATACATACCATATATGTTTGTTTGAGACGTCGTGGGCAGAAGTGGACCCGTGCTCACATCCCTACAGATTTTGATGTAGGAACAGGCCATAACAATCAAGTGGGCTAATAGGATTGGACTGGAAGGGTGTGCATGAGCCCTACTAAGCTTAGCAAAACTTTTGGTCTTTTAGTATAACTTTTCATTTGGAAAATTGTAATATTGTACATTGCTAGACTTATTGGATTTGGTTGTAAAGGCCTTAAGGCCTAAGTTATGTGATGTATGGAGTATGTGACTTAGTAATAGTCTAGGTTAAACTTATGTTATCCTATGTTTATGTCTCAGGCTCACTAGTTTACATTGCGTTGCTCTGATCATGAGTTGGTTATGTTAGTGCATATTGTGTGTGTTCATCACTCACCCCTCGAGTCATGAGATTCGGGGCGTGACAGAGTGATATTATGGGATTGTATTTTATTATGGATTGTACTAAATGTAATCTTTTTTTAAGTGATTTTATGGGATTGTATTTTATTTTTGACTTGTACTAAATGTTACTTTTTTTAATGGATCTGACCCAACCCAAAAATGGACCCGATCCAACCCAAAAATTGTCTAAACTGAAAATGGGCCCGACCCAACCCGAAAATCGAACTGAACCAACCCGATTTTTTCGATTGGGTTTGGTTCAGTTCTAATTTAAAATCGGCTCAGTTTCGGGTCCAATTTTTAGAAACTGAAAAAAATCGATTCGGTTCTGGGTTAGGTACAAATCCAAACCAAATCTGACCCATGCACACCCCTAATGTGGAAAAGAATTTTTTTAGTCTAATTAATTTTAAATTAAGCAGTAATAATTATAATAAATATGTGCCTAACTAAAATTCCTTGCACATTGTATGTAATGAAATGGCGTCAAAAAATATTATTGTTGAATTTAATAAGGGAGAGAAACTTGATGGTAATAACTATAATATCTAGTATAAGAAGGTTCAGTACCTCCTTAATGAGCAAAAGTTGCTCGACTACGTAACTAATAACATGGTTGCACTTGCTGAAGAGACAACTGCCCAACATCACCGTGACCTATAAGCTTATCAAACTTAGTTTAAAGAAGATAGGAGTGCGCATTTTACCTTGTTTTAAGCTACGTGCATGATGATTTCATTGGAGAGTTTCAAAATTTCTCCACTGCCAAGGAAGTATGGAATTAATTACACCTAAATCATGACAGTACCACTACCACTAGGCTACGTGCCTTAACATTGAGGTTCAGTCAATATACTATAGACCCCAAACACATTATGGCAAAGAACCTTAGGGTGATGTTTGCTATGATTAGAGAAATGAAGGCTGCTAGCAATGATCTCACTGAAGAATAGTAGATTTTGGTTATTCTCTGGTCTTTAGCTAAAAATTCATGGAGTTAGGTCAAACTTGTGCTTACACACAATAGGAACATCAAAACTTTTGGTGATGTCGCATGTCACCTTAAGCTTGAGGCAGAGCATAGAGATGTGAACCATAATGCTACATTTGTCACCTAAGTTGGATAGCATAGGGGAAAAGGCCCTAGCACAAAGGATAACAAATGGGAGTAGGACAAGGCAAATTCCAAATTCATATACCTCAACATGGCAAGAGAACCAAGCACTGTAAAGGCAAGCGTGGTGAAAAGAAGGACATGTCTAAGCTTAAATGCTACAACTATGGTCGCAAGAGTCATTTTACTTCTGAGTATAATGAGCCGAAGAATGTAAACCCTAACATAAGTTCTTTTAATTTTGTTTGCTCACATGTTTACATAACTCATTCTCTCCTTGGTTGGATTATAGATATAAGAGCAACCAAACATATAACAAGTGATTAGTCTGGATATGTGGATTACTGTCAGGTCCCTGTGGGTAGATATATGTAGATTACTATTAGGTCCCAGCAGGTAGATATTTAGTTATAATGGGAAATAAAGCATAGGAACATGTCTTAGGAGTTGGCACCTACCAGCTCAAGGTGCACACTGGGCATACTTTACTCTTACATGATTATGTGCTTTATGCATCCATTATTCGATGTAATTTGCTTTCAATTTTAGCATTATTGAACTTTTTTTTTTCTTTCATTTTGAATGTAGTGGTTTGTCTATTTTTGTAGGAAGAAATTGCTAAGAATCATGTGTGGGAGTTAGTTGACCTTCCACCTAGGCACAAGACCATCAATGACAAGTGGGTTCTAAAGGTCAAGCACAAGGCAGATGAGTTAATTGACAGATATAAGGTTTAACTTGTGGTGAAAGGCTTAACCTAAAAGGAAGGTGTAAATAATGAGGAGAAATTCTCCCTTGTGGTAAGATTTACCTCATTCACCTTATTCTAGCTATTGTCACACACTTAAACTTGGAATTGCTCAAAATGGATGTGAAGACCAACATTTCTCAATAGAGAACTAAATGAGAAGATCTATATGGATCAACTAATAGGATTTTAGGTTAAAGGACAAGAGCACAAGGTTTGTCACTTAAAATGTTCTATCTATGGCTTCAAACAATTGTCTAGGCAATGGTACATTTGGTTTCATCAAGCCATTCTTTTTGTGGGATTTACAGTGAATAAAGAGGACCATTACATGTATGTTAAGATAGAAAAAGATAAGTTTCTTGTTCTCTCACTTTATGTGGATGACAATTTGCTAGGAAATGACATGGAGATGATTTGTGCCACTCAAAAGTGGTTGTCCTCCACATTTGAGATGAAGGACATAGGTCAAGAAGATTATGTGTTTAAAGTTAAGATCTCTAGAGATCGCTTTGAGAAACTTCTTGGTTTGTCCGATGAGACTTACATAAATAAAATTCTAGAAAAACTTTGTATCCATTATTCAAAACCCATAAACAGTCCAATGGAAAAGGGTCAAACACTTAATATTTAATAGTGTCCTATAATAAATGAAGAGATAAAGCAAATGGTTAATGTTCTGTATGCCAGTGCAATCGGTACTCTGATGTATGTTATGAAGTGTACTCGACCTAACATATGTTTTCATGTTGGTATGGTTACTCAAGACCAGAGTAATCCTAGAACTACCTATTGGGTTGTAGTTAAAAGGATACTTAGATATTTACAAGGGACTGCAAACTTCGCTTTATGCTATCAAGGTTGCAATATGAGATTGGCTGGGTATAGTGATGCTGACGAATCTGTTGACAGAGATGAGTACAAATCCATATCGAGTTATGCTTTCATACTTAGAGGATGAGCTATTTCATGGTATAGTAATAACAATGTGTTTGTTCATCCACCATGGAGTCTGAGTATGTTCCTTGCACTATTACAATGCAAGAAGCTCTATGGTTGAGGAGATTCTTGCAGAGCTTAAGCATTATAAGGCATTTTGGTGAGGCTGTTGTTGTTTATTGTGATAACACAACCGCTATAGCTTTTGCAAAAGATCCAAAGTGCCATGATAGATCTAAACATGTTAATACTTGTTACCATTTCATTAGAGACATTGTTGCGCAAGGTTAGATTATCCTAAAGTATATCCCCATCCTTGACATAGTTGCTGATCCCATGACTAAACTCATCCCGAGAGATATCTTCCATAAACATGTTAGGGTCTTGGTGTTACGTAGGGTTTGACATTCTTCTATTATGGACACTTTTATTGTAGATTAATAAAATATTTTTGTTGTATATTTATTTTGTTTAATTGGTGCACATATCTTGTGAAGTCACTAGGTTTTGATCAGCGTTCTCATATGGGTGATCACCCTGACGCTTGGGTAGCAAGCAAGATAAGACACAAATGACCATACTATGAAGTAGCGATTTCCATAGCGGTTTGAAAATGACATGGATTAAAGTTATTACATCCCATTAGCATTGGGCTAAGATGAGACTGCATTAGTTGAATACAAAGTATATCCACATCTCTATGAAGCCTGAGAATAGCCCAATGTGAGAAACATAAGAAGATGTTAATGAGTGACTGTTTTGAGAGGCTCAAGTTAGGTATTATAAAAAGTGACTAGACTAAGATTTGTATCGTATTAGAGTGTGACTAATCTTAAGTGGGAGCTTAACCATAACATACATACCATATTGTATGTGCTACTAGATGACCACGCCAAAAAAAAATTGATTAAATAAATTGCTTCTTCATTACTGTGTGAGATTTATGTACTATCAGTTCCATCATGTACCCTTTAGGACTTAGTTATATTTCGAAGTTGAGACTTGATGTTGCTACTTTAGCATATTATCTAAGGGCCATGAATCATATTGTTAAATCTAAATGTTGTAAATTGAAAATCCAAAAGGAGCCCACGAGATAAAAGTGGACTTGGATATACTAGAGAGAAGAAGACCACAAAAGATGCATCTATAAGCAGTCAAAAGATCAAGATCCAGCCTCCAAAGTCTACTACATTGAAGGATAGGAAATCACATGCACAACCATTCAAGCACTCAAAAGGTAAACTGCATGTATACAATTCTCAGAAATTCCAAGGTACGCCTTTCAGTGCTCAAAGAAAATTTGTTCTTATTTGTTTTCATTATGGTATACCCGGACACACAAAACCTCACTGTCACAAATTATATGGGCTTCCCCTGTCCTATGTTGACGCTAGGAATTCTTTGAAATCTAATCTTCAAGTGTCAAATAGGTTTCATCCCTTAAGGTTTCAAAAGTCTTGTTTTGATTTTAAACCTTACATGACTTGGCCAGTGAGGAAAGATAAAAAGGAAAAATTTTCAAAACCCATTGGTCCAAAACCCAACAATTCCAAGACTCAAAATGCTTTTCCAAAATGAAGAATTGTTTGGGTTAGGAAGAGTGATCTTTATGTCTCCCACACCCCTAAGAGTGTTGAAGGGGTGAGCCTTGATGCATAGAGTCAAATTTTCTTTCATGAACTAGGCTGTGCGTCATTGTTTATTTTTCCCTAGTTCTATGAAATCACAAAGAAAAGATATTTTCTTTAGATAATTAAATTTTTTTTTGGTGCAATGTTATTCTTGTGATATTCTTGCATGTTCTATTGCCTCATACACATTTCAAAATCACATAATTAAAATTGTTGATCTACATAGTGGTTAAAATTTTGAATTACTTGATGAACTTGAATCCTATGTTTTGTTGTTCCTTGTCATGGTAGTGATGTGCCAATTGTAATTCCACAAAGTTTAGTACATCATGAGAAATTTTTTCTACTACTCAATTGGTTTAATAAATTCTCCTTTTTTGGACTACTGGTTGCTCTTGAGTTTACATAAAAAATTCACTTGGAAAGGGCTACCATATGGGATAGAGTGAAAGCTAGCCTGTTGACGTGCGGGTTATCAAAATAACCACCCTCTGGGTTTGACGATACAGGAAGAATGTTACCTACCCATAAGTGTGTGAAAGCCACCAAGTAAATAAAAAAAAAGGGGAGGGGGGAAATTAGCGGATGAAATTTGAAAATTGAAATATTGGTATTTAGTTGAAAACTATGAATTGAGGAGAATTTAGTTGAAGAGCGAACACTGCATATCTTACTCAATTCAATTCACAGTCCAAAGGAGCAATTTTGAAATTCATGCGAGTATGTGGAAAGTATTAATCATGTTGCACTTAAACTTCATTTCACACACTGCACAGGCATTTGACCATTGGTATGACATGTGTGAACAACTTATGACATAAATAGTAGGGTGATTCTTGAAATTCTTATTAGTTACTATTTATGTATGGTCAAAATTTTGAACTTGTGTTTAGTTTTGAGTTTGGGAAAATAGAACTTGGAATGAATTGTTCAAGAATACACGTTATACCATATTGTTTGTCAATTCATGCCAAAAAGAGGGAGAATTTAGAATTTTTGAATTAGTTAACTAAAGGGGAGTTATAATTAAGGGGGAGAATGCCTTGAAAAAATTTTGTTAATTAAGGGGGAGAATTTTTATTTTTTCGTGTTTTGAAAAAAAATTTTTAAGGGGGAGAATTTTTTGTTTCATCTTTTTGTGTTAATATTTCCTTTAATTTTTATTTATTCCACAAGATGCCTTGATCGTTTTTGTTTAAGTGTGCAACAAACAGGTTAACTAATCAAAACATATTGATCAAGGAATAGTTTACTAAGGCCTTAGTGTAGATTGATTTTCATTTGTAATTTTATTTTTTGAGTTTTGACATGGAATTGCCAAAGGGGGAGATTGTTAAGGCTAAAACTTATAAATTGGTAAATCCATGATCAAATAAAATTATATGCACTTTAGACTCAGTGTAGGCTAAGATATTGGAGTCTTAAGTCGATTAGAACTCTAAAAGGTCTCAGAAAATCAAGTTTCCAAATGGGCTAGAAGTCTTGAAGAAGTTGAAAATCAAGTTTCCAAAGTGGCCAGAAGTCCTGAAGAGGTTCAGAATTGAATAACATAGGAAGAACGCACTTGGCCATAGGAAAAAGCCAAAAGAGATTAATCCGTGTGGGAAGGCTGTGAGAAGGCCGCGGGAAGACTATAGGAAGGCCGTGGGTGGGCCCTTCCCGCGAGTTACCAGCATGACAGCTTTCTATTCTCAACTTCTAACGTGATTTTGACCTCAAAGACGACGGATTTAGGCTTTGGATAAAACACGAAAGTTGTAGCCCTTTGAGTTTTCTTTCCAACCCAAAAAGAAATCAGGCCAATCCGAATTGTGAGTGAAAAGATATGGTCAAAACACTGATAGGGCGTCAAGCTAGAACTTCAGCTACACACCACTTCAGTAGCCCCAGCCACCTTGGTTTGTCTATAAATATCTCTTGGTGTTTTCAAGTTCAGTGAGACATGAAAAGAGAAGACACACACATAGAGAGAGATAGAATACTCAATTGTTCATGAGCCAAAAGTTTAATGATTCTCTCAATTACTTAGTCGACATGTTTTGTGTTCAATCCGAAGGAGTTTGAGTTCGAGTTTTGTGAAAGCTGAGGATTTAGCACACTGTGGATTCAGCAAAGCTATTGAGGATTCGGTGTTGAGCCTTCGAGGAGTCGAAGGGCTTTCGCTAAAGGAGTTGGTGAATCGAGGATTCGAGCAAACGTCAACAAGAGTATAAAATTGAGGAGTCGATCTATTGAGGGATTGAGTTTGTAACCAACATTTATTTTTAGTGAAAGTTTTGTTTGAGGTTTCCTTTTGTGCGTTTCCTCGTTTTGTTTATCTCACCTTCTGTTTATCTCTGTGTGTGATTGTGATTGATTGGTTGGGATCTCTTACCGCTTCTAAATAGTGTGTCTAAACTAACCCCTAAGTGCAAGGGTGTGTGGTGTAGTTTTAACTCAGTAAGTCCGAGATCGAATTCTCAGGGAGCCTATGTTTTTTAGTTTTTAGGTTAATGTGTGGTTCCTAAGTTTGAATGTAAACTAAGTTTAAAAATCAATTAAACTAAATTCTAGGATTTTGCAAGTGTAAAGTTTAAACTAAAAACAACTTAACAATGGAATTTCAGCAATTAAAAACTGATTTTAAGTTTCAAGAAATTAAATATTAACTAAAATGAATTCTTTCTAATTTAAACTTGCACAAAAATAATTTAACCTAAAAATTCCAAAGTAATCCAATTAATTCAAACGAAAGCAATTCAAATGACAATAATATGTTAGGGATGTTTACGTCTTCACTTTGGGATGTGTGGTAATACTTGGGTTTAAACTTAAGTTAAGGTTTGTTTAAAAATTGTTAAGAAAGTTTTAATCAAAAGTTTTTACCAGTGATTACAGAGAATATAGTCAAAAACTTTTGTTTTCGAAAGCTTTTCAAACAAACCCATTCAGATTCGGATTCAAATTCAATTTTAAAATTTATTTAGAAATATTGAGAAAATTTTAATTGAAAATCTTTACCAGTAATTACAGAGAATATAGTAAAAAACTTTTATTTTCGAAAGCTTTTGAATTAAACCAAATCAAATTTGAATTCAAAATCTAATCTTTCAATTCGTTCAAAAATATTGAGAAAATTTTAATCAAAAACCTTTACCAGTGATTACAAAGAATATAGTCAAAGGTTTTCATTTTTGAAATTTTTGAAACGAAATGAATTAGGTTTAAAGTTGTAGACCCCTACGCATGAGTTTTCGCAAACCATGCGAAGGGTCTACGCACATCCCATAGATCAGAGTAACCTACCTTTCTTTGATTCGTTGAATCAAGAACTAGGGTTTTTATGCTAGCATGATATTAAACGAAATGAAAATAATCATTGAACATGTATTTAATTGATCTACTGAATAAAGAAAACAAATCATATTATTAATTGAAAGAACGAAATATAACGTACTCTGAAAGAAGCTGTGAAAAGGAAATCTGAACAATCATGGTTGAAACGAACGTAAAAACGTCTTTGAAAATACATAAAAACATCCACGAAACAAAAGAAAACCTCTCTAAACTCTCTAAGGTTTGTAAAAGAATGAATATGTAAGTCGGCCCTCCAAAGTATGTAAAACTAAACTAGGGCTCCTCTTGGGTCGGCCATGTAGCAGAGGTTATAATGAAGTTACAAAGAAACCCTAAAAGACAGAGTTAAAAATGCGCATGCCCAGCACACTGTGGTCCTGACCGTCTGGCAGGGGGTCCGGACCACAGAACCTTTGTTCTTCAAGTTCTGCTTCTTGTTTACTGCTTCTGACAACTTTTTGTCCCCAACTTCCAATGCAATTTTGACCTTGAAGATGATGGATTCAGGCTTCGGCTAAACCACGAAAGTTGTAGCCCTTTGAGTCTGCTTTCCAACCATAAAAGAATCAGGTCAATCCGAATTGTGAGTGAAAAGATATAGTCAAAATACTGACAGGGTGTCAAGCTGAAACTTCAGCTGCACACCAGTTCAACCATCTTAAACTTTGGACCAAACCATTTTTTCTCCTCGGCAGCCATTTTAATCTCTACTAATCTCAATTACTTCACCATTTTCCTGTAATTAAGAAAATAAACACTATAAGTAATAAAATAGTGATAAAACTCTAAAGTTAACTACTTAAATGTATCAATGACTATCCAAAAGTGGAGTTTGTAATTACACTTTCAAGTGTAATCAATCTCTATCAGTATATTTTGAAATTTCACATATGATCCAATAGAGCATGTCTAGGAAAGCAATCATGTTTAGATGGATGGATATGACGTCAAAGGAAACGTTACTTGATACCACACTAATAGTTCATGACTCAAAGCCCAAACGAAGCCCAGACGATTATGTCATTGTTAGTTTTTCGATATAATCATAAGTACAAATATATTGTGAGGTCTAGGATGACTATTTAAATTTCAAGAGGGATTAAAGGTGCTAGATCAAGTGTGATTAGATGACCTGGGGTATGAAATGAGACATGGAGTTGTAGTGTTATATTAGCTTGATGGTAGCTTAATATAGCATTCCTCAATTTGACTTTTTTGCTTTTGGTCGCACGATCTATTACTCCTATGAAAAGGTGATCAAGATGAGTAAAGTTTGGATAACAGATGTAATATACTCCATATGCCCAAGTGGGAGATGTTGTATTACCCCGTGGTATGTCCACATAGGCATTATTTGACCCTAAGCAAGATAGTAGATAATAGTGTTAAGATAATTCCAATATAAGGGATAGAGATAATCTCTTAATTTTGAGTAATTGAAATAAGAATTAACTCTATCCGTTAGTGATTGGAATTAATTAGGTCTCATTATTATATATCAGATATGTGTGTAAATATATAACACTAAGGTATCATTTGGTTTGCTTTTCTATTTTCTATTTTCTGTTTTATATGTTTTATATTTTAAAAATTCCAACACAAAGAAACAAAAAATGCTCTGTTTTCTTTATTTTGATATTTTTTTATTTTGGGTTAAAAATACTCAAAATAACTTGTCATTTTTCATTTCATGTGTAAACTTATTTTCTGTTTTTTAAAGCAAGTTTTAAAAATACAAGTGACCAAACACGTTTTGAACTGTTTTCCTTATTTTCAAAAGTGCAAAATAGCAAATAAGCTCAAAACAAAAAATAGAAACATAAACCAAATGCCACCTAATATAATGTTCTTTCAGAATGTCTCTCTCCACATTCTCTTTAGATTCTCTCTAGGGAACCATCTTAGTCCTTAGGGGGTTTTGGTTCGTGTGCTTTATAAAAACTCTATTAGCATTCTGCCAAAGTGAGAAAATGCTTGTGTGGATTTGAGTTTGTGACAAAGTAGCTCATTAAAGCAAGTAACAAATCCAAATCGGAAAGTCTTTTGCATCAAAGATACACCGAAACACCTTATTCAATATTTCTATTTTTTTCAACAATTATTTTTATTAATCTTTTAATAAAAAATATTAAAATTATATTAAAATTCGCTAAAAAATTATAGGCACTTTTTTATTCACCTTGCACTACCCCATAATTTTTATCCTTTATTAAAAAAAAATATTTTGATACATTATTTTTTATAATAAATATGCAACACAGCACAACGTAATTTATGATATTATATTATTAATCTTATATTTTTTATATAATATAATATAAATTTCTATTATTATAAAGAATAAAAAAAGATTATGGAAATAATTATCTAATATTTTAAAATTTATATTTAAAAAGTCGATACAAAATGTTATTGGATAAGAAGTCTATAAAGTAGAAAAAAAAAGTACTTGTTTATTTTATTAATGTTGTAAGGAATCAAGTGATAAGATATTATCAGCCTAACCTCATAACCCTAATGCCAAACTCTAAAATTATATGCATTTATTGTTATTGTTCTCCAAATAGAAAAAAAAAAAAGTAAGTGAGAGAGAAGTTGGTATGAATAATTTAAGAACATGTTTGGCCATGCTGTCCATTTCCCAGATGGGGATTTGGATTTGCATGTTGGTCTTTCTCATGGAGGATACTATCATGCCTTATCTAATGAGACGAGGACAAGAACATAACTGATCCAATTAAATTCGTTAAAAATTTATTGAGAAATGCCTTAATAGGATTGGGATAGGTTTTGAATTTAAATTTAATAGTGATGTAAGTTTGAGACGAGTTTGCGATTTGCTTATAAAGTTCCTAATACCTATAGGGTAACTACAAAATACCTGCAAGATACCCACTAAGTATTTGTTTAATAAAATATAATATATATTATAAAATGTAATATTAATTTAAAGTTTAATGAGATTCAAAATGTGTTCAACTTGTTTAAATTTTAAGTAAATTTGAAACATAAAATAAAAAATTTTTTGTTATATATATATATGCTTAACTTGTTTGAAATAATTGTCTTCGCGTTTGAAATAATTATATTAACTTACCTTAATGTTGGGAAAGTTATACTTATATGATGAGTTTCTGAGTTTAATATTGTTTGTAAGTTGTTATAGATAAAAATTTTTTTAGTATTTATATAAAATTTGTAACGTAGTTTTACTAATTTTTTTTTATTTGTTATTTCAATCCGGTAGTTAATAAGTTTGTCAAAGCGTGTTTTGCGTAATTTGATTAATTGTACTTAATCAAGTTTTACGAGTTTAGGACGGATTTGACAAATTTGGAATAAGATAAGTTTAAGATTCTAATTAAAAAAATAGACGAATTTGAATAGACGAGTTTGAAATGATAATAATAAGTAAAAAAATAAAGAATTTATTAATTATAATCATTAATTGAATGACTATCCTATCCATTTATATTCTTGTGCAATATTAAATTCCATTTGGCATTACTTGTCAAAAGTTAGTTTTTAACAACAAAGTTTTTTGTAGATTTTTTTTTGAAATAATCAAAATTATCCTTTTATATTTTTAGTTTCTTTTAAGTCATAAAGATAAATATGCCAAATTAATAAAAATTAAAAAATTAGTAGCCAAAAAATTTTTTTTTTTAATTTTTAAATGCAAAAAAAAAAATAATAATAAATAAATAAATAAATGACGCTAAGAAATGCTGCTCGTTTAATTAAAGGAGGCAGAAAGCGGAGAAACTAGTAAAATTATCGAACTCTTTTTAGTAACCAGCTAAGATCAAATAGAAATAATTTTTTTTTCTTTTTCTTTTTTTTTTTCAAACTAAGCCTCAAACTAACAGCTCCGATTTACCAACGTATCCTTACCCTTGTCGACAATGTTAAGCATCATTAAGGTTAGTTCGGTAATTCAATTCAGTGCACACCCGCACAGGTTAGCTCAGTGGAGCAGGGGCCCGCTTGGAGAGTGGGCATGCTTCCCACGTCTCGGGCTCGAATTCTTTCCTGGACGCTTGATTTTATCGGTGGGTGTGTCTTGCGGGGTGGTGCCCTCGCCCAGAGGTTTTACTCGTGACGGTTCACCGGCCATTAAAGTTAGTTCGGTAATTCAATTCAGTGCACTGCTTCCAGCCATTAAGCGGCCATTGCTTGCCAAACCCTACAACCTGTTGTTTTTTTTTTTTATTTTATTTTGGTAAGTTAGAACCTGTTACTCTCACTCTTCCTTCGTTCCATCTGTGCTTCAATGGCGGACAAAGTGATCTCACTGGAAACGATCAAAGCTTTCTGGTATTCACAAGTTCATGACGAAGAGAAGCGGGCTTTGAACGCGGTAACCCCTCTCTCTCTCTATCCCTCTCTATCTATTTATCTATCTATCTGTCTATCGTGTATACATGTATGTATATTGTAGTAGATCTACATATGATATATGATATATATATGAACAATTACTCTTATTCTGGTCAAGTTCCATCTGGGTTTATTGTAATTGTTGATTCACATATTGCAAGTCTTGACCATCCGTCTGATTTATGTAGATAAGACTGTAATGTTTATTAACTGTTTAGCTGTTCATGTTCTCATAACACTGTGAGCACAAGTGGGTGAAAGAAATGAAATAAAATTTTTGAATATTGTTTATTCCCAGTTTTGTTTTGTACCGGGAAGCATGGAAACGAACTTGCTATTTGATGGGGCGTAATTTTTTGTGGATTGCAGGGCACAATTTTGTAATTTGAAACATCAACGAACATATGAAAATAAAACTTTCAAAAGAATACAATGATGATGATGATAGTAGTGGTAATGGTAGTGGTGGTGGTGGTGGTGGTGGTGGTGGTGATGGTAGTTAGAATGATGCTACCTACTCTTAGGTTTGTGGGTTTGGGTCAAGGTATATTTGTAGATTTATAAATACAAATGTGGGTTGTGGGAAGGACGAGTTTCCCATCAAATATCACAAGATGCCTCTTGGGAGTAATCCCATCCTCTGAAAATTTTTTGGCTCTGGTGATTAAAAAAGTTGTGAAACATCTAGATGGTTGGAAGATGCCTTTTTGTCCATGAGAGGAAGAGTAACATTAATTCAGTTGATCTTTTCTAGCATCCCTATCTACTTTGTGTGTCTATTTAAAATTCTAGTTGGGGTGGAAAAAATTATTGGAAGGCAGATGAGGGATTTTATTTGGGAGGGTAGTGGAGATGGTGGGAAGGATCATTTATAGTTTGTTTGAATGGAGTGAAATGAAAAAAAAAAAAAAAAAGGAGAGAAGAGAAGAGAAAAGATTTTAAAATTAATAGCTTGTTTGTGAGCTTTTTTAGGAGAGAAAAGAAAAGAAATGGAAAGATATTGGAAGAAAAGTGAGTGTTAAAATGTTAAAATTTTTATCTTCTCAAAAGTGGGATGAAATTGAGAGAAGAGAAAATTGAATTAATGAACCTTTCAAAATGACATATTTGTCCATAAAATAAAGCATAAGAAAAAATAAATTACAAATATGTCCTAAAGCTAAATAAATTGGTTACATTGTAATTTGTCATAGGATTTAATGGTAAAATAACCATTTACCCTTTCTTTTCCTTCCATTTCTTCTCAACTCACAAATAAAGAGAGAGAAATTATTATTCTTTCTTTTCTAAACTTACAAACAAATAGAAAGAAAATATAATTATTTCTCTTCTTTTGTCTTTTCTTCTAACTAATGTTTTCTTTTCTTTTATTTTCTCTCCTAAACTGACAAACGGAGCCTTAGGGGGCATTTGGAGCTCTGCAAATTGCAATCAAATGTGGTTTGGCAACTTTTTTTGTGTTTAGGGTACAACCAACAAACTACAAAAAGATAGAGATGACCAGTAGAAAATCCATTTGAATGGTCCATTCTGACAGATTCTAGTAGAGGATTTTTGGAACTTTTTTGAGATTTGATGGGATTTGTGGAGATTATATAGATTAGTAGAGAGTTGTAGAGATTATCGTTGTTTGAGGTTTGTAGAGATTTGTAGAGATTTTTGGAGTTTTTTAGAGATCCAAACAGCTCCTTAGTGAAATGGGAAAATTGTTTCTTAGCCAAAAATAGTGTAGTTATTGGTAATTTAAATGCCATAAACAAGGCATTACTTAGGAAGTGATTATGGAGATTTCCATTTGAATCAAACTCTCTTTGGCATGCTATTATTAGGAGCAAATATGGTGGATGGCATTCTCAAATTGTGGGTAAGGGTACTACTAGGGCTCCATGGAATCAAATTTCTCCCTTGTGGCCTTTGTTTTCATAGCTTACCAAGTGTCATTTTGGGAATGGGGATTGTATTCAATTATGAGAGGATCTTTGGATGGGGGATTTGACTTTTTCCAATTCATTCCCCTGCTTGTATTGTTTGATTCGATGTGGGAATGTTATGATTACTTTAGTAGCAAGAGATTTAATAGTTCCCTTAAATTGGATTCAATTTTGTTAGAAACTTAACGAGAGAGAAATGAGTGAATTTGCATATTTATCTTTCATTATTGAAAATGTATTGCTAAGGCAGAATGTTAATGATAAAAGAATTTGGACTTCTCTCTTCCAGTCTTTATTCTAATAAATCTGTCTTTGAAAAAATCCTTGGGGACTCAATTCTTTCTCCTTTTCTCCCTCTAGGATGATTTGGAAGGCGAAGGTACCCCACAAAGTTCAAGTGTTTTGCTAGTCTTTGGCACATAAGAGGCTTAACACTCATGGTGTACTTCAGAAAAAGAGACCATATTGGTTGATTTGTCCTAATTGGTGTATGCTATGTAAAAATAGAGTGAAATAATCAACCATTTGTTTCTTCACAATCCAATTGGAATGTCATTATGGTACAAGCTCTTTGCATTGGTGGACATGCCTTGGGTTCCTCCTACTTCATGTGTTGATATACTATCCATTGAATTTTAGGGACTTAGTTGCAATAAAAAAGGTAAATCTTTTTGGAGGGCTGTTGTGGCTGCTATTTTTTGAGTAATTTGGAAGGAAAGGAACTCTAGGGTATTTAAAGATGAGCAAAGATGTGTTGGGATTGTGGGAGAAGATTAGTTTTCTTTTCTTCTTCATTTGGGTATCTATATTGCCAGAATTTGCATGATCTCTATTTTTTGTTGTTTCTTGAGATTGGCTAGCAGTTTCCAACATCATTGTATCTTAATTTCTAGTAAGGGGATTGCTCGTTCTCTTCTTTGGATCTTTTTATTATTATTTATAAAGTTTCCATTGCTCATCCAAAAAAATAATAATAATAATAAATAAATAAATAAATATAAAGGTTAATTAGAGGGTTTTGGAGAGATTAGAGGTAATAAGATAGGGTTTTGTTGCTAAATTGGGGTTAGTCAATGGTGTTGACTGCAACTTGGGTCTTTGTGGGGAGGAAAGTTAGAAGAACCAAGGATGATTTAAGCTTCAGCCTTAAAAGGCTAAGTTAGCTTCGTGGCTTATGAGGCATGAAATCAAATTGTTTAATCTTGCCCCCTGGGGTTAGCCCGAGTGGTTCGTGGGTATGCTTCCCACAGAAATTACAAGGATTCGATTCTTGACTCAAGCAAAATTGCATGAGGGGTAGTATACATCTTCCCGGTTTATCCATCGGTTACGCAGTTCGTTGAGGGGCATAATAAACCAGTGGAGTTTCGGGTTAAAGAAAAAAATGTTTAATCTCGAGTTAGTTGAATAGAAAGATTCTAGATATTCCAGCTTGTGTTACTTCTTTTACTCTTTATGAAAAAAGACTTTTAAGTAGGAAGCCTAATTCATTGGACTACCAGGACTACTAACCTAACCAAACCAAACCAACCATTTTCCCAATAGGTGGGGTCGGCTATATGGATTTGTCGACGCCAATTAGATCTGTTTAGGGTCATGTCCTCTGATATATTTAGGTAGACCAGGTCATGTTTAATAGTTTCTCTACCATGACTACTGTAGGCTTGATAAACATTTATGAGCAAAATAAGCCCAAATCCATTACCACATCCCATCTTCAAGTTCTAAATCATTGAGGTGCTCACTTTGGCCCTTGGTGGGAAGTTTGGTTGGGGTAAAATCCTACTATTAGGCCCTTGCATGAGGAGTGGGTGATTGTAGACTTTGGCAATAGGTATGGTCTAGAGACAGTGTCAACAACTGATGATCCAATAAAGAAATGACACTTAAAGGTGCTAGTTAATTTGTATTGTATTTGTAAGGGGAGCCAATTTTACATTTTCTTTTCCATTTTGCAATTGCCCAAGTGTTCAAAGTCGTGGTCATCTCAACATCTTGTCTCAATATTGGGAGAGATTGAGACGAGATCTCACGGCATGTCAACCTTAAGCCATCTTGCCATGTTGTGTACCATATTCGGTAATATATTAATGAGATATCCGGAGACATAAGATACTTACGTGATTTGCTACCATATCAGGCAAGATATAGGCTTAATTTGTCATTTGACCTTTTTGAGTTCTCTAATTAACTAAGGTACTATTTGATATACTTGTTTTGAGCTTATTTTTCATTTTACATTTTTGAAAATAAAGAAAACAGTTAAAAACTTATTTGGTCACTCGTGTTTTCAAGACTTATTTTTAAATACAGAAAATGAATTTATACATGAAATGCAAAATGGCAAAAGTCGTTTTGATCATTTTTAATTTAAAATAAGAAAAATCCCAAAACGTGAAAAGTAGAAAATATCAAATCAAATGCGTTTTTTATTTTCTGTATTCTGGGATTTTCAAAACATAAAAAATATAAAACAGAAAATAGAAAACAAAAATACAAACAAAAAACAAAAAATAGAAATACAAAGCAAATGCCACCTAATTGTTACATATTGTCCAATAAAGTAATGCAACAGCATAGCTGCATAAAAAATTAGGTGACTGAGATGTTTGCCACTATTGTGACTTTAAACCATGAATTCCCAAGAGCTGTCTCTTGTCTTGACAACGTTTTGCAATGTCATAAATCATTGCAAAAGTGTGTTCAAAGCTCTCCAATGCTGGGAGGGAGGAAGAGTTGGAATACTTAGGAGGAAAGTATGAAGAACAGTTCCTTTCTGCTTGATGTGGCTTCTTAACCAAGCACAGTGAGAGAGAGAGGGAGAGAGGGAGATATAGAGAGGATATATTTTCAGAGTCTACTAGCAAGTGTACAAAGTAAATAGATCCTTTTTTTTTTTTTTTGGGGTCTATTTTATATAGTTGCCTTTCGGGTGGGTAATGTAGTCTATTTTGAATGTGTATTTTTTTTTTGGGATTTTACTGAACATTTGCAATTAGGTGTATGGTGGGGCAAGTCTTTTTGGATATGGATTGCATCCCATGATACCTTTGTGAAATTTTATTACTTCTAATAAAAATAGACTTGATAATGGAGACATTTGGCTTTTTTGGGCAATTTATTCTTACTTTTGGTTGCCAAGCTTGTAGCTGTTGCATGAAGCAATGCCCCTTGGGGGAGATGAGGGAGCACTGAACATGTTTTCTATTTTAGGGAGATTATAGGGCATTAGATGAGGGCAAATAATAATAATAATAATAAAAGAAAAAGCTCTTTCCTTATTTTACTTCCCTAAAATAGGTATTCAATCTTATATGGAATCGGATGGAGATTCCATAATGCTGTTAGATTTTCTGTATTAATTTTTTTTTCTTGGTTGGTCCTGCAGAAACTGCTCCGTGCGGCAGGGCTGTTTGTTGGCTCCATTGTTCTTGTGCGCACCTATGGTGATCTTATGGCCATATAAAAAGGTGGGACGAGAAATATCTATTACAATATATTATACCTTAAAAAATGTCAGCTAAATTAGCGAGAGATCAATCGAATTTTATTTCTTTTTTAGTTTTCCTCTATCGTTTTTGTCCACCCCCATGTTGCAGTTTTGAGTAGTTTTCTTATGGATTTTAAATTTGCTTGAGATTGAGATAGTTTTTTGTGTACGACTAGCTACTTCAGTAATTACTAGCTCAACTTCTCTAGAGATTATATAATTATTGCACGTACGTTGCCTTTTATGTCCCATGGACAATGTTTTCCAAACGTAGATTAATTGTTGAAAAATAATAATAACAACATAATTTAAACTCCTACAACTTGGCACATTGATTTATCACTTTAGAATTTTAACTTTTTCCTTGTAATAATTAAAGTTTGAGAATGATAAGAATATCATCATTGCATCATTCATTTATTTATGTGTATTACTGATTCTACATTGTTCTTAAATAAAAATAAATCGGGTAAATTACACCTATCTCGATCAATATTTACGTAATTATATTTACCATCTGTTAACATTTAAAAATTATACTTACTTTTCTTATTTTGAAATGTTGTTAATATTAATTTCTTTTCATTAAATTAATTGTTTGTCAAAGTAATCAAAATTTTAGGTTTTTTTTTTGCTATTTTATTTGTTTCTTTATCACATCTTTGTTAGTTTTCTTTAGGGATGTCGATGGAACGGATACACGAGCATATTTGACTTGACCGAATCCGATAAAAATCCTATTCAATACAGAAAATATAAGAATTAAGCAAGTCAATTGGATATATAGATCATCAATTTACACTGAAAGAAAGAAGGTCAAGTAATAATTTCCCAGACATTTGCAGCATCTAAACAACAGAATGGTAAACACTAAAAAAGAATGATTGCCCAAGTAATACATACCATCTTGCTTAACAAAATCACCTCCCTGTAGCATAAGTAAAAAGACTTAGTGGCTGGTAGTTGAGAAGACAACTTTCGATGCAAATGGGTTCTAATGCAAAAAACCGAGTTATTAGGTAGAGGTGAAGTATGTGTATATAAGGAATTTCACAATCTCTCATTCAAGCAATGTGGGATGGAGGTATGAGTAGTCACTTTCCACTAAAGGACTGCTTGTATCAATTTTTGCTACAAAAGCGGGTTAGTTATTGCAAAGTTTAGTTAAATTTTGAGGATAGCTAACTTAATAAGTACAACCTTAAAACTATGTCACAAGAAAAGCAGTCGTGATTATCATCCCTGAATCCTACAGCATAAATAAATACAGCTGATTAAAAGACAAAGACCACTTCTAAACATAGGGGCAATTAAATCCACTCTCTCAAGTGCAAGGAGAAAAGGGCATACCTAAGCATCGATCCTTTGATAATGCGGTGAGAAAACGATCCTTGGTGGTGTAGAGGTCTACCAGTCTTAGGACTAATTCCTTCTTCTCCTGCATAAGATCTTGAAATATCATACTCGATACAATTATGGACTATCAACAAAAAAATAAAATAAATATGTGTTGATATGGATCAATTTACTCAGCAGATTATCAATTATACATTAATAGTGGTTTCTCTATGAATTTGTCAAATGGGGAGACTGTGTGAATTGAATACAAGTATGAGAGGGTGTTCAAAGTTTGCAGGAATTGTGGAAAGATAGGACATACCTATCCTCATTGTTTACTGAGTTTTTCAAAGGTTGAAGAAGGTAGTGTTAGTTTTTTCCGAAGAGTTGGGGAGAGAATGGGCTCAGAGATTAGAGTGGATAATCAAGGAGTATAGTGGTTCATTAGAGCTTTTGCTCGTAGATAGTCTCTTCGTTCTACAAGGATTTCGGGCAATGGAGGAAGTCCGGCAACAACTAAGGTTGGTGCGGGTGCTCCTACGCCCGAGGTTCAGCTGGGCAACCTGGTTGATGAAGACTTTAATGGCAAAAACAATTTCATGGATATCACAAAAGTGATGTTGGTTACGAATTTTTAGTTGATTTTCTGGTTCAATATGAGTATAATTGAGTTCAAAGTCTTCATTTTGCTAGATTGAAGGAGCAAGAAGAATGTTGACGGGTGCAAGGGGTATGCTGGCGGGAAGATGAAGTGACGTCATCCGGCGAGGAACGTGAGGTAAACAAAAATAATGAAGTAATAGGGGATAATCAGACTGAAGGCGGTAGGGTGGTGCCAGCTTTGTTTCACACAGATTGCTATCCGACTATGCAGAAGATTGATGCAAGGTGGATAGAATGGGCTGAATTTTTGCGTAGTTTGGGTGCAAAAGCTGAGTGCTGGATTAATGTGGAAGTGCCAGATGGACATCACATTTATTGTGATAGGGAAAGGGGAGATAGTTTTAGGTGTGATAGGGTGGAATTTGGGAGGGTTATTGTAGGGTTGGAGGGGACGGCTGAGGAGTTTTGTAGTGTGATGGGTAAAAGTAATGGTGGGGAGGGGAGTGCACAGGAGAAAAAAGAAGAGGGTTGTCAGATGGAGGGTGGTGCGGAGCATTCAGTGAGGGTTATAGGGGGGAAGAAATTATTTTGAATGGGGAAATTTTGCAGGAAGAAAAAATAGAAATTCGAGAGAGCCAAGGCAATGGAAATCCAAGTGGGGAGGGTTAGTTATTGGCTAGATAATGTTGAGCCTATTGGTAGTGAACAGATTTGGGCTAGAGACGGAATGGGTAGGAGAGGACGGGTTGTTTGCTATGGGCTGACTAATGTTTTATCTGATGTAGTCTTGCAACTGGACTATGTTAGTGAGGCCACGGAAGAGGCTAACGTTAAGGGCATGTTTGTTAGCTGGGCAACAATTCCGGATTGGACTAACAATCCCTGGGTCCCACGCTTTGAGGTGTTTGTTTCATTTTTGTGGCAACCGGATATCACATCCAATGGGATCCACCATCCCTCAAAACGCCGGATAAGGCATCCCATGAGGGGTGGTGGGGTATTATTAATCCTCCTTGTCGGATTGCTTCCCTCCAAGATTCAAAGGTTCAAAATTATTTTCTATCATATTATATATCAAATCATATATTTTATCCCACTTTATATCCCACCAACCAAATACCAAAAAAATAATTCCACGTAAAAAATTAGTCTCATTTTTTATCCAATCCCAGTAATGGGTTCCACGGTATTACTTATCGCCCATTATCTAATTCCCCAAACAAACGTAGCCTAAAGGGATAACGAGGGATTGGGTTTTGTGGGGATTGAATCTAAGAATTTATTCGGAGATGGTGAGCATGCGGTAACTGAAAATGTAGCAGGGAGAGTTTCTACAGACACTGATCAAGGAAATGCAGCAAAAATAAGGGTGATGGGGATAAGAGAATCAAGTGAAAAGGAGTGGTATAGAATCGAAGGCTGGAAAAAAGAAGAAGAAGAAGATGGGTGCGAAGAAGAAAGAAGAGAATGGCAGACATTTAAGAAGAGAGTGGTGATGAAAACTCTAAAGGGAAAGGAAAAATGGCGGCAAATGATGGGTCAGATTTAGATAGTTTTTCTTCATCTGGTTCAAAGCGTCCAAGAGCTGCTGTGCAATTAGGAGATTATGGAGCTGAATCATCTAGGAGAGATGATGGGTCCAATGTTATTAAGATGATGAAATTCTCAGTGAGAAGGCTGGATTGTTCTAATGCCAAAGAAGATGATAGTGGATTCCAGCAAACGGATGTGATGAAGAATTGCAATCTTTGAATGTTAACAAAAATACTAAAGAAAATGCTCCCTGCTATGATGCTGATACAGAGAGTTATTATCTTAAATGTATTTGCTGGTAACGAAGCGCCAGTAGTGATGGAGACTCATATACAGGTAGATTTAAAAGGTTGGCATTGTCTTCAGATTCAAAAGAAATGGTCGATGCTGCAACAAAAAGAAGACTGGTGATTTTGGTGTTTAAGTAATGGGATGAAGCAGTTAAACCAAATCAAACTAAACCAAATTTTTTCCCACTAAGTGGGGTCAGTTATATGGATTTGTCGATACCAATTAAATCTGTTTAAGGGCATGTCCTCTAATTAATCTAGGTAGGTCAAGTCATGTTTAATGGTTTCTTTCCAGCTTCTCTTGGGTCTTCTTTTACCTCTCCTACTCGTGGTAATCTCCATACTTTCACACCTTCTAACAGGTGCCTCTGCTGAACGCCTTCTAACATGGTCAAACCATCTTAATCAGTTTTCTCTCATTTTATCTTCAATCGATGCTATTCCTACTTTACCCTTAATCTCCTCGTTCCTAATCCTATCTTTCCTTGTAATCCCACACATCCTCCTTAGCATCCTCATCTCCGCAACTGCCATCTTCTGACCATGATTATGCTTTACTGCCTAACACTTTGATCTATATAGCAGCGCTGGTCTAACCGCTACCTTATAATACTTTCATTTCACCTTGAGAGGGACTTTTCGGTCGCACAAAACTCCCGAAGTAGTTAGCTCTCAAAAAATTGAAGATGATGTTAAGAGTTTGGAGGATGTTGTCCCAAAACAACCTCCTTCGGAGCCATGAAGATCATAAGTTGAAACTGTGGAGGATTAGGCCAGACCTCTGCAGTTTAATATTTTAGAAATCTGGTCAACTCGTTCGAACCTAATATTGTATTTTTGATAGAAACTAAGTCTAAGGTGGAGAAATTGTATAAGTTAGGAGTGTCTTTGGGGTTTAAATTCCATTATAGGGTGGATGTTGTGGGAAGGAGTGGTGGGTTACAGATTCTTTGGGATGATCTTTGTAATGTTAAACCTCTTAAAAAGAATGAACGGTTTATGGTGTTGTATGTTTTGGATGAATGTAAGAATGAAGGGTATTTATGTTTGTTGTATGGATGTCTAGGGCATATGGCAAGGCGACAGACGTTGGAGGATTTATCTAAGGAGCTTATGTTATTAAAAGGGCTAAAATTAATCATGGGAGATTTTAATCACGTGTTATATCTGGATGATAAATTATGTAAAGGCAGGCTAAGAATGGAAGGAAGAGCGGCATTAAGAGAATTTATTGAGAAAAACAGTTTGCTAGAGAATGGAGATAACAAGTGCAAGGATTGACATACACTTGGTCGAATAAAAGGAGAGGAGAAGAGTTAATATGGAGAAGCTGGATGGTGCGTAAAACTGTTATATATTTTATGAAGTTTTACTTCATTCTTTTATTTTGATAACAAAATTTATTTTATGATATTTTGCTTTATTTTCTTACATGATGACACAATAAGTTAGGAATGTAGTTATACAATTATATTTTATTTTCATGACGAGATAAACTATAAACATAGTTATGGAATTTTCATTTGTTTCAATGGTTAAATCTTTTATTTTTCCTACTTGAGAAATTCAGAAATTTCCAAGTTACCCAATTGTAAGTGTTCATCTTTCTCATCATTATGTTTATATTTAATTATTTTTTTCATTCTCCAGTTTACAGTACTATCCAATATTGTGTAATGTGTTAATTTATACCAGTTAAATACTTAATTTTTTTTACCCGTGAAAAGCACGTGTTGTTCCACTATTTTTAAGATTTGTGGAAATATAAAAAAGTAAAATGATGAATATATATGAAAAATGCCACTTAAAATTTGGTTATAATTTTTAGATTAGTTATATATTTTCTAGATTAAATTGGTCAACATGGACAACTTGAATTTAAAATGAGAATTTAGAAAGATAATTATTCTCAATCGTAATTAATATTTAAGTATTTTTTATTTATTTTTAAACTTGAAAAATAGTAAGTGTTGTTATTTTGAGATAATAATTTTTAAACATTTTCTTATTGGAAATATAATAACAAAAATTTGTTATTTTGGGAAATAATTTTTAAACATTTTCCTAATTATTATTTAAGTATTTTTCTATTTATTTATTTAATTCTTAATGAATTTGAAATATATAAATTTTATAACTGTAATAAATTTTTAGTTAAGTGGATCCATCGAAACAATCCTTGAATTAATTTTACATTTATCATAACTATAATGATTTTACATCTAAAAGTAAAATTGAAATTGTAGTTATTTAACAATGTGGGATAAAATATATATATATATATATATAAAAGAAGAAAAAGAGTGTAATCCAAGTTATTGGACTAATACAATGGTTAAAAATATTTTAAATTTAAACTCTTAAATATATGTAATAGAAAATTTAATAGTTAGCCATTTTCTCTGCAATATAGCTTTTGGACCCATACATTCATACGCCGTACTCTCTCTGTCCTCGTCTTTGGTTCCGATGCTCTTCAACGGTCCTTGCTCGAGTCACTCACACAACCAAGTAAGCTCATCTGTGTTTCTCTCTGTCTATACTCGTGGGGTTATATATTAATATAGACCCCAAATTTTGGTTTTAAGTTCACGATTTTTGCTTTGAAACACCTGCACTTGTAAACTCATTTGTGGGTCTTTCACTTTCAAGGCGCAGCCAGAAATTTTATTAAATTGGAATAAAATTAAACAAAAATAAATATTATAAATTTTTTAAATAATAAAAGAAACAAAAATAAAAATTTTTTACTTTAAAAAAAATAATATCTTTATAATGATTCCACGACTCCTCCTGGTTTGAAAATCTCTTTCTCAATGTGTACAAAGAAATAAGTAAGATAACCAATAAATAAGATAACTAATATAAATAATTGGTAGTCATAAAATATAAACAACATAAATTATATAATATTGTAAAAGTTTATATTATTAAACTAAATATGAATAATATGTGCAATAAAATAAAGTATTAAAATATTGAATTAGAATTAAATCATAATTTAAATACAAAATACTTTATTTATTTATTTATTATTAATTTTTTTTTTTTAAAGATGAGATTGAATATTGATTCTTGAGATTAATTTATTACAAGTTGAAAATAGAGTTTTAACTATGTTGAAATGTTATCTTTGTTATAAGAGGATGAGGATTTGAGATAGGCAGATGAGGTGTAGAAAATAAATAAATAAATAAAAATAGTTGTGAGTTGAATTCCGTTAAAACTTAAAAAAGAGGAAAAATAATGGTTTAATGAGTTGAGAGAACATAAATGAGAGAAATGTGGGTTGAGAAAGAGAGAGGGAGTGTAGAAATAGAAGAAATAAAATATGATGCAAGCATGTTTGGTTTAGAGAGAGAGAGAGAGAGAGAAAAAGATAAAGAGGTAGAATTGTGATTTTGTTTTAGAAAAATAAAGAAATTAGAAAATGTACCAATAAATAAATAAAAAGTGTAAAATAATTTTTAATTAATTTTACAATAAAAAATTATCAAACATATTTAAAGAAGTAATTTCTAAATTTAGTAAGGTATTTTACTTAATACATAACATATTTAAAGAGGTAATTTCTAAATTTAGTAAGGTATTTTACTTAATATGTATTAAAAATAATAAAAAATTAATGTAATATATATTAATTTTTCGCATACGGTGTGGTAGTTGCCCCACCGGTTTCTCGCTGGGTTCGCCACAGCTAGCGCTCTCTCTCTCTCTCTTTTTCCCTCTCTACACGAGCGTATAAATAAGAAGTGAATAATTTTTAAAATTTTTTAATATTTTTTTATTATTTTTAAGAATTTGTTTTCCATTATAATATCCAGCTTATTTTGAGCTTAGATTTTATACGGGCATGGTGTGTAAACGGTGAGAATTAAACTTTCTTGTTTGCATGTGTACGAAATGCATAAAATTTGTGATTTTCTGGTAAAGGGAAGAAACACAAAAGAAGTGTGATATATATATATATATATATATATATGTATGTATGTAAAGTGGTGATCTTTAATTGCCCTTTTTTTTTTTTTTTTTGTGCTTCTAATTAGTTCAATGGCTACTGGTAAACCAACCCAAGATGACGTGGTTGTGATTTTGCATTCTCAGCCAGAAAGAATCACTGGAAACTTTCCGGAGAAACTGACAGCCACAGTCGAAAAGCCTCAAATTCAGATTCAAAAAAACCAGAGATCAATCTAGGACTCTCTCTGTCTCTGGCTGGCTATCACAACCAAATAATTCTCAATGAATAATTAGCACTGAATGAAGAAGATGAAATGGATGTGAATGAGAATATTGATGATGAGATGAAGAGAGATGGGTTTGCTTGGGTGCCGAGAAAGAGATGGAGAGTGCGAGAAGTGGTGATGGGGAGACGCGAGAGAAACAGAAGAATGTTTGAGTTCCCAAGAAGGGATCAAGGGAGGGCCCACCCACTCCAAGCAGGGGGTAAAATGACCCATTGGGCCATCAATTCTGCTGCCAACGACACTACAGAGAGTAAAATGACCCATTGGGCCAGAAATTTTTTTTTTTTTTGTTAAAGATAAAACATATTATTTAAATACTGTCCAAGAAAATACTAATTATAAAACTACTGACGATGAAACTGCAATTTTTACTTATCTAAATTTATAATGTGAGCTTAAACTATGTTGGTCTCGTTTGGCATACTATAAACTTCTAAAAAACTCTATAAATCTCTAACAACCCCTTTACGTCTAATTTTTCCACCATCACTAATTTCAAAAAATTTCAATATTTCACTAAAAAAATAAAAAACATCTGAAAGTAGGTTAACCGAATGTGTAAATTTTTATACAATCATATTTTTCGTATCGAGAGCTTTCAAACGAGTACTATTGCTACTATTTTTTGTGATTTTTTTTGAATCCGTGAGAACGGATTTGGAAAACCGTTTCCACGGTTTGCTACTTTTCAGAAAAAAATGACACCAAAATTAACCTCAAATCATATTTTATCTTAATTTATCTTGTTTTTTCTTACTTCAAACGAGACCATCGATTTCTATTTATCTAAAGTTTAACATTTTAGATATTATCTAAATATAAATTATCTAAATTTACTATGCTATTTAACCTTAAACTTATCTAAATTTAATGGACAACTTATGGGAGTTTGAGATATACTATAATGTTATAATAATATTATCTAAAATGTAAGCTTATCTAAATCTGATTTATTATTAAAGAAAAAATACATGCATCTCAGATAAGTTATGCACTAAAATTATATATCTATATAATATTATTTTAACAATTATATATATTTTTTTATAAAAAAGTACTTATTTAATTATGTAATTATAACTTTTTCATTTTATAATTGAAATACAAAATTATGTCACACATTTCATGTGAGAATATTTTCTCCTCCTCATCACCAATTTACACGTAAACCCAAAAGTAAAGTAAATGGTAGATGCATGAATATCACTTGCTTCTATATCTAACATCATATGTTTGGCTTAACGAAAAATGTGGTACTTCCCACACTTATGGTTGGGTGTGTGAAAAATATATACAAAATAATAGTAATGAGTTATTTTTTTATTTTTTTATTTTTATTTTCTAAATTTAGCAAGATGGTACAAAAATAAAACTCATGCAATTGTAAAACATGACAAACATGAACCTTCCAAGTGGCTTTCTCAATTAATTAAAAATGGAAAGCATCATTGGGCCAATAATTTCGAAATTATAGGTATGTTTGGTACATCTAGATAATCTAATTTATGATTAAAGACAAAATATATCTAAATTTGGTTTAGATAAATTTATATTTAGATAAATTGTTATATATTATATTTTATTAATCAATATAATATAGTATATCTCAAATTCCTATCCATTCAAATTGATCACATGATAAATTTATTGAATAAATAAAAAAATGAATCATAATAACATAGTTTTAGGCCCTCTCACATGATAAATTTAGATATCTAAATAATATTTAGATAATTTTCTATAAGAAATTTAGATAAGTAGATAATATTTAGATAATTAGCAATGAGAAATTTAGATAAGTAAATAATATTTAGATAATTAGCAATGAGAAATTTAGATAAGTAAATAATATTTAGATTATTTGCTACATATTGTATTTAATTAATTAATATTATTATTGAGCAATATAGTATATATCTTAAATTTTCATCCATTTAAATTTATCACATGATAAATTTAGATAAATTTATATTTAGATAATTCAAAAAAGTTAGATAACTAAAACATAACATAGTTTTAGGCTCTCGCATGATAAATAAGTAGATAATTTAAAAAAAAACATTAAATAAGTTCAAATTGCCTAATCATTACACGGTTTTAAGTAGAGATTTCGCATAATAATTTGAAAGCACAAAATTATAATATAGTTTTAAGTGGAGATTTCACATAGTAAGTTGAAAGCACATAATGATAATGTGATTTTAGACAAAATTACATTGATTCATTATCAATGCTTTCACAATTAATTTTTGTTGAACAGCAATTGAATAATATGTTTCGTTTTTAATAGCAAAGCGAAAAAAAAAAAAATTCCATTGGACCATCGAATCTGCTGCCAACAATAGTGCACTCTGTCATGCCATTCAGATAATCAAAGCCAATCCCACTACTTCATCCAGCAACCTCAGAATTCCTGGTACGTTTCTTTTTTTCATTTTTTTCCTTTTATTTTTTTAGTTATTGTGTGTAATTATTGTCACGCCCCGGATTTTCATAACCAAATACTTAGGGGTGACTTGAGATTTATTTATTGAGTATAAAAATAAGATGATAATAACACATTGTCACACCCCAAAATTTTCCTCCAAATTGGGGTTGACCCGCAAGAAAGATTTAAGATATTCAAAATCCCTTGTTTATCCCAAACAATATTTATAAGTCATTGGACTGAATCATTTGATGGAATTTCAACTACAAAGCACAAAATAAAAATAGAAAAAAATATTACAGAGCCATCTAAGTGTCCCAACCACGCGATTAACATTACATACCAAATAAAAACAAATTAAGTCTTAATAATTACAATCATCCAAGAATTATTATTACAGACCACAAAAATAAAGTCTTCCAACTCTGTGCAAGAAAGAAAAAAATAGATAATTCTTCTGATGTAATATTTAAGAGAATTTAATCTCTTTCCAGCTCATCTTCAGTCTCAGTCTCCCTGTACTTAATATCCTGAAAAAAATATTTCTACAAGGGGTGAGCTACTAAAGTTTAGTAATCAGAATTTCCTAGGTGCCTATATACAGTGGTTGTAATGCTACACTGTATTAAATGACCCACTACAGTGAATGTGATTAGGTGGCATACTGTTTATATAACAATTAATTTAATAGATCCCAACTGAATAATGTAAATTATACTTACAACGGTTCGATGAAACCATCACCGTAACTACTATTTTACTTACATGTAAAAATAGTTAAATATTGATGTGTGTACCACAATGAAATCTGTGTCACAGTGGTAGGGATCTCAGATTCAAATTTTCAAGGTCTTGGGATCAAACCCTGTAGCGATACAGGTTTCATATATATATATATATATATAAAATATTCATCAAGAGGAATTAAATATAATTAAATAATTCCAACGCATCATTCATACATAAACAAGAGAGGTTGCTAGTCACAGTAAATTTTGGTAAAGGAGTTTAGTCTAAATCTTCTTAGGATAATTATACTCCTATCCTCCTATACCCCCAGCCTTGGGAACCAGTGACTTTACGGGCTTAGTATCCAATGCATACCAACGGTGTCACCCACCAAAAACCTAGTCGTCGCGACTGACTACCTGACTGGCCAGGTCAAAAGGGAGCATTTCCCAAATAAAATGCATGTTCCCATCTTCATCTAAAAGGTTATTTCTACCCACCCATCACCCCATTGCCAAAAATAACTTTGGCACCAAGTGCCTTAAATTTTTTTCTCACCCTTTTATGTTCCCAAGGGTAATAAGACATTTTTAATTACAACCGGCAATGTCCCTGGGCGATGAATCAAAAGTGGAATTATTCAGTCACATGCAGTATATTTTTAAGTACTTTATCTAAATCCCTAATTCAATAATAATTATTAATAAATCAAAGATTTAACATAGTCACCAATATTATCATCACAAAGGTAGGTACTACATGTAAATTAACAAGTAGCAAGTAGCTAGAAATAATTTAGAATTCAAATTAGTATTTTAGTTAATTATGTTGACAAGTTTTCCGTACTACCTTTGATAAAAATAAAATTATTTCTAATGGTATATTAATTAAGTCGAGGTTGGCAGCTTAGTGGACAGGCGACCCTAATTGCGATTTGAAGTCGCAAGTTCGAACTTCATTGGCTGTGATATCGGTTTTTGCCTCTTTTACCTTTTTATTTTATTATTTTATGGAATATAAAGATAATAAATAGCTCTTTGGACTCATATTAAATTTTAGAAAAATTTATAAGTTTTATTTTATTCAAAACAATTTGAATAAATTTTCAATCATCATCTTATTTATAACTAAACCCTTATCATAGGTTTTCGGCTTCAAGATATCCACAAATATCCATAGAATTATTCTAATATTTAGGAAGATATTAAATAAGTTTCATTAAATTCACTTAATCATAAAAATATAGTTATATAACTTGCTAGGTTGACAAAACAATGCCTAAAAGAATCAATTAAAATAAATCAAATTTATTTAAGGAAGACCAAATGAGGAAAGAATAAGTCCATTGTTTCATTTGGCATTTTTTTATCAAATACTAGGTTCTAATTAGCCATTTTAGTTTGAATAAGTCATCCAACTATCTATGATGAAACTGATTGTCTAAGTCAGTTATCATAAATATCAGAGTGTCAAATGATACATAATATCCAATTTAAAATAATTTCATATCAATTGAAAAATAATTAAGTAGAATCAACTTAACAGTCCACTTTAGTATTATATCAAAATAGTATAAATGTTTTACTATATCAGGCCTTGTGAACAAAATTACACGTCAATAGAAATTATTAACATGATAATAATTAACAGAAGGTAATTGAAAATTTAAATAAATCTTTAAACATAATATTCTAAAAAAAATCTAAACAAGCATCAATTAAAGGCTAAATAGAGACAGCAGCTTAAAAGAAAATTCATATAAAATAGAGCGGAACTCCAATATCTATAAACTTTATATCTGTAGAAACTAGACTTTAAGACCTACAACTTTCATGTTTTACACATTTTAAAATTCTAAGGTCTAAAAGTGCAAAAATAGCCTTGAATTCAGTTTGTTTAGAAGATACAGTTTTATACGTACTCAGTATTTTGGGCATAACTTTTGACTCACAAATCGGATTGATGCAAATCTTTCTAGGTTGGAAAGAAAACTTAAAGGGTTACAACTTTTATGTTTTAGCCGAAGCCTAATTCCACCATTTTAGGGGTCAAGAACACATCAAAAGTTACAAACAGTAAGCTGTCAGCATATTGGGCTACATCAGTCAAAGTTTCAGCTTCCCTACCCCCAATATATGGGTATTATATTTTTATCACAATCAAATTTCATACTTTAAACCCAGAAAAAATGCTTTAGCTTCAAAATTGAAGGCAACAAATATATTTTAGGAGGTTCGTCATCCTACCTCAATGAAGATATTGGTGACTAAGCCTGTGAAGGAAAAATGAGTTGAGCTTTGAACACCACCCAATTGAAAAATTCCAAGCCTTTCTTCTTCCTCCAAATAACACTAAATATCCAACCACACTTGATAAAAATATATATTTTTTTCTCTCTTATTTTTTTTTTCTCTTTGAAGGCACACAATTTATAAGAATCATGGGAGTGTAGAGAAAGTTATTAGTGGAGAAAATAATCATGCTTCAAATCAACTAAGATAAGATTATGCATATACAATTGGTAGCATGATCCAAGAATCATGCTTACTTTTTGACTATCTAACCATATCATTTAAGAAAAGTATTGGGGAAGATGTATGGAGGTGGCATGATCCGGGAATCATGCTAGTTTTTTGACAAATTAAACAAAATTATTTGAAAGATGCTTTAAGTGTTTAAATCATGTTTGCTAAATAATTAAAAAAATGCTTTAAAGTTATCAATGTAAGGTCTTCTTTTTGACTAATTAGCCAAATAATTTGAGAAAGTGTGAAAGATGTATGGAAGAAAGGATGGATGGAAAATGAAGTTTGCCGGGAAATGATTTAGAGCTACTATTCATGAGTTAACTCAGTGAGTGATAAAGTGAGTTGAAGTGAGTTGAGGTGAGTCAAAGAAAAGGGGTTGACCCATGGGTTAATGGGTTTGGGTTGAACCAAATAGGTAATTGGGCTAGGAATTGTTTGGATAAAAGTTTAGAATTTCTACATTAAACTCCCACATAGAGTGGAATTAAATCCGAAAATCTTTCCAACTAATTTTTATCATTCCAAAATTTTCAAATGCTCAATTTTCTAGATTTTTACTATAATAAATATCACCACCACACTTAAGCAAATTATTTAAGAGAAAAGAAAATTCAGGTTATTACAATTATTCTCAACTTATGTTCATCTATTTAATTATACACATACATATACTATACATGTAAGTTCATTTCAAAAATGTAGATATACTAGCAAAAACTCGTACCTACGATGCTCTAAATAAAATTAGTATTAAATTTCTCATATAATTGAAATTTTGGACAAAAAATTCAAATGAAAAAAAAAACTATGATAATCCCTGATTTTTAATTTTTTTTTCAAAACTTTAGACTCTAGATGTGTTTTGATATCTCTCTCTCAAAATAATTTTTGATATGAACCATAAAAGAAAACATAAATTATGGTATTTTAATTTGGAAGGTTCAACATCCTAAAAAATATAATTAGGTGGAATTTAAGTTAGCAATTTTGATTTGTATATGATTTTTACCCTTGAAATATGGTGAAATTTAAAATACCCAAACATAAAAGGTAGTAGGGTCCACTAAAATAAGACTTGGGTGGGAAGTTAAAAATATAAAAATGATCTCAGTCGTTGAACGAAAAAAAAAATAATTCTTGACCGTTGATCTCAATTTGTGAGAAAAATGTTTGAAAAAATTATCCTGCTTTATTAAATAGATATAATATTGCGAGTCCAATGCAAAACAATTTACAAGTACCCAACACTGAGATTGCTTTTTTGCCACATAGACATAAGTGATTCAATGCTTATAAACTCTTTTAGGTTAATTATTATTAGAGAAATGTTTTATCTATTTCACTTTTGCCTTTTCACATTGCAACAAATATTTTTTATTGTGAGAAATAGAGTGTGAGGAGTTAAAGGTAAAGTGGGAAGTGGACTTAACGTGGTCGTCATTGTATTCTAAACCAAATAACCTTTTGATCATCTCTTATGTTTGTTACTTGGTTTGTAATATAGATTGTTTATTTCAAGGTATATATACCAAATTTCTTGTTTGTTTACTTGAATGTTCCTTTAGGTTGTTATAATTTGGTGCTCCTTTGTTTGATTGTAATATCATTGAATTATAGCAGGGTTGTTTGTATATTGAATGAAAATTAAAGGAAACTAGAAAAGGAGGATTAAAATACAGTTAGAATAATTACCAAAAAAATAAAAATAAAATTAGAGTTTACCTCGTATGAAAGTTTTAAAAATTAATTGTTATGATTAAATAACGTCGTTACTATTTATCTATCAAAAAAAAAAAAAAAAAACTTCGTTACCATTTTTAGGTTTCTCTTTCCCATTAAAATTTTTATTATTTTCCATTATACCGGTTATTTTCTATTACACTTTATTACACTGGTCTTTACCCCTTTTAATATTTTCATGCAAAAGGTTGATAAACTTTTATGTCCAGTAATTGAACAAAAATTGCCTTACGTTATATGTTGATTGCAACTGAATATGACCTCATGTCGACAAACTAAGTAGTTATCGTCATAATTCAACCCAAAAATCTAGCACTTAGGCAACAAAAAAAACTAAACAAGAAATAACACACATTGAAAAAAAAAATCATAGTAGGGATGATATGCTAGAAGATTGCTCATTCTTTATCTGTTGTACAAGTGTTGCAAGTTTCAGACAAAGTAATGATTTAACCGAATAAGTCAGCATGTGTTTGTGACATAATTATCGATATGATGACGTGCGAAAAATTAGAAGTTCAGTCTTGTGGTTGAGCCTGAAATACAGCAATATACACAATTGATTATTAGTTTCTGTATTTCCCCATCTTTATATATATATATGTTAACCATTTATTTGAACATAATTACTATTTGGCAGAACTGAAACGATGAATCTCTGCACATTTTCCTTGCTAAGAGATTTCCTTTACCGCATGCATAATATGTTTTTCTTTTTTTTGGGGGGGTGAACAAGTGGGAACAACAATTTCCAACCCCTCTATATATACAATTAGTTAATCGGTAAAGGAATTTGAATTTTGGTAGAAAATATTGATATATGATGATTATTAATGATGCAAGAGGTACTTTCACTACTTGAAATAAAAGTAAAGCAGGCTGGGCCAACTCTCGACTGTCTTGAGGCAGTCGAGAAAAATACTTTACACGACCACTTTAGGGACTTAGTCGATCGCTTCGAGACGGTCAAGAAAAGGCTCCTAATTCTCCCCATAAACTCCCTTTCTTTGTTTTTTCCTTATTTTCGCTTGCATCTCTCTCTCTTCTTTGCGTTAGTCTCTCTCTCTCTTCACTATCTTCACCCTCCGTTCACCCTAACGCCGTCGTCGGCTACCCACTTTATTGGCTGAGCTTCGACAACCCCTCAGGTACTTTCTCCCTCTCTCCTTCTCTCTCTCTCTTTCTCTCTACCTCTCTCTCGCCCTTTCTCTATCTCTCTCTCCTATAGGTCAAGGTCTCTTCACCCTTATTTTCTCTTTTTCATTTCAGTCCCCGCAATTTCAGTCTTCATCAATAGCTGATCCAGGTTTTTTTCTTTTGATATTCTTGTTTTGGCAGTAATCAGCTAGATTAGGTATTTGTGTATATTGATTTGTTTGATTTTATGAATTTGTGTATTTGATCATTAATTGGATTATGTGAATTGAATTGTGAATTTGTCAAGTTACTTGAAATTAAATTTTGTGAGCTCGTAATGTTATTTGCAAGCTTGAATGTGTTGGCAGCTAGTTTTATTGCCAATATGTTTGAATTTTTTAAATTTTGTGAATTTTGTAAATTTGGTAAAATTGTTAATTTGTTTGAAGTTTGAAATTTTATGAATTTTGTAAATTTGTGAATTTATTTGAAGTTTGTGGGTATTTTGTAAATCTTGTCAATTTATGTTTAATTTTGAAACTTGATTAAATTTGTTAATCTTGATTTTTAATTAACAATCTATGGAATGTTATTTGTAATGTTGTTTAATTTTGTAAATCTTGTCAATTTGTGTTTAATTTTCAGTTTGGTTTAAATATTTTTAGCAAGTAAATTTATTAGTATTTTTTAGTATTTTTAAGGATTTTCTTTCGAAATTATGTAGCAATATAATATTAATTTTCTCTATGAAACATTTTCTAGTTCTTGGCAATTGTTACTCCATTTTACCATCATTCATGCACTAACATTTCGTTATTTCAATCTAGAATATATTTAAAAAAAATACTTTTACTCATAGAGTAATAACTTCATTTTTAAAAAACACAATTAAATGTATTTTCTTAAAATAAAAAAAAAACAGTGCCTCAATTTAGTTTGGTTTAAATATTTTTAGCGAGTAAATTTATTAGTATTTTTAATATACTAAAAATTTACAAAATAGTCAAAAATCTTATAATTACTTGAAAATAAAACGTAATAAATGAACGCAATACAAACATGACAAATGTACTTTTTAGTAATTACTTAAAAAATAATAAACTTAACAATTATTTAAATAAAACAAATAAGAGAATTAATTAATTAAACAAAATGTATTTAAACAAATTATTAGATAAATAAGACAATAATTTTACTAAATGAATAAGAAAAATAATTGAACTTAATACTAATAAACGAGTTCATAATTTAATTTAACAAAAATTAAATTAATTAATTATACAATAGTAAAAAATAAGATAGTAATCCTATAAATTAAATCAATTAGACAATATGGTAGTTAGTTTGACAAAATTAGGGTTTAAAATTAGTTTGATAAAATTTATATTTATGAGTAAATTTTTATTTAAGATTATAATCAAGTATTTTGAAACTAAATTATGGTTGAATTTATTTAGGTAGAAAAATCAATTAGGGTTATTATTCACTATTTTAAAATTAATTTAAGTTAAATCTATAGGGTTAATCTTAATTTTGAGATTTTAAATGTCATGGTTAATCAGGGTTAATATTAGTTACCTGAAACTTAGATTAGGGTTAAACTTAGCATGAAGTAAAATTCACTTAGGGTTAAAAGTTAATATTAACTTTATAATTATAACTAGGTTAAAAGTTAATCAATTAGCATTAAATTAGTGTTCAATTTTGTTATGGGATAAATTGTTTATAATTAGATAAATAGAGTGAAATTGTACTTTTGACTTAGCGTAAACCTCGAACTACAAACATCTTAGTAAATTGTTTACAACCCCCAATTGTTGTCTACATGTCTCAATAAAGTTTTTCACAAACCCAACAACGACAAGCATTTAGGAGAGCATCATTAGCCTCTTTTAGTTATTACTTTCACGCATGTGCATACATTCATGATTTAAAACAAATTTAGACCTGTTCGAGAATCATATACCTTTAGTCGATTTGGTCATTCTTGATGCAACGAGTTAGGTCTTTTCAGTCCTGATTCGTTGTTTTAACGAGGATGCACACATTAATGTGTGCGATTCTTGAATTGTCCAATTTAGACAGTTTGGGAATGCAATAATCTATCTGGTGCTTAACGCTGCTCATGTTAGTTCTATGTTGGTCGATATTTTATGTAGGTACTCCTGTTGTTCTCTAGGTACATACATATATTTAGAAAAACTAGTTTTGTGTCGTGTACTTGGAGAACTACGCAGAGATACTGTCGAAATTTTGGCTGACAATAAAATAGGGCATTAGACATGTTGAGTAAAAGTTGGATCATGCATTCTTGAATGGGATAGGACCAAACACCCTTTAATTTAAAGCATTTAGGTGTTTTCAAACAAACATACATGCAACGAGTTCACTATTTAATTATTGAATCACAATTCATGGACCTGTTTAGAATTTTGGACGACGCCGGACTTGACGGGATGGACAAAACATAAATTGACTTGCCAGACAAGCTGTCGAGACAATATGTCCAAAGGATTGAAGAGTTCACTGTGTATGCCCATACGTTGAATCAATAATCAATCAATTGCCTATGCAGAAGGTGTATTAACCGATATCATTTCACATAGGATGTGGTCAAGGATCATCTGCTGGGTCCTTAAAGACGTATAATAATTGGACAAACATAGAGAGGCTTATGTTTCGTTGCGGCATTGTGCAGAAAGAGTAGCATCATATGAAGATGTTATCCTTGGGGATCATATGATGGAAATGATGCATGAGATCATAGCTGGGATGCCTGCCGCAGATCATAGTCTTGAGACCGGAGATGGGGGCGAACGCAATCCTCGGTCAAGTGCCAATGAAGACGCATTGAGGTTTTTCAAAATTCTAAACGATGTAAACATCGAATTCTATCCTGATTGTCAAAATTACTCGCAAGTATCTTTCATTGTTAAGTTATTACACCTTAAGGTTCTAAACCAGTAAACCAACAACTCTTTTGATATATTGCTAGAGTTGTTGAGAAAGCTCTTATCGGAGGTTGCAAAGCTATGTGAGTCGTATTATCAAGCTTATAAGTTGATAGCAGATTTGGGATTTGCATATCAAATATGGGATGCGTGCCTGAATAGTTATATGCTGTTCCGAAATGAGCATGCAAATCTCAAAAAATGTCTTGTGTGCGATTGTTATAAATGGAAACAATCTATAGAAGCCTGCACAAGTAATCATCGTCAAAGAATGGGTCAAAAACTAGTACTTGCAAAGCAAGTCTGATACTTCCTTCTTAAGTAAAGGTTGAAGAAATTATTTGTATCCTCCAAGACTGCAAAATTAATGAGATGGTATTCAGAGGACAATACTGACAATGGAAAAATGACGCATCCTTTTGACTCCCTCGCCTGGAAAGATTTCGATCGAAGGAACCCCGATTTTACTTCGGACAATCAAAATGTCCGATTGAGTTTGGTGGTTGATGGGTGTAACCCATTTAAGGTGATGAATATTGCACACAGTACATGGTCGGTTGTTCTCGTGCCTTATAACTCTCGCCTTGGCTGTGCATAAAGCAACTGTTTTTATTCTATCAGTTATCATTGATGGCCCAAAAGGTCCCGGAGACAAGATCGAAGTATATCCACAATCGTTGATAGAAGAGTTGTAAGAACTGTAGACTGAAGGGGTGATGGCGTTTGATGCTGCAGGAAATAAAATGTTTAACTTCCGCGTAACTTTGTTGTGAACAATCAATGACTTCTCAGCATATGCTAACCTGTCCAGCTAGAGTACCAAAGGGAAGTTTACTTACCCTCCCTCTAATAAGAGCAGTTAATCACGATGGTTGCATGATAGCAAGAAGTTTGGTTATATGGAACATAGATGGTTCTTGCTGAGCATATGTAGATTTGAAAGGAACAAAATTGGTTTCAATGGCAACAGAGAATTTGGTGCAGCACCTAAGAGATTGAATGGTAACAAATTGTTAGGGCAACTCGAACAAGAGGTAATTCGAATTGCATACAGGCTGAATGACTACCGCGAGTCATTGCTTAGATCAAATGAGCCATGTACCCATAACTGGAAAAAATTAAGCATTCTATTTGAGCTACCCTATTAGAAGGACAATCTACTAATGCATAACTTGGATGTGATGCACATTATGAAAAATGTCTGCGATAACCTACTGTAGACAATACATGGTGACATACTAAGATAGAAGGATACTGCTAACGCTCGGTGTGATTTGGAGGATATAGAAGTGAGGTAACCATTACATTTGCAGATGCGAGAATCAAATAGAGCTTACATGCCACCAGCATAGTTTACTATGAGCAGGGACAAAAAAGAGTTGTTTCTCATACTGCTCAAGGGTGATAGGGTGCCCGATGGATATTGTTCAAATATCTTGAGGAGAGTAAACATACAAGAGAGGACACTATCTGGATTAAAGAGCCATAATGGTCATGTTCTTATACAACAATTAATCTCTATTTCTATATGTCGATGCTTGTCGAAGAAGGTTGTTGAACTATTGATTAAGTTAAGTAACTTTTTTAGACAGTTGTGTTCGAAGGTCATCTGACTAGCAGAGTTACAATCTTTTAGGGATCGGGTTATTCTAACACTTTGTCATCTTGAGATAATGCTTTCGCCTACTTTTTTTTTTCTTTTAATGTAATAGTGCACCTAATAGTACAATTGGTGGAGGAAACTATGTTAGGTAGGCCGGTTCAATTCCAATGGATGTACTCGATTGAAAGGTATCTTAAGACCTTGAAACAGTATGTTTGCAATAGGGCTCATCCTAAGGCTTTGATGGCTAGAGGGTATTTGATGGAAGAATATACCAATTTCTATGTCATGTATATGGGCCATGTTGAAACCAAATTGACTCGGCCCCAGCAAATTCACGATGGCCCAATAGGGGAAGGAACATTCTTTAATCTTACCAACAATTCGTGAGTTCAAGCTTACCGATATGTGCTGTTCAACACAGCATCGATTTGACCATTCCTTTAGTAAGATTTTATAGCTGTTTGATTTTATTTGTATTTTTACTTCCATACACTCCGAAGCTCAATAGTCTTAAATACTTGTGCAAACTGACTTGTTATAAGAAACACCTGACCGAAATAAAGTGAATGTTACCTCGCGTGGCCAAATATGTAGTATACACTAAACACTTCAACTCATTTCACTTGTGGTTTAAAGAGTATGTAAGGCCCAAGTCAGCTGTTACCTTGATTTTAATACATTAGTGCTTGTGATTTTCATTGTTATTATTCATGAAACTAATTGTGGTTAGGTGCACAATATGCATACTTTTGTTGAGACTTTTTTTTACCAAATCAATGCATTAGCGAATTGACCGTTTATTGCGGCCTGTTGCTATAAAGCTTCTGATGTCAATGGGTTTCGGTTTCAAACCAAAGAGTTTGATGATAGAAGGGCAACTCAAAATTATGGAGTAGCTCTCAACGCTGATACCTGAGTTTTTTGAATCGAAAGGACAACAATCTTCGTGTTGGTGCTGTGTACTATCATAGCCTCCTTACAGAGGTTATCAAAATCAAATATAACAACGAGCTCAAATTTTTTATAATTAAGTGTGATTTGGTAGATCCTAATCAGGGTATGAAAAATGATGATTATAAATTCACGTTGGTGAATTTCAACAATCTAATGTACAAAGACGATCGAATCAGCAATGAACCATACATTCAAGCATCTCAAGATGAACAAGTTTACTTTGTGGAGGGTCTTGTGGCTCCAAATTGGTATGTTGCAGTCAACATGTTAAGAGGAGGGGTATTTGAAATTGACTTCGATGATATGAGGGTAGAGAGGTACCCACAACAAAACCTAAGCGACACTATTGTCCCAGCTCATAAATAGGATACTGATTGGGTTAGAGAGATGATTGAAGGAGATACAATTAAATTTCTAATTACATAACTTGTTCGAGTAATCGTAGCACATTTTGTCTTTCATGGGTATTCGTACTATATCTATGGTTAATATATAATCTTAATAATCTTAAGGTGTTATTATTTTTTTTTTTTTTTGCTAATGTCGTATTATTAACATGTAGGTTTTGGTAGATGGCTCGTGGCAGGAAGAGAGATCGTCCACTTACCATGTGTGACGCACTTCGTGCTACCTGTGCACGTGCCACGGCTGCTAATACGGCTACTACGAATCACCAAGGAGATCTTGATGCCACTTAGCTGCCCGATGACACACAACCACCATTTGACACTGATCACACCTAGGCCCCCTGATCACACTAAGCCCCCCACCATACATACTAGCACCCCTCAACCACAGCCACTAGCCCCCACTCTCGCGCTTAGCCGATTGGAGCCTATAGTCACCACCCCTTAAAGACACGACCTCCCTTCACTTATTGTACTATCCAGCATGTCCCCCTTACACTTGTCTTGCTCCCTACTATGCTCAGTTCTTCTAGTTTCACCGAGTCCCTTTACTCACCGCCAGCCATAAGCATCGTGATGAATCGACATCTTGTGGAGTACCACCACCTTTGATAGCCTCTACCGTGACCTCGAAGGCTACTCAGCCAGCCACACAGCCCCCGGGACATCAGCTCCCTAAGGTATAAAGTTGTTTATATAAATGTTCAATCAAGTTGGTCAATTTTTCTGGTCACATACGTTTTCTTCATATAAATGTTAAGTTAGGTACACATTTTTTAGGATAAGTGAGTACCATAGCGGCCTCTTATGCTACGAGAGGTCCTACCACCCCCTAAGGGTTGGGGTAGTGGCCAGTCTCGTGAGATTAAGTTTAGTAGCTACTACTACCCTGTGGGGAAGTTAGGTAGCCACTTGATTAGGCATCTAGGCTTGATGGCCTGTGATGGACACTTTGTGCCGTTGTCACTCATGGATTGGGCAACCGTGCCCACTGAGACACTGGATCGTATCTGGAAGGAGATTATCGTAAGCAACTGCATAGTCATTTCAAGTCAAACAATTATTATGTAATATGTTCGCTAATAAACGGTAAATTACTCTTTTAGGATAATATCTGCGATTGTCCTCCAGAGTTTTGGCCTGTCTGTATGGGCAAGTGCTAAAACATCTGAAAGGACCACAAGTGCATCGTGAAGTGAAAAAGAAATACTTCACACCTTTTGAGGGATCCCCTGACATCCTGCAACGATGTCTTCCATGCGTGGTTCTAGAGTAATGGCCAAACCTCGTATCTTACTGGTCCAGTAGCTTAACAAAGGTATAATTAAATTAGGTTTGTAATTTTACGGTAGTCGAGTTTCTTATAATAAAATCTTATTAATTAATCAAAATTATCAAACGCGTGCTAAGGTGGCTACAAACTCAACAAACCGGGCCAGCCTTGGCCCGCTGCACAACACTAGGGAAAGGTAAATCTAAGATATACTCCATCAGGTATATAATTGTATAGTTGCTAGTTGGAATATTCTTTTTCTTTTATTTTTGTCTTTTATCCCAATTTAGTAATTTTTGTATTTTCTTACCTAATTTAATTCACATTTTGTGTAGATGCGGGTAGAGGGGATCCACACCAATCGCGTTCACATATTCAAAAGGATACGCAATCCTGCACACCCCGATGTGGGGGCCATCATTGAGTGGGTCCAAGCACATCTTGCTGAGCTCCTCGATGTAGAGTGTGACTCGGCTGAGGTTCGCAATAGGGTATTTGCTAAGGTTGTAGGCCGAGATGACCACGACTACATGCACAGGGTAGGTTCTAGCATACCCCGATCTATGGTTCGACAGCCTATTACAGCAACGTAGTATGCATTGACATAGAGGCGCACCAACGAGGAGGTTGACCACATCATCATCGATTGGTTGGCCACTTTCAGAGCAGACTTACATGAGCAGCTCTAAGTCGAGATTCATGACAACGTTCATGCTGAGCTCCGAGTTGAGGTTCAAGCAAAGATCTTTGCCGCTATTTGAGTTGAGGTCTAAGCTGAGGTTTGAGCTGAAGTCCGATTCGAGGTGCTCGATGAGGTCCGTGCTGAAATGGTTTAGGGCATAGACCATTTGCGAGATGAGCTGCGGGCAGAATTCTATAGGACTCGAAATCGCTTTTGGGTAGAACATTAAATATTTCTTAAATGTTCTTACATTTTTAGTGTTGTGTTTTCATAATTAAGTTAATTAAAACTTTAAACTCTTAATTGTAGGATGGCAATGATGACACCGAGCCAGGCTACCCTCTAGGTCTTTGATACGAGCATGATAAGGTATAATTTTACTTATAAACAACCATATGATTTATTTAAAATGTTTTAAATTTATTAGAGCAATATAGATTATGATAGTGACTTGAAATGTAAAACTTAGAACTTCCACATTAAGAATTAAGTGCTCAAGATGAGCAAACATTATCTGATGTCGATGTGACCTGATGTGCATGTAATTCATGGCATTTCGGACATGCTGGAACGAATTGCATGGGAATTCAAATTATAGATCGCTCGAAATGGCCTGGGTGGCTTTATAAATGAAACTTAGAACTTCATTTTAAGAGTTAAGTGCTCAAAACGAGCAAATGTCGTTTGATGTTGATGAGACTTAAGGGGCATGTAATTCATGGCATTCTGAACATGCTGGAATGAACCGCGTGAGAATCCAAGCTATATGGACCGCTTCGAATGGCCTTAGGGTAACTTTATAAATGAAACTTAAAACTTAGAACTTCATTTTAGGAGTCAAGTGCTCAAAAAGAGCAAATGTCATCTGATGTCGACGAGACCTAACATGCACATAGTTCATGACATTTTAGACACGCTAGGATGAACCACATGGGAATCTGAGCTATGGATCACTTGGAATGGCCCAGGGTGGCTTTATAAATGTTACTTAAAACTTAGAACTTCATTTTAGGAGTCAAGTGCTCAAAATGAGCAAACGTCGTCTGACATCAACGAGACCTGATGTGCATGTAGTTTATGGCATTTCAGACATGCTGAAATGAATCACATAGGAATCCAAGCTATGGATCACTTGGAATGGCTCAAGGTAGCTTTATAAATGAAACTTAAACCTTAGAACTTCATTTTAGGAGTCAAGTGCTCAAAACGAACAAACGTCGTCCGATATCGATGAGACTTGACGTGCATGTAGTTCATGACATTTTGGACATGCTAGAATGAACTACGTGGGAATCCGAATACGAATCGCTCAGAATGGCCTGGTGTAGCTTTATAAATGAAACTTAGAACTTCATTTTAGGCGTCATGTGCTCAAAATGAGCAAACGTGGTCTGATGTCAATGAGACTTGACGTGCACATAGTTCATGGCATTTTAGACATGCTGGAATGAACTGCCCGAGAATCTGAGTTACATATCGCTTGGAATGGCTCAACATAGCTTATAAATGAAAGTTTGATTTAATTTAAAGTTTTACAAGTTAATTCTGTTTAAGATTTTGTTCATTATAATTTCTACCACTTTTTTTTTTCTAATTTTTTTCTTAAATCTATTGTAGGTTTGAAGGGTTCTTTTGCTGTTTTGCATAATATATTCAAACAAAGACGTTTTTTTTCTTTTTTGTTCCCGTTGTTACTAAAGGTTAATTTTGTAAAAATATTTTATTTTTTGTTGAAGGCTTGTAATTATATATTTATTGTTTCATTTTGCCATGTTTCATTTGTGATACAAGTTTATTATGATTGTATAGATTTATATCCTATTACAAGTTTATTACAAGTTTACTTAGGTCAAACAAAAGTAATTAGTTTCTTTAAAAAGAAAAATGGCCTGGACTACTGCTTAAAGGCAGTCGGCAAAGGTTGGGTATAGGCAACCGCTAATAGGTAGTCAGTAAGGGTTTTTCACGACCGTTTGAAGGTGATCGATGATTGATTTCTACCTAATTGATTCTCAACCAATTTAGGTGGTCAAAAGGATCCTTGACTACTTGAGGCGGTCAACTATTTGTTTTCTCGACCCACGTATCCACAACCGCCTTGAAGCAGTCGACTATATCTTTGCCGACTGCCTCAAGCTCTTTTAGCGATTGTCTAAGGCAGCCGACGATTCCCCTTAACCCAGTAGTGTCCAAGGGGAGTCCATTTTAGGCATATCACTGTTGATATCTTCTCATGGATTATGTTTAACTTTCAGATTTCATAATGAGAGCTTGGTAAACTTCCCAATTAATGGCTGATTTAAATATATATATATATATATATATATTAAATTTAACTCACCTTTAATTTTTGCAGTATAGTTCACTCTACCTTTAAATTTTTTGTTAAGTCTAACTTTTTGTTGTCCAAATTTTTTATTGTCCAACCCACTCTTTCTTTAAACCCTTCATTTAGTCAAGCAAATTCTAAATCTTGGGTCCATCCTATCCCAATCTATCGGGTATCTACCAAGGTGGTAGTGTTCACACAATTGATAACTCTCTCTAAAAAATGTTTTTGTGGAGTGTGAGGGTTAGCCTTAAGAGGGCATTTGGTTGCAACAGAGAGGAGAAAAGAAGGGTGGGAGGACTAGCATTTTGTACTTAACTATTAAAGTTCCAAAGAGCAAGAATGATGAACTCGTGGATTGCATCGATTGAATTCTATTTAGGGGTGTGTGTGTGTGTGTGTGTGTATCTGTGTGAATATAATTCTGTTGTACACTTTAAAACCAAGTTTATTTGCAAACTTTGTTGTTCCTATGAAATTTGTTGATCTGGAGTATATTTTGATTGATTCTTGTATTAGACTAGACATGAATCATTTAGAATTCGAATCAATTACGATACATAAAGAACAATTGGAATAGTAACACACTTGAGGAGCAAGACGATCCATAGGCTAAAATCAAAACCTTTTGCTGTAAATTTATGAAAGTTTTATATATATATATATATTATATAATCATTTACTTATCAGATGGTTCTCTTGTTATTATAGTGTTATATAATATATCAATTCATTTAGCTAGTCCCTTATACAAATGATAATAAAGTGCGTTTGGAAACTAAAAGCGAAACTGAATAATTTGGTAAAAAATTAACTTTTTATGTATTTGACAAAATTAGCAACTTTTAGTGTAAAAGTCAATTTTTGGGACCTATTTGGTATCATTTATATTTACTGTTTTTCTGTTTATATTTACAAAATTTTGAAAACTAGTAATAAAAACATGTTTGTCAAATATGCTTTTATTTTTTGTTTCCAAAAAAATTGAAAAGCTTAAACTAAAAATATAAACAAAATAGTGTTTTCACTTTCGTTTTTCTTTTTTTGTTTTTGTTTTTTTTTTTTTTTTTGTTATAAACATTTGGTCAATTTTAATACTTTGTTTATTTTTATTGCATCATATGAAAATGAATTATTTTATTAAATTAAAAAATTTTTAATGAATAATATAATTAAATTTGTAATTAATTTAATTAATTAATTAAATTTTTTGAAATATATTTTATTAATTTTTTTGAGTAAATAATATAATTAAATTAGTTAATTAATATGAAATATATTTTATTGGAATATTTTTAATAAAAAAATATAATTAAATTATATTTTATTTTTATTAAATTAAATTATTTTAAATAAATAATATAAAATAATCAATTAATTAATTTAATATGAAATATATTTTATTAAAATTTTAATTAATTTTTAAAAAAATTATTAAAATTTTAATTAAAATTAAACAATTTATTAAAATAAAAATTAATTACTGTAAAAGAAATTACATTTCTAAATGCAGTTTTAATTTTCTTAAAAAAAAAAAAAGGAAAACAACAGTAACAACAAAAGAAAACAAATGGTAAGTTCCACTGAAGATAAGACTTGTACTAGGAAGATGTAATGAATAAGGTATATGGACTTAATGTAATCCTTATATTTGTGTGTATTTGTCGAGGGAGTGCATGAATATTGAGAGGTGGTCTATAAAAACTGTGATGATCGGACTCAAGCTATCTACTCGAGCTACTTACGTACTTTGTGAAGGAATCAGGTCAACATAGTTCAGATTTAATTTGGTTCAAAATGTGTGTTTATGTGTTCATGCAATGCTAGATGTGTGAGTAATAAACTGGTTTAAATGTGGGTGCCTCGTGTTAAACTGAGTATAAAAGTAATAAACTATTTTTGGATAGGTGATTCTAGAATGCCCTAGCGGCAAACTGGTGGCCTAAGACATTATCATCGGCCAAGATAGGCTAAGTGTATGTATACATTGGTGAGCGATGGTGACAATGATGTGTATTGGATTAATGTGAGGGAGCCTTTGCTCCTGAATCTAATGGATGAGAAAGAGCCCAGCTCTAGGTCAATATTAAGAGTAGTTATCTTTACGATGATTTCAATGTGGGAACCTAACTTTGGGACAAGTGTATATGTTAATGCCTAGCAATATTTGACTAGAGGAGCCTCACTTCCTCACTTTAGGAATGAATATTAGCATCTTGTGCGTAACTGGGGAAGAAACTTCTTTTCAAGAACATAATTGAGGAAAGGAGCTTCACTCCAAGTAGGATGTGCACCTTACACAAGAGTCGGTGCTTTACACGTATCTCGAGGGAAAAGCTTTCGTGTTTGATTAGTACCTCGCGCTTGGAATGGAGTCAGTGCCTCGCACTTAATCCTAGGAAGAGCTTACCTCTACATTGTATTGTGTGACCCAACGCAGTATAGACACCTAGGGGTTAATTAAGCTATGTCTTTTGACTAGTGTTTTGGACATGTTTGATTAACATAAGAATATTTTCTATGCAATTTTTAACCAAACTGAGGTCAGTGGTTAGGCGAGATGGTAACCTAATAATTGATTAAGAGATCATGAAGTCAAACCTCATTGGCACTGATCTTAGTTTTGCTAAATTTCTTTTTTATTTTATTTTGTTTATCAAAATATAAAATAATATTAAATCCTTAGAGATTCTTTTCAGTCTTATAAAAATTTTCTATGTTTTGTTTTATTCCAAGATTGGTAGTTAAAAAAAAAAATTATTCCAACATTATTCAAGCAATTAAAATATAATTAAGAAAATGTTTAAATTTATTCAAATAAGCATTTTATTGGAAAATAAAGCAATTTTATGAAATTTAAACTCATTAAAATTGACCGAGCCACGAGAATCTAAGGATGTTATCTAAAGTATTAGGTTGACAAAATAATGTCTAAAACTTATTAAAATCAGCCAAAATTATTTAAGAGTCCAATTAAGGGAAAAATTAGATTGAACATTTCATTTAAACATTTTAACGAACAACTAGGTTTCATAGCCATTTTAATTTGAATAGAATTATTCAAGCCATAAATAATGTAACTGAATATGTGGGGAAGCCACCAAAGGTGTTAGAGTGTCAAGGCAATATGCTTAAAACCCCTCCAAAATAAACCTATATAAGTTGGAAGCCCATTGCGTGGATTAGTTTTAAGATTTTTTACTTAGGCATTTCATCGAATAGTAGGTTTGCATTACAAAATTTAGGCTTTACAAATTAAATTAAATAAATTCGAGCCTAAGTAATGTGTATTTTGTTATTTTAAGAATATTTATAATTTTTGGATACTGAAAATTGGCCTAAAAATGCCAAAAATATCAAAATACCCAAGGTAAGGCCTTAAGTCCATGAAATTAAATGGCACACAGGAATTAAGACAAACCCTAAGGCACGCGGGACACATGGCTAGGCTAGCATAACTTCACATCTTCAGTTTTTTTTATCTGGATAGGTGTTCAGATGATATCGCATCTTCAACCATTTTGTCTAGACGGGCATTTAGATGACGTTGTTGCATGCCTGGCATTCGAATGCAGGGCTAACATTCTAACGCCAAGCCTAATGGCCTAATTTCTTGCAAAGGCTTCATGCTCTATTTATGTTCTAATGCAATTTGACTATAACTTTATACTTTAGGCTTCACATATCACCATTATAAATGCATACAAACATTTATTAACTAAAAATACAATATTAAAAGAATATATGTCAATCTAATTTCACAATTATGAGGCTAATTAATCACAAATTCAAGCATAAGCATAATCAAGTTTCAAGCTTCAAACTCAAAAAAATGTTCAACTTCAAATTAATCATATATATGATCAGTCTAATTCAAATTGAAGACATGAAACACATTTTAAGAAATTTATCATCCTACTTCAATAAAAAATTGGTGACCCAACCAAGAAGGAGAAGCAATTGGACTCTAAAAACCTTTGGAACCAGAAAACTTTAAGCATCTCTTTTCTTTTCTTGTTCCCCCGAATACATTACCCATCTCAAGCTAACTCTAGGAATTTTGAGAACATACTTCTCACGATACTCTAGATGGTTTTACAATATTTTACTCAATTAAGGAAGCAATATATAAAGAATGCATTGAATCACCCGAATGAAGGCAAGTGTTGGTAGAGGAACATAAGCTCCATTTCCAATGGTTCAAACCCTATAATTTTGGATCATGATGACCAACACGATGTCATCATCCAAAATTGATGCTGAATTGGACTATTCAAGCAAGAAATTTGGTTTGAAATTGTGGACGTGAGTTGTGAATAGAGGATCTTAGAGAGAGATTATAGGAATTCTTTTTTATTTGTTTGATTAGCACTGATTATGGAATACCAATAATTCTAGCCTAGATTTGTGTAAGGTAATAAGTACATTCCGAGAATAGATTTTCTGTTCATACTTTATAAGCATACTCTCGTATTCTGGAATTATGAATGAATATAAAGAAATACTTTCTCAGTATGGTATCAGAGCATAGATTCTAGGACCTTATCGAATTGAAAAACAAATAGAGAAATTGATCGCAATTGCAGAGTGTACTCCCTTAATAGAGATTTCCCAAGGAGACAATCCAATTCTTGTAGACTTGACCACCAAAAAACTATATATTTTGAAGCAAATAACAACTTCACCAAGTCACGAACCTATTGCAGCATGAATTGGCATGAAGTTGGACAACACTAATTATGGACTTTGGTCTTAGGTTTTGAGATGTAAATATCAGGCAAATATCAGGCAAAGACAAGCTAGGATACATGGATGGGGATCTTCCACAACCCCAATATAGTGATCCTAATTTCACAAAATAGAGAACTGAAAATGCAGTGGTGAAGCTCCAAAACTGATCGGCAACTACATCAGATTCCAACGATAAAAGCAGTATAAGACGCTATCACTACAACATATTTTGATGGTACCAACACCTCGCAAGTTTATGATCTTAAGAGGAATGTGACGAGGCTTAAACAAGGCAAAAGATCTATCGAGACATATTATAACAATCTTTAAAGCCTATGGAGAGAAATCGATTTTCGCCGCCTGAATCCAATGATGTGTGAAATTGATATACAGAGGTATAATATTATTTTATGAGAGGATGGAGTTTATACATGCTTGCATGGACTAGATGATTATCATGATAGGATTCAAGGAGAGGTGTTTCAAATTCAGCCATTTTCTACAATAGTGTTGGTCTATGCACATGTTTCCAGGGAAGATTTAAGGTAAGTAGTGATATTAACAAAAGAAAATACCACACCTAGTATTATTATGCTCTCAAAAGGAGGACAAAGATTCACAGCAATAGTCTTAACTTCAGATTTTGTCCAATGAATGCTTAACAGATCATCGAAGTTGAAATCGTAAGCAAATGGAGGAGGCTACACACACTGGGGAATATGAAACATACAAGAGACACCGATTTTAACCTACATAGATATCCAGAGTGGTGGCATAAACTTAAGGCAGAAAGGAAGCGTAAAGCTAGTGCAAGTGAGAATCATGGTCGAGTTGCACCTGTGATGTAATAACTCTTTTGTTTAAATTTATTATGGACATGTTTATATGTGATGAGATGTTGAAGATGATGCTATGAGTGGTTTAATGGATTAATTTGATTAAATTTTGGAATTTTAGCTCAATAGGTAGCTAGATGGAAATTGAATAAGAACTTTAGGCACATAGAGGAGGTTCCTCAGACGCACACCACCCACGTTTAGGTGTCGAGGTTGAGATGATGTCCGTTGTGTGGTTCATTCTGAATTTTTTATTGTGCACCGCTCATGGTCCTTCCAATCATATGACTTATTGACGTGTGTGGAGGAAGAGGAGAATAGATGGCTTTAGCTCATCCCTTTCCCTTCATCCCAAAGGTTCCATTCCATATATATACATGCTTATACATGCATAAAGTTAGGTGTTGGTTAAGAAAAAACCGAGAGCTAAGGGATGAAGATGATTTCGGTACATGCCTCTAACCTTAACCAAAATCAAATTAATTTCTCAATCCTTCAATTAGAACATGTTGGTATGATTACATTGATATTAGGATCAACCATTTGAGCGTGTAGAGTTTCTAAGATTTTTTTACAGTTTACTAGCAACATTACTGATTTTTATTTTTCTTTGTTCAAGAGCTCGAAGTAGGGATTTAATGCACTTTATTTACATATATGATATATGTAAGGTGCTAGGATGTTTTTTACATGTTTATTCTGAGGTTTGAGTATATTCTATTGAGATTTTGTAAAGTTATGTAGATGTATATGTATATGTATATGTCATAAAAAAAGATGATGAACAGTAGCAATAGATTTTGCTCCACAGTTCATTAAAACTTTAAATTGATTATATGGTTTGATTTGTATGGGTTTAGGGATGAAGATTGAACAATGATATTGGGAATAAAATGCTTTCTAACTTACCAATTTCATTTACAAACATTTGAATCGAGAAAATAAGAAACAAAGCCTCGTTTCCAACTTTCTGGACTAGGCTTGGGCTCATGGCCATGGCCCTCCATGTGCATGGACCCTAGTTAATATGCTGATTTCTCTCTTTTTGCTTAATATAAAGTGTTTTCTTTTCCAAGTCTCGAGCACAAAAGATTTTAAAAAGTGTTTTTATAAAATAAAGGATGTTTAAGCTGTATAAATGAGTAGTATATGTTTTGAGAAATATGATTTTAGTATTTGGTGAATATGATAGCATGATTAAAAGATATGATGATGTGAGTATGCTATTGTTTATGATGAATTGTTAAGGATAATGGTTATGACGAGCTGATCCATTATTAGTCAGTTGTTATGATTATGAATAAGATATACTGAGATAATGGAAAGAGATAAATGAAATGAGATGATGTTGAATGCAGAGCTGGCAGATACTGAAAAGTAGGAAGGGTATAGATACTATCTTTAGGTAAACCTATGTAGTAGGTCAGTAGCTTACATCACATCACAACATTTTCTAGCTAATTGTGGCCTATGAGCCCAAGCTCACAAATGATGTTGTTTTGGTTGATCTTTCTTGTTGGGTGTTGTCTCTAAAAATTTTGGTAGCATCCACCCTATGATTATGATTTGATGATTTCAGATGGTAAAAAGATAAAAGAAAGATAATAAACAAGAAATTGGCAAGGTTGGTTATTTAGATATTGATGTTGATTATAATTGTTGATTATTGGTGTTGAGATATATATTGATATGTGATTATTGATAATTTTGAATATTGATATTGTAATGTTTATCTATTGCTTTTATTATTGTATATTATATATGTTTTTACTATGTGTAGTGGGTAAAAGTGGATTAGTGCTCATGTTCCTATAGATTGTGTTGCGGGTGCAGAATTTGAGAGTTAGATGGGACCCACTATATTGGATTAAGTGTTGCATTATTAGGGTTAATGATATTCTTTTAATCATTTGGGAATGTGATATTATTAAATTTGGACTTATTCGATTTGGTTGTAAGGCTGTAAGGGCAAGATATTATATTGGGACTTATGTTGGAGTGCTATTACCTAGTTTGACCAAGGCTTAGTGTTTATTATCATTTTATTGTTATATATTATGGATGTCTACTCTAGAGTAGTTATGGCTCTAATTAGAGTCAAATTTGATATATGTATGTTGTGTGTTATACATTTCACTCACTCCTCGAGTGACAAAATTCATGACCTGATAGGTTGTATCAAAGCCTAAGTTAGAATACTTAGAAGGATAGTAGGAGTTTTGCATTACATGCTGTGTTCTTATATGTTGCATTTGATATTTAGTAATTGTTAATTGTGGGTTCAGATTATTATGGAGGGGAGTTAACTCAGAAATCTCAATACCAGTCCATAAACTAAGTTAGTGCTCCCTGATGATGATGTTTTTGTCCAAGTGGCCGCAGAGGGACCCATTGATCATCACCTGAACTGAAAAATCTAAGTAGACCTATGATTCAACAATTCGGTATTATGTATCCTATATTTGTTGTCCAACATGTAACTTCAGTTATTGGAATAGTTAGTGAGGGAAATATTGTGAGGCTTTTAGATCATGAAAACTCAAGAACAGTTGGAAGACCTAGAAGAACATTATGGGGAGTCTGTACCTATTATAGATGTTAGAGATCCAGCTATATCCATATAGACTGTCCACAGGGGTGTGCCCGAAGGTGTTATACTTATGGTGAATTAGGACATGTTAGTAAGTTCTATCCCCGTGAGTAGGAAAGAGAAGTAAGAAAAGGTGGTTAATCAAAACCTTTATGACATCCTGAAATCTTTAGTAACTTTTAAAATGCATTATTAATTTAATTTTATAATTAGAAATTTTAATTATGTTATTAGTATTACTTAAAATTTATTTAATCTTAATTTAGTTACTAGTAATTGATTAAGTTAAAATTAATGGGTGAATTTAAGACTACATGTGGTTAGCTTATGTTAGTGTTTGGTGTGCAAGTGAATTGGCTGAGTCATATTATGGGTTTAAAGGGTGACGTGACCTTATGTATGTGTGTACTTGTGGGGATGTGTCTATGTGGTAAGTCTAGAGGGGGAAAAATAGGAGAGTCGATGGGGCCATGTATATATATATATATATAACTTACATATAGTATTAGTTAAAGGAGAAGAACAGTAAGGAATTTAGAAAATAAGGAATATTGGAGGAAGGAAAATTTAGGGATTTTGGTTGGATTATTGAGGTAAATTATTTTACTTTAATAGCTTAAAGTTAATTGTATGAAAGGTTAAATACGTTAAATATATTATAGGGGTAATAGTTATAGTTTATTTATTAAATTTATAATATTTTATTGATTTTGGGATATATTTTAGCTGTTCAATTTCTGATTCATATAATTTAGGTTAAAATTAGGATCCGGGGATAACCGGCAGTAACCATTTCAGTAATTTGATTTTTTTAGAATATTTATTATTCAAGTGGGTGTGTTAAACTTAAAGGTAAAAGTAATAATTGTGAATTAATAAATTTTGTCTCCTTGATATTAATTATTTGTGACAAGAAATACTAATTGTTGTGAGTTAATTTTGTTAATGGAAAATTGAGATTATTTAAGAAAAATTAACTATAAGAATTAATATTTTTATTTAAGGAATTATTTGCGTAGAGAAATTGACTATTCATAAATTTATTATGTTAATAGTGAATTATAAATATTTATGGAGCAATAATTGTGATTGATTACTTTTGTGGTTTTAATATTAATTAGTGAATTGTGATTATTTATGGAAAAACAATTTTTACATTTTAGAAATTATTTATATGTAAATATTAATTATTTATGTAATAGTTGAGTTGAGGATAAAGTAGTGATTATTTATGAAATAATATGTATGGATAAATAAAAATAATAATATTGATTATTTGTGAAATAATTGTATTGATGGTTATAAGATAATAAAAGTGAATTTTATTTAAGAAATTATTTGTGAGAAGTATTAAATGATTATTGTGAAAATTTATATTCTTTTATAAGAAAAATTATTTGTGGTAATAATAAAAATATTAACCGTCTACGAATTGATTATGTGATAGTGATTACCATTATTTTTTGAATAATAAATATGAGTATTGATATTTTTATTTAAGAAATTATTTAAGCTAAGAAGATTCATAACAATGAACACCAAGCTCCCTGAGTAGTTCAGACCATAATCTATCAGTGTAAGTACACTGAATCATCAAGTTCTACATTTCAAGCTCATAATCATGGGGAAGGCAGCTCGGGTGAAGAAGAATTCAGCAACTAAGCTCTCCCTTAAAGAATTTCACGCAAGTTTGGTTAAAGAAGCGTTAGTTAAGAGTGGTGGTCCAAATGCTCAATCATCAAGTTCTCATGTTCAATTAAATCTATCAGATTTGGAAGATGAAAGGTATGTTGAAGATGATTATTATGATAACTTCCTTTGTTCCTCGGTTAACAAAGTTCAAGGGAAGGACCAATCTCCAGAGATAATGTCCAAAGTAGCTGAAAGGCTAAGGAAGCTTAAAGCTGGTTCCACTCCAAAGGGGATTGCTTCGGAGGTGAGGAAGAAGAAGGAACAGCAAGGAAAGTTCGAGCATCAAGTCCATTCGGCCATAAATGAAGAAGTGCAAGAAGTTAAAGAAACCAGGTGTTCTTCTTCCCTAGTTTTACAAGCCCAACCGAAGGTAGAAGAAGATCCTTGTAAGAAAGAAGCAAAATGAATAGAAGACCCGTTCACTTCAAACTCTCCAGCAGATGTTATGTTCAGGCCAAGCGGTTGTGTTACAGAGGCAATGGAAGTTGGAGGTAGAAGCTGGCTCCAATTGCTCTCACGCGAGATTTTCCCCGCCCAAAAGGAAGGCAAAAATCAGAATTCACGTAGGAGTAGGTCTACTATTGTCCTTACATCTGAAAATCCCACTCCAAAAGGTGGTGGTGGGTCCCCCCACTGTTGGTCCAAGTGCATCCGTGCGAGGAGATAAAGTGCTAAGCTATTGTCTTGCAGGTAAACAAACCTCACTACCCGAGGCCATTAATCTTCCCGCCCAGGTGGACGACTCAAAAGAGAGACCGGGGCCCATGGTTGACTATACAATCTCTCCGAAAAGTGCAAGTGAGCTGTATGGCAATAAAGATCATCTCCCGAGTGTGTGTGGGGCCGGGTTTCGTGGCGTCTTGGGTGAAGGTTTGAATTTTGACTTGGCAAAGCAACCTCAGCCGATTACTTCCAACACACGTGCAAACTCAAGTGTAGTTGAGCTGGGGAAAAGTCTTAGTCCAAAGGATAAAGCCATCGAGTCAAACTATGAAAATTCAAATGAAGGAGATGAAGTAGACTTCCAACAAGCCACCAACACTCGAAAGCCAAACAATTTGAATGATGAGCCGAAGCAAGTAAGAACAACGCCATCCTTCTCCCAAGCTCGGAAAAAAAAGCAACGATTGGACCGCATTCAGAAGTTCAACTCAGCTAAAAAAACAAACACTTGCAAGTCCAATGAAGAAGGGATAAGATAAGGTTATTTTGCCAACCTATCCACTTGGGTTGTAAGTGGCATTATTATTAATGGATAGGTTAGATGGTCTTGTATTTTGGAACCCTTTTAATAGGGTGTGTACCTTTAGGAGTTAGTTTTGAGCTCGTTGTAAATCAAAATTTTTTGATAATAAAACAAACACTTAACTACCAAAAAAAAAAGAATTATTTAAGCTAATAAGAAGTATTGTTTGTTTATAAGTTAATTGTGTTGATATTGAATTATGATTATCTATGGAATGATAATTAGTAGATTTGATTTTTTATACAAGGAATTATGAAATTTTGTTGATGGCAATTTATAATTATTTATGGAATGTTAGTGTGTAGCTTGATATTTTTATTTGAGTAATTATTTATTATTTGTGAATTAATTATGGTAATGTTGAACTATAATATTTATGGTTTGATAAATGTGAAGTGATATCTTTATTTAAGAAAAATAACAATGATAATAATAATAATAATAATAATAATAATAATAATAATAATAATAAATACCATTGCATAACATTAATTATGTGCATTAAACATGCACTGAGGTCAAATGGGGTAAAAAATAAGGCCAGATAGGGTCAGAAATTGAGGCTAGATGGGGCTAATGGGACATGGTAATTAAAGCCACTATCCATAGTCGAACACTCAACTCATAGGTCAGATGAGGCCAACAGTGTATTGCAGTAACATTTAAATTATTCATCATACTTATATATCACGACACTGCCAGATGGGGCATGTGGCGATCATGATGTGATGAGATAATTTTTTTTTTTTTTTTTTTTTTTACCATTGTCATATATGGTACAACGATGTGATGAGGTTGATAATTGAAAAATGGTGATAATGATGTAATGACACATTTGTATCATTGTCAGATGGGGCATAATGTGATGTTAATTGGGTTGATGAATGAAATGTGCGTCCATGACACGATGTGATATTGTTATTATTACTGAATTTAATTATTAGTTCTTTGTGAGACTATTGGCTATGTAATTCATTATGGATATATATGTCATGAGACCATCAGTTGGGGTGAAATGTGGGGATGAGTTCCAATGGATATGTATTTTGACTCAAAAATGACCTTAAATTATATAATAAAAGTAAAGGTAAATAATTTATTGTCGTTTATTTTAAGTATAACACTTCTATTTAGTGTGTGACACTCACACCTAAATTTTAAATTTTTTAGGTTGAGTTAGGAGTGGCTACATGTGCTGGAAAAGAGCCCAATTTGTCTATTTCTCTGTCTTAATCCTAGTCTTGTATTGATTTTTGGTGTTTGTGTTAATAAATTTAGAGTTACAATTTGTGAAATGTTTTGTTTATTTATATATACGTAAAATGTGATTATTATACTACAGGATTTGTAAGTGTCTAAATTATTGAAAGGATTAAATATGTCTCTTAAAATAGGGGTGCGAAAGTTTGGTATCAGAGCCTAAGTTAGAAGGTTTTGTAGACTTGTCAGTGTCTTGTACATGCAGCCAATTAGACGAAATGTGTTGTAGTGTTAGATATTTGTGGTATGTCATTTGTTGGTATAGAGATTAAGTACCTTGAAATGGTCAAATCTGATAGAACTATATTTTACATTTTATTTTGAGTTTGATGTCAAATAAATATTTGGAAAAGTAAATCCGTTTACGACTCGTTAAGATGCTCAGACTTCTTCTGATGTTGTTATAGTTATGATTTCTATTACTAGTAGACTTGCTAGTGTCTTCAGAGATTTTGAGTTTACCTATTCTTTTATATTCTAGGTTAGATTCTGTGTTAGCTATGGCTATTCCAACTCGTGCTATGTATAAACAGAGACTATGTGCTATAGATAGCTGTAAGAGATTTAGTTGTGATTTGAGACTTTTGGATATACATGATTTTGATATTATTTTGGGTATACGTTGGTCATTTACATACCATGTTTCTATTGATTGTTTTACTAAGGAAGTGAAGTTTTAAATGCTAGAAGAGTCAAATTTAGTCTTTAACGATGGTTGCAAGGTTGTGCCTAATTGCCTAGTTTCTATCTTAAAAGCTAGGAAAATTTTGAGTAAAAGATATCAGAGAGATACTGCCTATGTAATTAATACTAAAACACTAGAGACTAAGCTGCATGTTAGACCGATTGTATGTGAGTATTTAGATGTATTTCTAAGTAAATTGTCAAGAATAATCCTAGATAAGAAGTAGAATTTTCTTGGTGCCTCCATGATAGTTTGACCCTATCTTACTGCCTTTGTGATCATATGCTAATTTACTCAAGAAGCAAGGGAGAAAATGTACAACATTCTAGAATAATGTTATAGATTCTATGAAAGAAACAATTATTTGCAAAACTTGTTAAATATGACTTTTGATTGGATTTGGTAGTAGTTTATGATATGTGATTTCAGGTAGTGATATCAGTAATGATCATAGGAAAGTTAAGATAGTATTAAATTGGGAGTGTCCCATTAGTGTAATAGATGTACGCATATTTCTAATTAGATCGACATGATATTATCGTTTCATTTAGAATTTGTTCTATTGCATTATTTATGACATGATTTACTCGCAAAGGTGTTAAACATGAATGATAAGAGTGAGAAAAGTTTTGAGGGATTTAAGGCAAAATTGATTATGACTCCAGCATTAGCATTTCCCTTAGGTAATTATAAATTTGTAATATGTAGTAATGCTTCATGACAAGTGTTAGAACGTGTTTTGATGCCTAACAGGAAAGTAATTACATATACTTTAAGACAGTTAAGATCTCTAAATAGAATTATCCAACCAATGATTTGGAGTTTGCTGTAGTTGTGTTTGCTCTGAAGTTATGGAGGCATTATTTATATGGTGAGACTATTGATATTTATACTTACTTCAGAGCTTGAAGTATTTATTTATTCAGAAGAGTTGAATTTGAGACAAAGAAGATGTTTAGAATTACTGAAGGATTATTATTGTAATATATATTATCACCCAGGCAGAGCAAATGTGGTGGCAGATGCACTGAATTGCAAGTCTGTGGACATGTTAGCTCGTAATCAGTGTTAGAAAATTCAAACATTTAATGATTTGACATATATGGGTGTAAGGTTAGGTATAACTAAAACAGATGCTTTGATTGTTCAATTGTAGAATATCTGAGAACAAATAGCTTGTAATAAGTAGACAGACTTTGTAGTCAGAGGTGATGGGTTACTTTGTTATAGTGATAGAGTTTGTGCACTAGAAAATTTAGAACTGAAGACAAAAATTTTAGATGAGGTACATCATTCTCCTTATGTTATGCATCTTGGAAGTACAAAAAGATATATTGGGATCTACAAGGGTATTACTAGTGGATTGGTATGAAGCAAGAAATTATAGAATTTGTGGCTAGATGTTTAACTTGTCAACAGATAAAAGCAGAACATCAAAGTCCTACAAGGTTACTATAGTCACTTCCTATTCCAGAGTGGAAATGAGAACATATCATTATGGATTTGATTGTCAGATTACCACATACCAGGAAAAGTTTTGTTTCTATTTAGGTGATTGCTAATAGGTTAACTAAGTCAGCTCATTTTCTACCTGTAAAATCTAATTATATGACTAATAGGTATGCTACATTGTATGTCAAGAAGATTGTAAGATTACATGGTGCACTTGTGTCTATTATAGCTGATAGAGATCCAAAGTTTACATTTAGATTTTGGCCTAGTGTACAACAAGTTATGAGAACAACTTCAAAGTTTAATACTGCATTTAATCCTCAGACAGATGGATAATCTGAGAGAACAATTCAGACGTTAAAAGATATGCTACATGCTTGTGTGTTAGATTTTAAAGGAAATTGCTATGATTTGTTACCATTAATGGAGTTTGCTTATAATAATATTTTTCATCCCAATATTAGCATGGTACCATTTGAAGTTTTGTATGGCCGCAAATGTAGAACTCCATTTTGTTGGGATAAAATGAGGGAAAGAAAATTACTTGGGCTAGAGTTATTGCAGGACACAGTAGATAAAGTGAAGGTGATGCAAGATAGGTTAAGGATTGCTCAAAGCCGCTAGAAAAGCTATACAAATAATCGCAGATGAGAATTAGAATTTTTTATGGGTGATAGGGTGTTACTAGAAGTTTCTCCTTAGAAGGGTGTACTAAAATTTGGTAAGAAGAGAAAATTAAATCCGTGTTACATTGAATTGTGTGAGATTATATAGAGAATTAGGAAAACTGCATACGAGTTGGCTCTACATCCAGAATTACCTAGACTTCATGATATGTTCCATGTGTCAATATTGCGTAAGTATATTCTAGATCTGTCTTATGCGTTGACTTCCTAACCAATTGAATTGAAAGAAGATTTGCCTTACACGGAAGAACTAGTACAAATTTTGGATAGAAGAAATCAAGTTATGCGAAATAAGACAATACCACTAGTTAAGTACTATGAAGAAGTCACAGTGTGAAGGAGGCCACTTAGGAGAGTGAGGAGAAAATGTGAAAATAATACCCATATCTACTTTTACTAGGTAAAAATTTCGAGGATGAGATTTTTTAAGGGGAACAGAGTTGTGACATCTTGAATTTTTATTAATTTTTACAATGCATTATTAATTTAATTTTATAATTAGAAATTTTAATTGTGTTAATTTAGTATTATTAAAAATTTATTTAATCTTAATTTAGTTACTAGTAATTGATTAAGTTAAAATTTGTGGGTGAATTTAAAACTACACGTGGTTAGCTTATGTCAGTGTTTGGTGTGCAAGTGAATTGGCTGAGTCATATTATGGGTTTAAATGGTGACATGACCTTACGTATGTGTGTACATGTGGGGGTGTATCTATGTAGTAACCCTAGAGGGAAAAAAGAAAAAAAAAGAAAAGAAAAAGAAAGTAGAAGAGGCGGTGGGACTTGAATTGGAGATTTGGCTGTGCATATATATATATAATTTGCATATAGTATTAGTTAAAGGAGAAGAAGAGTAAGGAATTTAGAAAAGAAGGAATACCAGAGGAAAGAAAATTTAAAGATTTTGGCTAGATTGTTGAGATAAGTTATTTTACTTTGTTAGATTAAAATTAATTTTATGAAAGTTCAAATACATTAAATATGTTGAAGGTGTAATGGTTGTATTTTGTTTATTAGATTTATAATATTAATTGATTTTGGGTTATATTTTAGCTGTTCAATATCTGATTTGCATAATTTGGGTTAAAGTTAAGACCTGGGGATAATTAGCGACAACCACTTCAATAATTTAATTTTCACAGAATATTTGCTATTCAAGTGAGTGTGTTAAACTTAAAGGTAAAAGGTAATAAATGTGAATTAATAAATTTTGTCCCCTTGATATTAATTATTTGTGATAAGAAATATTAATTGTTGTGAATTAATTTTGTTAATGGAAAATTGAGATTATTTAGGAAAAATTAATTGTAAGAATTAATATTTTTATTTGAAGAATTATTTGTGTAAAGAAATTGATTATCCATGAATTTATTATGTTAACGGTAAATTATAAATATTTATGGGGCAATAATTATGAATTAATTACTTTTGTTGTTTTAATATTAATCAATAAATTGTGATTATTTATGGGAAAATTTTCTATATTTGAGAAATTATTTATATATAAATATTAATTATTTATGTAATAGTTGAGTTGAGGATAAAGTGGTGATTATTTACGGAATAATATCCATGGATAAACAAAAATAATAATATTGATTATTTGTGAAATAATTGTATTGATGTATATGGGATAATAAAGGAGATTTTTATTTAAGAAATTATTGGTGAGAAATATTAATTATTACTATGAAAATTTATATTTTTATAAAAAAAATTAATTTTTTGGTAATTAATATAAGAAAAATTATTAGTGGTGATAATAAAAATATTGACTATCTATGAATTGATTATTTGATGGTGATTATAATTGTTTTTGGAATAATAAATATGAGCATTGATATTTTTATTTAGGGAATTATTTGAGGTAATAAAATATTGTCTGTTTATAAGTTAATTGTGTTGATATTGAATTATGATTGTCTATGGAATGATAATTGATAAATTTAATTTTTTATGCAAGGAATTATGAATTAATTATGTTGATGGCAATTTATAATTACTTATGGAATGTAAGTGTGTGGCTTGATATTTTTGTTTGAGTAACTATTTATTATTTGTGAATTAATTGTGGTAATACCGAACTATGATTATTATGATTTGATAACTGTGAAATGATATCTTCTTTTAGGAAAAATAGCAATGATAAATTACAATAATAAAAATAATAAATGCCATTGCATAACATGAATTATGTGTATTACACGTGCATTAAGGCCAGATGCGGTCAAGTCAGATGAGGCAAGTTAAATAGGACTAAAGATGAGGCCAGATTAGGCCAGAAATTGAGGCTAGATGGGATTAAACCAAATGGGGCTAATGAGACATGCTAATTAAAGTAATTGTCCATAGTTGAGCGCTTAACTAATAGGTCAAATGGGATCAATTGTGTGTTGCAGTAACATTTAAATTATTTATCATACACATATATCCTGACATTGCCAGATGGGGCGTGTGGCAATCACGATGTGATAAGAGAATTTTTTTTTTTTTTAACCATTGTCAAATATGGTATAATGATGTGATGAAGTTGATAATTGAAAAATGATAATAATGATGTAATGACATATTTATATCATTGCCAGATGGGGCATAATGTGATGTTAATTGGGTTGATGAATGAAATATGTGTCAATGATGCGATGTGATAATGTTATTATTACTAAATTTAATTCTTGGTTATTTGTGAGACTATTGGTTATGTAATTCATTGTGGATATATATGTCATGAGACCATCAGTTTGGATGAAATGTGGGGATGAGTACCAATGAATATGTAATGTGACTCAAAAATGACCTTAAATTATATAATAAAAGTAAAAGGTGAATAATTCATTGTCTTTTATCTTAAGTATAAAACTTTCATTGAGTTTGTGACACTCACACCTAAATTTAAATTTTTTCAAGTTGAATTAGGAGTGGCTGCATGTGTTGGAAAAGAACCTGATTTGTTTTTTTCTTTGTCTTAATCCTAGTCTTGTGTTGATTTTTGGTGTTTGTGTTAATAAATTTAGAGTTCCAATTTGTGAAATGTTTTTTGTATTTATATAAATTTGTGAAATTATTTATTTATTTATATATACGTAAAATGTGATTATTGTACTGGAGGATTTATGAGTATCTACCTTATTGAAAGGATTAAACACGTCTCCTAAAATAGGGGTGCGACAACCTTGGAGCTAGATGAATGTAATATACCTCCTAAGACTTTGTGTTAAGGTCTAATGAAATGGATGTTAATTATATGTTTGAAAATCTTCACTGAGTTATGTGGATTATCATATCTTATAATTGAATATAATTTATTGTGTTTTAGAATGCCACTAAGAAGAAATCAAGGCCGAGCCTAAGACAGAGGCTGAGGTAGAGGAAGGGAAGTTGCCCTGATAGATGTAATTGGGGTTGGTGCACCTCTTCAGCTTGAACGTGGGTCACATCATAGTGTAACACCTAAGGTTTAGCTTGATGTTTAGCAAGAGGTTCTAGGAGAAGATAAAGTACTTTCCCTAGCACTAGGAGTTCAACCACCCATAGCCATGGATGCTAGGGTAGTATTACAACAATTGGTAGCAACTCTGGTAGCTCTGGCAGGTGGTGTAAGGACAAACCAACCACCAAAATTATAGTTGAGTTCAAATGCACTAGAGAAGTTCTGAAGGATGAAACCTTCCACCTATGATGGTGTAACGGATACTGATGTTGTAAAGCTATTCTTGGATGAAAAGATCTTGGTAGCTATGGACATTATAGACCATTTGACTTGGATCACATTAACTACCTTTTAGTTAGTGGGTCGCATAGCAAGTTAGTAGAATAGTGTGAAAGGTTCTAGTGGCTCGGCTAAACTTACTTGGGAAAGGCTTAAAAATAAGTTTAGAGATCACTTCTTCCCTGCAATCCTTAAGAGTTGCAAAGTCAGAGGACCTTGCTTACCAATCCAATTCAGGGTTTTATATTAGTGTTAGAATATGAAATAAATTTTTTTGATTTATCAAATTATGCACTGGAGCTTGTTTCATCCACACACTTGAAGTGCACGAGGTTTGAACGAGGGTGGTTGAGACTGGTATTGAGAAGTTGGATGGGATAGATAATTACGAGGCCCTGATCAATAGGGCAATGATAGTGGAAACAAATATGACTGAAACCAGAAGTATTTAGAAAGGACATTTTAGCAAGAGTTCAAGGATACAATAGGAGAGTTGGAACATAGAGAGATAGAGAGGTATTTAACTACTGGCACTATAGGTCTAGTATTCCTATTAGGGCAGTGTAGCACCTACTCGATTTGGAGTATTTGAGGGGTTTTCCCATAGGCAAATAGCTTGTTTTAATTACAGATAGTTGGGACATAAGAGTTCTGAGTGTCCAAGGGCAAAAGGACAATCTAGACAGATGGTGATGACTAGAAGTGGACAAAGTAGGGAGACTAGAGTATGTTATGGTCACTGTCAGTTAAGCCATATTCAAAGGTTGTAGTTATGAATGCTTTTAGCAGGAAGACTGGTTGCTCTTTAGCAAGTTTTGTTGTTAGAGACTAGGAGATGATGGAAGGATTAAGTGAATTTGATCTTAAATTAAGAGATGATGGTGAGCAACTGTATTATACACTTCAATTGTTCAATCAGTGTTAAGCAATAGAATGATTGAGGCATAAACGACTGAGGAAAAGTCAAAGGATATTCAAGTGAAGATGCGAGGCCCAGTGGTTATGTTGGGATGGACTGTGGATGATGATAATGTGGTGAAATACCAAGGGAGAGTCTTTGTACAATTATTCGTTCGAGGTGATGTCATAAGGAAATTTCATCATTTCCTATTGGCAGTACATCCAATAGGTACAAAGATGTATGATGATTTAAAATGCTAGTTTTTATTGGACCGAAATACAGAGAGACATGGTGGAATTTATCTGTGATACCTAATTTGTTAGCAAGTTAAGGCAGCATATCAGAGGTCAGTAGAAATATTACAACCATTCCCAATATTAAAATGGAAATAGAAGAACATGAATATGGATATTATATCTAGATTACCTAAGACTAGGAGAGGGTGTGAAGTTATGTGGGTAATTGTGGATTAATTGATGAAGTCGGCTCATTTCTTGCTGATTTGGATGCCTAATTAAATGGATGTGTTGACAAGATTGTATATCTAGGAGATTGTGAGATTCCACTGGACTTCGTTGTCCATTATCTCAGACCAAGATCCTCATTTTATCTTCGGATTCTAGTATAGTTTTTAGTTAGCTATAGGAGTGGAGTTGTGTTTCAACACTACTTTTCATCCCCAGTCAGATGGATAGTCTAGATATATAATTTAGATTCTAAAAAATATACTTAGAGCTTGCATGTTGGATTTCAAGGGTAATTGGGAGGACCATTTTTCATTGGTGGAATTTTCCTATAATAATAATTATCAGTCAAGCATTGAGATGGCTTCGTTTGAGGCATTGTATGGTAGGCCTTATAGGTCACCTATTTGTTGGATGCAAGTTGGAGAAACAACTTTAGTTGGACCAAAGTTGGTTTAGAAGACAAACAAAAATATTAGAATTATTAAGTAGAGGTTAAAGACAATGCGCAGTCACCAAAAGAGTTACACAAATCAGAGACAGAGACATTTAGACTTTTAGGTGAGAGACTATGTATTCTTAAAGGTCTTACCACAGAAGGGATAGTTTCAGTTTGGTTGACGAAGGAAGTTGTCACCGAGATACATTGGACCATTTGAAATCTTGGCCAAGATTGGAGAGGTTACGTACCGTCTAGTGCTACCGCAGCAGTTGTCAGAAGTACATAAGGTGTTCCATGTATCTATACTTTGTAAGTATGTACCAGATCTCACACGCTATTAGATTAGACTGAGTTGAAAGTAGATTCTGATGTGACTTACGAGGTGAGACCAGTTCAAATATTAGATTCCTAAGATTAGGTGCTTCGTGGGAAGACAATTCTATTAGTTAGAGTATTATCGAAACATCATGGTATTGAAAAGCTACTTGCAAGCATGATCTAAGATGCAGAGGGGTATCCAACAATTGCTTTCTTATACATATGTACTTATACATGTATGAAGTCGGGTGTTGGTCAGGATGGAACTGAAAGCTGAGGAATGAAGACAATTTTGGTAGGTGTCTCTAATCTTAACAAAATCAAATTAACTTCTCATTCTTTCTTTCCATTAGAGTGGTGTTGAACACATTAGTGTGGTTACATTGATGTTCACATCAATTGTTTGAGCATGCAAAGTTTTTGTGATTTTCCAGAATTTACCAGTAACATTACTGAATTTCATGTTTTTTTTTTTCATTCAAGAGCTTGAGGTAGGGATCTAATACATTTTTACTTAGATCTATGATATGTAGAAGGTGCTAGGACGTTGTTTACATGTTTATTCTGATGTTTAAGTATATTCAGTTTGAGATTTTGCAAGTTGTATAGATTTATATATGTATGTATATGTCATAAAGAAAATGATGAACATTAGTAATAGATTTTTCTCCCACCACTTATAAAACTTTAAATTGATTATATGGTTTGACCCGTTTGGGTTTAAAGAAGAAGATTGACTACTAAAATTGGGAATAAAGTGCATTCAAACTTACCAATTTTGTTTACAAACATTTAAAACCGAGAAAACAAAAAATAAAGCCTCGTTTCCAACATTTTGGACCAAGCGCAGCCACATGGGCATGGCTCTCCGTGATACAAACCCTGATCAGTATGCTGATTTTTTTCTTTTTGTTTAATATAAAGTGTTTTCGTTCTCAAACCTCGAGCACAAAGGATTTTAAAAAGTTTTTTATAAAATAAAAGATGTTTTAATTGTATAAATGAGTAATATATGATTTGAGAAACATGATTTGAGTATTTAGTGAATAATATTGTTAAAGGAAAGATGTTTATATTATGTTGTGGTTGAAAGATATAATGGTGTGAGTATGCTATTGTTTATGATGAATTATTAAGGATAGTGATTATAAAGATGTGATCTATTGTTAGTTAGTTGTTGTGATTATAAATAAGATATGTTGAGATATTGGAATGAAATAGATGAAATGAGATGATGTTGAATACGGGGTTGGCTAATACTAAAAAATAGGGAGGGTACAAAAACTATCATTGGGTTAAAAGGCCTTAAACCTACACAGGGGGTTGGTTATTGTGCTAGTAGGTTAGTAGCCTACATCATGATGGTTTTTAGCTAATCGTGACCCTTAGATGTTGATCCACAAATGATAACATTGATTTGGCAAATTATAGTCCGTGAGCCCAAGTTCACAAATAACGATGTTTTAGTTGATCGTTTTTATTGGGTGCTGGTTTATAAAAATGACATTGGTGGTAACTACCCTATGATTGTGATGTGTGATTTAAGATGGTAAAGAGATAAAAGAAAGATAAATGAAAAATTGATACTATTAATTATTTAGATACTGATGTTGATTTATAATTGTTGATTATTAATGTTAAGATATATTGATTATTGATAATTTGAGATATTGATATTATGATGTTTATTTATTACTTTTATTATTGCATATTATATATGTTTTTATTATGTATCATGGGTATAAGTGGATTAGTGCTCATGTCCTACAGATTGTATTGTAGGTGCAAAATATGAAAGTTAGGTGGGACCCACTGTGTTGGATTAAGTGTCATGTTATTAGAGTTGATGTTATTATTTTAAGGGGTAATTGTTTTTTTACCTCCTATTCTTAAGTTAAAAAGCACTTACACCTTCCCTTTTGAACTTTAAAAACTTACCTATATATATCTTATACTTTGGATTAAAGTGAAGATATTAAAAAATCTATTAAACATAACAGTTTTAACTCTAAACAACTTTAAAAATTACATTTATGTCCCCTGTACTTTATATTACCCAACTTACACCATCTGATTCTATTTAGTTTTTAATGGATATTTTTGTCTTTTTATTTAAAACTTAATGTCGTTTACAACTTTGGTTTAGCCTAAAGTACAAAAGAAACAAAGGCAGGTTTTTAAAATTCAGAGGGTATAAGTAATTTTTACCTTAATTACAAGGGCTAAAAAGTCTTTTTTTACTTATTTTAATCATTTGGGAATGTAATATTATTAAATTTGGATTTGGTTGTAAAGCTATAAGGCTAGGATATTATATTAGGACTTGTGTTGGAACACTGCTAACTGGTTTGACTAAAGCTTAGTGTTTATTATCTTTTTATTATATATTGTGAATGTCTACTCCAGGGTAGTCATGGATCTGACCAGAGTCAAATTTGATATATGCATGTTGTGTGTTGTACATTTCACTGACCCCTCAAGATACGAGATTTGGGGCGTGACACTTGAACAGTCAATCTCAACTATCCCTTATACCATATGGGAATTCTTTTGGTACTGATATACCACAAAATGACTTCTCTCTTTTTGCTGTAAACAAAACTGTGGTTCTTATTGATTCAGGTAACCATGTTAGATTGTCAATTTAGGAGCAACTAGTCACATGACATTCAATCCATGATTTTGTCAAAACCACCCTACAAAAGTAGACATGCATTAATAATGCTAATGGAGTGACATACCCAGTTATAAGGGCTAGAAGAGTGACACTTTCACCCTCTTTTTCACTATCAAATACTTTATTAGTTCGATCTATTTTGAATAAATTATTATTTGTAAACGAAGCTACTCAAAGACTAAATTGTTGTGTACTAATGTATTTGAGTTTCTGTTTGCTCCAAGATAATCTTAGCAAGGAGATTATTGGTCGTGGTACTAAAAGAGGAGGGTTGTACTACATAGATGATTTCAGCTTCGGCTGGGCAAATATTACTTCTCGAACTAGTGACAATAAATGACATATTTAGTTGTGACACCGTCAATTGGGGGATCCATCATTTTCTTACTAAAAGCATTTTTTTCAAGTTTGATTTCCAATTTACGTGAGTTTGATTTTAGGTGTGAAACTTGCATTCTAGCTAAGTGTTATCATGTATTTTATCCAATAAGTTCAAAAAAATACATGTGACTATATTACATTAATTCACTTAAATGTTTGGAGCCTAGCTCCTATCTTAATTTCTTCAGGGGTTAGATGGTTTGTGATCTTTGTACATGATAGCATACATATAATTGGCTTTATTTGATGAAAAATAAGAATGAGGAGTTTGCATTTTAATTTTTTTTTTTTTGTTCTTTCCAATATATTGTTTTAACTGAACTCCAAATTCTTAGATCTTGTCACGCCCCAGATCTCATAACATGGTGGGTGAGTGAAATGTAATCATACACAATATGCATACATAAACTCTAACCCTCATTAGAGTTGTAACCACCCTGCAGTAGACATACATACTAAATAATGATTAAATAATAAAAATAAACAAGCCTCACTCAACCAGGCAATAGTGGTCCAACACAATTTCTAACTTAATATCTTAGCCTTATGGCCTTACAACCAAATCAAAGATGTCCAAATTAAATAATAATACATTTTCGAATATAAATTAAACAGCTCTATCAAATAATGCTTAAATCCAATGCAAAGGGTCCCATCTAACTTTCAAGTTTTCCACCTACAATACAATCTATAGGAATAGGGGCACCACCCATTTATGCCCACGATGCATAACAAAAACATATATGATATGTAGCAATAAATAAACAACATATAATTATCATCATAAAATCAATATCCAGTAATCATATGTCATTTTAATAACGCAACATCGATAACAATAATCATAAACTAATATTAATAACCGAATAATCAATATAACCAATTATCTATTTATTATCTTTTTTTTTTATCACTTTATATTCTCAAATCATCACATCACAATTATTGGGTGGTTACTACCAACGTCATTTTTATGGGCCAACACCCAACGAAAACGATTAATCAAAATGGTGTCATTTGTGAGCTTGGGCTCACGGGCCACAATTAGCCAAATTATCATCATCAGTAGCATTTATGAATTCAAATCCAATGGCCACGATGAGCTAGAATTAATGTCATGATGCAGGCTACTAACTTATTGGCACGATAACTAACCCCTGCATAGATTTAGGGCCTTTCAACCCAGGGTAATCTCTTTACCTTCTCTATTTTTTATTATCTGCTAATCCCATAATCAAAACATCACATTTCATTTATCACTTTTCACTTTCTTCAGTATTTCTTATTCATAAACATCAATTTGTAATGAACTATACATCATAACCATTATTCTTAATGACTCATCATAAACAGTAACAAGTTCAAATCATCAAATCTTTTAATCACAATATAACATAAACAACCTTCCCCTAATAGTATTATTACTCAAATTACATTTGTCAAATCATTTACTTCTCATCTATTCACTTATAACATTCTTGGTTTTATAAAACCTTTAGAAAAAAATCCCTTTAAAAATCCTTTGCACTCGTAGATTTGAAGAAAAAACATTTTACAAATCAAATAGCGAAAATAAGGCTTCTAGTTAGGATTGGTGCACACGGCGGCCTAAGCCTGTGTGCTCGAGTTGGGTGTGCGCGCGGCCTAATGGGTCCATACACCTGGATGGAGAGTAGAAGGTTCAAATGGTTTGCTCTATTTTTCGGTTTCAAAGGTTTAATGCATTAAATCTCAAATTGGTTCAAAATAAAGCTAAATTCTTGAAATTCCTTGTTTCAAATAACACAAGACTTATATGAACAAACAAAACGATCGATTTGATCAAGACAGGTGATTACATTTACTTTTTTTCCCCATAGATATATATACATATATAGCTTGTATTTCCTTCAGCAGAATGCATCTAAGACTCCAAATAAACATGCTAGCAACATCTTAACAATTTCCACATGTCATATATGTAAGTAAAATGCATTAAATCCTTACCTCACATTCTTAAACTAAGGAAAAACAAAAGTCAATGGCATATTGGCAAACTTCAAAGAAATTTGGAAATGCTGCACACTCAAACAGTTGATCGTAGCATCAATATAATCACATCATTTGTTTTGAACAGATCTAATTGTATGATTGTAAAGTTAACTTTAAATTGGTTAAGGTTAGAATCACCTACCAAACTCAAATATATTCTCAGCTTTGGTTCGTTCTCCTAACCAAACGAACAGTACACTCACACAGGGACATATATATACACACATGAAGCTTTTAGACTAAGGGAGAGGGAGGGATGAGGCTGGGGATGACAGCCTTAAGCCCCATAACCATCACTTAGAGTGATAAAAGAAAAGATCACGTGCAGCAAGCGACAGGAAAAAGTTAGACTTGTCACAGATGCATAAAATCAATATTCCAAGCACCTAGCCTTGAAAGGGCGTTCACCGGGTTGTCCCCCCCTCCCCAACGTGCACGTGGGATCCTCTCTCTGCTCCAATTTTGGCTAAGTGTTATAATGGGGACCTTAATTCTTAATCCTTGTTCAACCAAATTCATTAATCTTCGTATTATCATCGATAACACTTCATCATGTTCATAATCATATCCAAACTATAAATTTAATTACTATGAAAATTAGGGTCATTACAGATTTGATAATAGTGAGAGCATGACAATAATGAGTTACGAAAATATTTCCTAGCACATGACTTTTATTATGAAACCTCTTGTTCTCAAACACCACAATAAAATAGTGATACTAAGGGAAAAAACAAACATACCCTGAAAATAGCCTAAGCCCATTTAATAGTAGCAAATGCACGCCGTCAGTATTGGGCAGATGTAGTAAGTACCCTGTTTACTTGCTAAATTGAATGCCATCTCAAGTCTTGAACTTTGAAACTCCACCACAAGGTCCTATTCATCATATGCCATTACCTTCCATCTTGATGCTTTTGCCACAAATATTTGGTTGTATAGCTTCTATTCATTTTCATAAAAAAAACTAGTGAACAAAGCTTGATCCATGAGTTATTCGTTCTATTTTTTTAGGGTACACAACACATAAGAAAGGCTACAAGTGCTATGATACCACTACTAGGCATCATTATACCATAATGGAGTCACTTTTCTTGAATTTGAAACTTTTGTTTCGAAACAAGGTTCCCATTCTTCTCTTCTAGGGAAGTTGTTATGAGAAGAGCAAAATGTGGACAATGGGAGAACTAGCCAGGCTTTAAGGATACAAACTTGGAATAAATCAAATTGATTGTACTCAACTATCTCAGCTATCATCTATTCTAGTTGGGACTCTCCTACTCCCAAAGGCTTCATGGGATAGGGAGAAGAAAATGATAATGCTAAGGCTAGGAGTGAGCATACAAACTTGGAGGTAAATCAAATTGATGGCACTTAACTGTCTCAGTTATCATCTATTTTAGTTAGGACTTTCCCACTCCTAGAGGCTTCAATGGGAAAAGGAGAAGAAAATAATGATGCCAAGGCTAGGAGTGAGCAAGAGCAGCCCACTCCTTATACTATAGTACCAAACAATCACTCTCTTAAGAATATTCCTAAGCTAATCTATGAATTCTTCTCCTATTAATACCATATAGATTATTATGTTGGCTACAAATTACCTTTCAGATACAAATGCAGTAAGTCATTTAGCTTGGCTATGAGGAAGCATAGTTTCAAATAGAGCAATCCAGAACAAACTCTATTCTTGAAGCATAACAAGGGATGGTAGCAACTATAATAATTGGGCTTAGGCCACGTGATATTAGGTTATGAGCCATTCGGTTCACAACAAAAGTAAATTTGAAATTTTAGGCAGGAATGTTTAGACTTACTTTTGTTGTAAACCATCTAATTTTAATCGAACGGCTCACAATCTCGATGTCACATGGTTAATACCAAAACTAATGTTAGCCACTCTCTTGTCCTGATAATTTATGTTGGTGATACGATAATTATAGAAAATGATGAGGAAATCTCTAGTTTGCAGAAACAGTTGACAATCAATTTTCAAATGAAGAACCTTAGGGGATTAAAATACTTTTTAGGTATCGAAGTTGCTCGATCAAATCAAGGCATATTTCTATCATAAAGGAAATATGTGTTTGATTTGCTAGTTAAAATAGGAATCCCTGATTGAAAGCTTGTAGACATGCCAATGGTTCAAAATCATAGACTGGGAGAACACTCTAGCCAAATACTCACAAATAGAAAAATGTACCAACAACTTGTGGAAAAACTAATCTACATGTCCCATACACAACTGGATATTGCCTATGTTATGAATTTGATAAGTCAATTCATGCATAACCCTAGTGAGAATCACATGAATGTCGTGCCCCCAATTTTATAGTACTTGAAGTCTTCCCCAGGAAAAGGACTCATGTTCAGGAAATATAAACATTTAAACATTAATGGTTATACTAATGCCAACTGGGCTAGGAGTATTATTGACAGAAATTGTACATCAGGATATTTCACTTTCATGGGTGGCAATCAAGTTACTTGAAAAAAGTAAGAAGGTGGTTGGATTATCTAGTGCAGAAGTTGAGTTTAGAGGCATGACTAAAGGACTTTGTGAGGTTTTTTTCATTAAAGAGGCTATTAGAAGAAATTGGCTATTCGTTTGCTTTTGCAATTAATCTGTTTTGTGATAATAAAGTGGCTATAGAGATTATATAAAACCAAGTTCAACATGACCGAACAAAACGTGTTGAAGTTTGCCAACATTTTATCAAAGAAAAGCTTGAAGCTAAGATAGTTCAATTTCCTTTCATAAAATCAAAAAATCAATTGGCAAGTATCCTTACAAAAGTTGTCTCAAGTAAGCTAGTTTATAGCTCATTAAACAAGTTGGGCGTTGAAGACATCTATGCACCAACTTGGGGGGTGTTGACATGAGTTGTTAACAAAGCATTTGGGAGAGAGATTATAGGGAATCTTTTTTATTTGTTTAATTACCATTGATAATGAAATATACCAATAATCCAACCCTTTATTTTTGCATGGTAGTAATTACCTTCCGTGAATAGATTTCTATATATACTTTACAAGCATACTCTTGTATTTTGGATATATAAACGAATAACAAGAAATACTTTTTCAACCGAAATTTGAATGAGAGGAGGAAGAAGATAATGGTTGCAAAGAGTTGATTGCATTCCATTATTCATTAATCAACTTAGTGATTAACAAGGTGAGCCAAGTGAGTTAAGGGTGAGTTGAGTGATGGGTTGATCCATAGCTTATTAGTTTTGGGTTGAACCAAATAGGTAAATAGGTTAGGGATTGTTTGGATGAAAAATCTAGCAAGTTCGCATTAAACTCCCGCAGGGAATGAATTTAAGTTTGAAAATATTTTCAACAAACTTTATCATTCTAAAAGCTTTTAAATCCTCAACTTTCTGAATCAAATTAAATAAATTTATTTAAGGAGAATTAAAATTTACATTATTACATTAATGGAAAAAATTAAAAAAATTCATTAAATAGTTATGTTTATCAATTTTTAAACTTCACCAATACTTCTAGTGTTTTAATATATGTCGTAGAGTCCATAACAAGTTTTTTTTTTTTTTTTAGTAAAATAAAAATAAAACAAACAACCTATATAGCTATGAAAATGCCAAAAATGTAAAGTATACACTTTTCCTAACTCCATGTTTTTTATATAAAGTTTAAAATTAATTGTCCCATACAATATGGGATCCGTTTCATCAAAAGATGAAAAACAAAATTAAGGTATACTCAGTTTACATGGGAGTGAAAAAAAAGACATGCATTAAGTTCAATTTTTTGATGTTCTGTTCGACTAATTTTAAATAGGATAAAGTACAAAAATCGCTCCTGCAGTTTACCCTTAGTGTCATTTTAATCTCTCGTGTTCCAATTATAACAGCTAAATCTCTACACTTTTGGTCAAGTATCAATTTAGTTTTTCTATTAATTGGGTATTATCAATAACCATTGGATTGAGAATAAAGAGGTAATTTTGTTTACAGTTTATGTTTAGTGTCACTTTAGTCTCTCATATTTTAATTATAACTATAAAATTCCTACATTTTCGGTGTATATTTGAAATATATTTTATTTAATTATTTTTAATAGATAATAGAACCTAAAATATGTTTTATTAAATTATTTTTTTTATAAATAATATAATATAATTAAATTATATTTAATTTATTTTCTTTTTATTGAATTAAATTATTTAATAAATATTACAATTAAATTAGAAAAAAATATTTAATTTAGTTTAATTAATATGAAATATATTTCATTAAATTCAATGATGTTCTAAACTTTAATAAAATTAAATATTTTACAAAAAGTGATTTCGATGGTTTTACTAACAGCTTGTTTGGTTAGAGAGAAATGAGAAGAAAAGAAGAGAAAAAGAAAAGATCGATTCTAAAATGTACCTCTTGTTTGTGAGTTTTTTAGGGAAGAAAAGAAAAAAAAAAGGGGAGGGGAGTGGGAAGAAATGAGTAGTTAATTTTTAAAATTTTCATCCTCCCAAAAATGGAAGGAAATAGAGAGAAGAGAAAAGTGGTTTAATGAAAATTTTAAAATGACACCTTTACCTATAAAATAAAGAATAAAAAAATAAATTACGAACATATCCTAGTGTAAACTAAACCCTTCAACTTCATCACTTCAGTAGATTTTTACTACTCTTCTTATGTTTCATTCTTTTAGCCCTTTCATTTCAAACGTTTCAAGTTAAGAAAATCAGGGTAAATTTTTTTTTTTTTCAATAACCTTATATCTTGTGTCTTTCTTTTCTAGTTTTTGTTTGGTGCTCATTTTTTGGCAGTGATGGAAATTGTAATTGATTTGCTTGACTTGTTGTAAATACATATGCATATAAGCTATAGTGGCAGAGAAAATTTTTTTCAATTATTTGTTTATTTGTACTTTTGTGCAGCACTTCTCAATTTTTTTTTATTTTCTTGTTTAAATTATGTACCCAAATGCAGAGGCCACTTTAAAAAGGGATGAAAAGGAGCAATTGCCCTTATTAACTGCCAAATGTTTGTATTTTTAATATATATTTTGTATAAATTTTTAGGATAAAGTATAAAAATCACCCCTACACTTTATCTTTGATTTCAATTTGGTCCCACTAGTTTCAATTATGACAGTTAAATTCCCACACTTCTAGTCAAGCAGTAATGTAGTCCTTCCATCTGCTGCTTGTTAATTGGAACAGTTAAGATGAGGGTAAAACTATTATCTCTCTAAAAATTTTTCCTCTCTAACTTTTTTCACTGTTTTTCACTTTTTGGTGACTTTTTCAGCACTGTCCGACCCTTTCTGGCAATGCCATTGAATCCCACGTTTGCCGGCCTCTCTCTTTCAATTTTAAGTGATTGGGCTTGATTTTCTGGTGACCTAGCAACCTCCATGACTGTTGAAGAACTCTCAGATCTGTCGCCGAACATTTTAGATGATGTGGATGCAACTTTCAGCAATGCTTTAGTCATTTCCAATCATCTCATAGTGAGTTCAACACCCTCCTATATGAATACTGGCTTGGCCACCTTTTCTCCTTCTCTGGTTGCAATTCAAGTAACTCCATTCACATTGCTAGTAAAGAAACTAGGGTTCCTCTTGGATTGGTTCATGCCCATTCGAATCAAGATGAAATTCCTTCTCATTTTGCTTATTTCAATCAAATTTCTTCAATGATTCATGCTAAGGTTGAAGAGATGCTCTATTTTTTTGTTCAATCAACATTAGGAAATAATCTCCAAGTTGCTGGCACTATTCCTGTGAATTCTCAAGTGAATTTGGCTCCAAAAAATTCTCTAATCAGCCTCCAAAGCTCAGACCTTGTCCCTCATCTTTTCTCTCCAACCCTATTCTTGTAGAGAAATAACGATTTTACCTTCACCCTAACGGTTGCAATTAATGGGTAACAGATGAAAGGACTATATTGCTACTTGACTAGAAGTGCGAGGATTTGACTGTCATAATTAAAACTAATAGAACCAAAGTGAGACCGAAGAAAAAGTGTAGGAGTGATTTTTGTACTTTACCCAATTTTTATTTTTAATGTATATAAATTGCCCCCACTAAATTTAAAATTTATCTCTTTAAATATGTTTGATAATTGTTCTTATATTATCAAATCAATTAAAAAATGTTTTTGTACTTTTTGTATTACTTTTTTCGTTTTTTACTTTTTTCTACTTTATCTCTTTAAACTAAATCAACTTTGTTTTATATCTCTTAGCCTTTTCATTTTTCGTTTCCCTTAATATCTTCCAACCTCTTCATCTTTTGTTTCCCTCACCTCTTTCTCTCTCTCATTAAACCTCTTTTATTTTTTATGCACTCTCTCCCTCTCTATAGTAACTTCTATATTTTTTAACCCCCTCTTTCTTTCTTTCTCTTTCTACAGCTGCCACTTTTATTTTTTTAATCACAGCAGTTTTTATTGTCTCTCTCTCTATCACACACACACACATTATGTTGAAATTAAAAAGAAGAAGGAGGAAACAAAATTAAAATTAAATTAAAAGAAACGATGACTTCCACGAAACAATGAAATGAGAAGCAGAAATAAAAAATATATATATTTTTTATTTTATTATTTTTTTTCTAGAATAACAGTTGCAATAATATATATATATATTATCAGAACAGAACAGAAAATGCTAGAAGACCGAGGACTGTGATGTACACAGTTTCCTTAAAACAGATTCGTCCCCTCTACCTGTGCTCGAGGTTATATGGACGTCTGTTTCCCAGGATACAACGGTTAATAGCACCGAAGATAACACAGCACTTCGATACTCTCGGCGAACAATGAACAAACGCAGAACACTATCACTGGAAGAGGAAATACGCAGAGAAATAAGATGAAAAGAGAGTCTTTTGCTGCTGGTGTAACTTCTGTAAGCATGGAAAAGACTGTATATAGATAATGTGGGGAAGAGGGGGCAAACTAGGAATTAAGCTGCTGCAGTTACAGAATTGATTTAATTCTGTAATAAACTCAGAATTCAAATTCGAATTCGAAAGGTTTATAACAGCAGAATTAAACCTGTTAATTATATATAATTATGTACTGTTACATAATTAAGCCAGTATCTGTAACTGCCACCGCTGGTGGATAATTAAAAGGCTAAAATTGGACTATTCGCGAGACCTGTTTTTCGGACCGGCACGAATCGTGTCCGCAGGTCGCGCGCTTGCACACGACAGAAGTTTATCGGGCCTCCGTCAGGGCGTAGGATTTGCACCCCCCTGCGCGTGCGCGCGAGGCATAGTATACTTAACATTGGTTACCACTCATAAAAAGTGTAACCATATATGAAGCACTTAACCTCTTACCTCTTTTCCAATGTGGGACAAGTGTTTTCACACTTTCCACTTAGCCTTTCACACTTTCCAATTCAAGAGTGCTCTATTGAAATGCAATTTCTCATTCACCATTTCCTATTTAATTCTAAATTTTCCAATAGTCCCCCATATGAATAGAAATTGATTTAAAATAAATTTGTGATAGTGTTCAATAGTTGAAACCTGCATAGGATAGGTAGGAGTTATCCCTTGAACCTTCCTTTATGACAATATATTTACTTTACTAGCTGTTCAGTAGACATGATGTCCTTGAACTGAACTGCTTTTTTATGTAAATGAGCCATATATTGCACACAGGAGTCATCTAAACATTTGTTCAGTTCTCATGATTATGCTCGTTTTGGCCATGAACATCAACCTGGTTCTGCAAGAGTTTCTAAAGGTCTGGCTTTATACTTATCAATGGTACCATCTACTTTCATTTTCCTTTTAAAGATCCATTTGGACCCTAAAGGTTTACAACCAGAAGGAAGATCCACTAACTCCCAAGTATGATTCTGCAAAATTGAATCTACTTCACTTTTAATTGCTTCTTTCCATAGATGTCCCTCAGGGGAATTTACAGCCTCTGAATAATTTAGTGGTTTTTTCTCTAACAAATAAGTTAGAAAATCATTTCCAAATGATTTTTCCACTCTTACTCTTTTGCTACGTCTAAGTCCTAGTTCATCATCAAAATCATGACTTCCTTCATTCATAGTTTCATTTGTTTGTTTAGAAGAACTTGACATCTCGTTGGATTTACAAGGAAATACATCTTCAAAAAACGATGCATTCCTAGATTCCATTATCGTGTTCTTGTATATCTCTGGTATTTTAGATGCATGCACAAGAAACCGATAAGCATTACTGTTATGTGCATACCCCATGAATATGCAGTCCACCGTTTTAGGACCTATTTTTTATTTTCTTTGGTGTTGGAACAGCTACTTTTGCAAAACACCCCCACACTCGCAAGTATTTGTAGGATGGTCTCCTACCCTTCCATAACTCATAAGGAGTTTTTTCTTTTTCCTTTCGGGGTACCTTATTTAAAAGGTAATTACTTGACAAAATAGCTTCACCCCACATATTTTGAGGTAATCCTGAACTTAGTAACATCGCGTTCATCATTTCTTTCAATGTGCGATTTTTACGTTCAGCAACACCATTTGATTGAGGTGAATAAGGTGCAGTAATTTCATGTATAATTCCATGTTGCGTACAAAATTCACCAATTGGTATTTCGTACTCGCCACCTCTATCACTTCTCAATCTTTTAATCTTTTTATTAAGCTGATTTTCAACTTCATTTTTGTAGAGAACAAATTTCTCTAAAGCTTCATCTTTACTTTTTAGCAAATACACATAACAGTATTTTGTGCTATCATCAACAAAGGTGATAAAATATTTATTACCACCTTTTGTTTGTACAAATTTTAAATCACAAACATCACTATGAATTAATTCAAGGGGTTCGGTGTTTCTTTCAATTGTTTGGAAAGATGATCTTGTTAATTTTGCCTCAACACAAATTTCACATTTATGTTTTAAATCAATTTGGAATGCGGGTATGTGATCCAAGTTAATTAATCTATGCAATGTATCAAAATTAACATGTCCTAGTCTACCATGCCACAAATTGGAAGACTTAAGCAAATAAGCAAAAGACTTCTTATTTTTATTAATGATAGCCATAACATTGAGCTTAAAAAGCCCATCAGTTACATAACCCTTTCCCACATACATTCCAGATTTTGACAAAATAACTTTGTCTGACTCAAAAACCATACGAAATCCATGCTTATTCAGCAAAGACCCAGACACTAAGTTCTTGCGGATTTCTGGCACATACAACACATTATTCAGAGTCAGTTCTTTCCCAGAAGTCATCTTCAACAGCACCTTCCCTTGGCCTTCTACAGCAGAAGTAGCAGAGTTTCCCATGAAAATTTTCTCCCCATTAACTGGTTCGAAAGTAGTGAACAGGTCCTTGTTAGAGCATATGTGCCTAGTGGCACCAGTGTCAATCCACCATTCCTTTGGGTTTGACCCAACTAGGTTCACTTCAGAAACCACTGCAGAGAGGTTTATATCTGACACATCTTGAGCAATTTCATTCACCACATTTGCTTCGTGTTTCTTCTTTGGAAGTCTACAGTCAACAGATCTGTGACCTATCTTGCCACAATTGAAGCATTTCCCTTGAAACTTCGGCTTGGAAATTCCACCTTTTGGCCTAATTTCGGTTTGGCAATTTTCTTGTTTTTGGGGCCTTGCTTATGCTCCACTACATTTGCCTTAGTAGCAGCAAGATTGAATCCTCTATGTTCAGAACTTCTGTTGTCTTCTTCAATACGAAGTCTAACAATCAATTCTTCCAGATTCATTTCCTTTCGTTTGTGTTTGAGGTAGTTTTTGAAATCCTTCCACCCTGGAGGTAGCTTCTCAATAATTGCAGCCACTTGGAAGGTTTCACTCAAAATCATTCCTTCTGCCTGAATCTTATGCAAGATTACTTGAATTTCTTGCACTTGAATGATCACAGCCTTGGAATCCACCATCTTATAATCAAGGAACTTACCGACCACAAATTTCTTTGCTCCGGCATCCTCTGTTTTATATTTACGGTCTAAGGATTCCCACAGCTCCTTTGCAGTCTTCATTGTACAATAAATATTGTACAATGAGTCATGTAAACCATTCATGACATAATTCCTGCATAAGAAATCTGAATGCTTCCAAGCATCAACCGCATTGACGACTTGCATATCTGTTTCTTCCTCGGACAACTTAGGAGCCTGCTCAGTCAAGAATCTTACAAGATTCAAGGTGGTCAGATAGAACAGCATCTTTTGCTGCCACCTTTTAAAGTTCAATCCATTGAACTTTTCAGGTTTCTCACCATGGTTTACAGAAACCGTAGGTGCAGAAGTCAGTCCAGGCAAATGGACAGTAGAGACAGAGGCAGAGGCTTTGGCTTCTTTTGCAGCAATCATATTAGAAGCATCATTTCTGGTAGCCATTTTCCTTTTAATTAAAGCCGAATCTGTTTTAAGATTGTTGAAATTAAAAAGAAGAAGGAGGAAACAAAATTAAAATTAAATTAAAAGAAACGATGACTTCCACGAAACAATGAAATGAGAAGCAGAAATAAAATATATATATATTTTTTATTTTATTATTATTTTTTTTCTAGAATAACAGTTGCAATAATATATATATATATTATCAGAACAGAACAGAAAATGCTGGAAGACCGAGGACTATGATGTACACAGTTTCCTTAAAACAGATTCGTCCCCTCTACCTGTGCTCGAGGTTATATGGACGTCTGTTTCCCAGGATACAACGGTTAATAGCACCGAAGATAACACAGCACTTCGATACTCTCGGCGAACAATGAACAAACGCAGAACACTATCACTGGAAGAGGAAATACGCAGAGAAATAAGATGAAAAGAGAGTCTTTTGCTGCTGGTGTAACTTCTGTAAGCATGGAAAAGACTGTATATATAGATAATGTGGGGAAGAGGGGGCAAACTAGGAATTAAGCTGCTGCAGTTACAGAATTGATTTAATTCTGTAATAAACTCAGAATTCAAATTCGAATTCGAAAGGTTTATAACAGCAGAATTAAACCTGTTAATTATATATAATTATGTACTGTTACATAATTAAGCCAGTATCTGTAACTGCCACCGCTGGTGGATAATTAAAAGGCTAAAATTGGACTATTCGCGAGACCTGTTTTTCGGACCGGCACGAATCGTGTCCGCAGGTCGCGCGCTTGCACACGACAGAAGTTTATCGGGCCTCCGTCAGGGCGTAGGATTTGCACCCCCCTGCGCGTGCGCGCGAGGCATAGTATACTTAACATTGGTTACCACTCATAAAAAGTGTAACCATATATGAAGCACTTAACCTCTTACCTCTTTTCCAATGTGGGACAAGTGTTTTCACACTTTCCACTTAGTCTTTCACACTTTCCAATTCAAGAGTGCTCTATTGAAATGAAATTTCTCATTCACCATTTCCTATTTAATTCCAAAATTTCCAACACATTAAACCCTATAGCTCGGCCTTATTTTTTTTTAACTTCAACAGCTGTTATTGTTTAATCACCCCACTCAACAAAATTTCTAGATCTGCCACTGCTCAAATGCGTAATATACCATAATCATATGATACCATGTAGTATAGTCTGTCAGTCTATTTTGAGATAAAAATAAGATAAAAATTATAGCAACGAACCCATTTAAAATTAATAAGAGTAATTTGAAAATTGGTAGCTAAAAGAAGATAGAAAAAGAGAGACTAAAGAACAACTTGACTATAGAAATAACAGTAAAATAATAATACACACTTTATTTTCTCTCCATTTCTTCTCAACTCACGAATAAAAAGAAAGAAAATAATTATCTTCTCTTTCCAAAACTCCCAAACAAATGGATATAAAACTATTATCATTTCTCTTCTTATCTCTTCTCTCCTCATTAGTATTTTCTCTTCTAAACTCACAAATGAACCCTAATAGTTGTTATAATTAACAAAATAGAATCAAAAGAGTCATACAGATAAATGTGCCCTCTCGAGTTAAATATATATACAAAATTATATTTATATATAATGTATATATAGGGAAAATTCTATAGATAAAAAATTAAAATAATATTGATTTTATGGTCCTTTAGTAACGTCGCCATTTTTTTTTTTTTGGGTTTAACTCTTCATATTTTTTTATTTTTATTTTCTATTATTATCTTTTCCCTGAAATAAAAATTAAAATTGCATTCGAAAATGCAATTTTGTTTACATAGATTAATTTTTATTTTAATAAAATATTTTATTTTATTAATTTTTTAAAAATTAATTGAATTTGATAAAAAAATAATTTAATTATATTATTTTAGTTATATAATTTATTAAAAATAATTTAAGCTAATAAAAAGAGAATATATTATATATAATTTAATTATATTATTTACTAAACATAATTTAATAAAATATATTTCAAATTAAAATTTGTTATACAATTTAATAAAATATATTTCAGATTATATTGTTTATTAAAAATAGTTTAATAAAATATATTTCAATTACACACTAAAAATATAAGGATTTGACTAATAATTAAAATGTGAGTGACTAAAATGACATCGATGGTTAGTTGTAGGGGGTTTTTTTGTACTTTATCCTCAAAATTATCTTTTTATTCTCAGTCTAACTGTTGTGTGTAATGACCAGTTAATGGAATGACTAAATTGCGGCTTGACTAAAAGTGTATGGATTTTAACTATTATAATTAAAACGTGAGAGATTAAAGTGATATCAAGAGCAAGTTGTATGGGTGATCTTCGTACTTTACTCTTAAAAAGAAAAAAAAAAAAAAAAAACTTTGTCCGTTTTTGGCTTGATTAGGTACAGGGCGAGTACTTCCCAAGTGGTTATCCATTTTAGTACTACTTCCGTTTAAGTTTAATCTTAAGTTGTAACAAAATTCAGTGCTCTCATGATTTTAAAATAAGGCATTGCTTTTTTACTTTATCTCACGCTTCACTATTTCGCTAGCAGAGTCCCTCACAAGCAGATCCCTGCATGTTTCACTCTTCTATAGGCAAAGTCCCTATATAGACAAGTCCTTCATAATCCTTGGCAATCTTGCCCCCAACAAGACACGTGTTCTCGTGTGGCCCCACTCCTTTGGGATACTATTTGTAACGACCTGCATCTCCTTCAATAATCCTCCCCCTTAATAGGGCACGCGTCCTCATGTAATCCCACACTTCTTAGATACCATTTGTAATGACATGCATCTCCACAACATAATATTATCCGCTTTGGACTTGGCTAGGTACAAGATAAGTACTTCTTAAGAGGTCATCACCTATCTTGGTATTATTCTCACTAAAGTAGGCTTAACCCTATAGATCCTATAGAATCTAGTACCTTCACTGCTTTAAAATGCATTATACATTGCAAATGTTGAATATTACAATATGTTGCTTTCTTATTGTACTCAAGTAATGTGAGAAAAAAGTTATTGCTTTTCTATTTCATTCCATACTTTACTCTCTCACAGGTAAAAGCCCTCACAGATAAGTCCCTCGCAATCTTTGATAAACTTAGTTTTTACATTATGGAAAGCTCATGTTGAATATCACTATTATTTTAAAAACAATACTAGTTTTCAAATGTTGCACACAAATAAGATACATTTATTTATTAGATAAAGCAAGTTATTTTTTTTTTAAATATTGGTATGTAATTACTTAACAAAATAAAAAGTTACATATGGAGTATAGATTTTTTTTTTCGGACCAGGTGTAATTAAGAATATTTATACTATTATAATAAGGAAAAAAAGGAGTATTTACTAAAATTTTAAACTTTTTTCTTTCATCCGACAATACCCTCATTCTTTAATAACTATCTATAATTCTAATAGTATTAGAAAGAAAATTTTTAAACTTTTATAATTACCAATTAACTAAGTAATTTCTCCCTTTTATATTTTTGTCTTTTTTAAATATTTTTAATTTTTTTCTAAATAGTCCTTAATTAGTACAGTATTTAGCACAATAGTCATAACTATTATATTTAATGGGATATCCCTCTCTCTCAACTCACAAGTCTTCGGAAATTAACGATTATAATAGGATTCGATCCACATCTCTCATAACGGGTCAATAAATTTTAAGAATATTAACATCAAGTTAACTAACTTGTCTCTATACTATCCTGTTTTATATAATCGTAAAAGATACTGAATTTAATATTTTAGTTATACTTTGAAAACTTTACTGAATTTAATTCAATAAATTATGTCTTCTATTTTATTATCTTTCTCTTTTTATTTATAACCAAACATAAAAATTAATGCTTATCAAAATTTGCTTCTTCCAAAGTAGTTTAGGAGGATAGTAGAACGTATGTATATAAATATAAAGAGATATGTACAAGAGTTAGTGATACAATTTTAACCAAAAATTTCAAACTCATACGAACTGCAACCAAACAAATCAGATTTCTTATTTGAAGAGCAAATCAAATTTCCAAGCAATCTGAAGAAGATTGCGAAGAATCTGGAGGAGGATGAGAAGGTTGCTTGCTGTTCATTATTGAAGTCTATTTGATTTAATTAATTTATTAATTATTTTGCGTAGTGGGAGACACTCTTTGGCCGAAGCTCAATAATTTCTGTTTTTTTTTTTTTTTTTTAACTCAGAATATTGGAGTCAATTAGCTCGTCCCTCAACTAATATTTAAGTTTTAGGGTTAACAATCTGATAAATTCTGTAACAATTTTAAAAAAATTCAAATTAGTGATCATTAGAAAAAAAAAAAAAAAAAAAAAAAAAAAACTCCAATTGAATTCCAATCAGGTTCATTTATTTAATTCTATTCCATTCTATCACTTTTTCAACAAAAACACATTTCATAGAACTAATCACACGTTGGCAATTATTTGTATATCGTGGAATTTGAAAATTCATACCAACCCACATTGAAACAGCTCAACAAAGACTGATGAAACTGGCACAAGGAATACGCTCTTGGACAACCTCAAGTTAATAATCGTTTATCTCTAATAACCAGCTCAATTGGTAACAGACGTTCCATCCTAACGTAACGTTGAGGATTCGAATAGCCTCTCCTCCCATTTTTTAATAAAATGATATATTTAATAAAATGATATATTTAATGTTCTTCCTATGTTTAACAAAAAGAAAAAAAAAAAAAAAAGAACCGATATCACTAGCCAAAAATTATTTTTAATTACACTTGAATTTGTTTTTATCTTCATGTGAAGTTCTTAAGGGTGACAATATTAAATACAATATGAATACTATTAACACAATCACTAATTTATTGAGAGAAAATATAAACCTGGCACAATATGAATATGGTTACTCGAAATTGAAACAATCTGATTTAATTTTAAAATAGTTAATTAATTAATATATTTATTAAATTTTAAGATATTTAAGTATAAACACAAATTGACTTAGCCAAACTCAATCTATATCCAAAATTTCCTTCCTAGAGGATTTTGTCGCTGTTTCTTCTTCTTAACAATTAGTCACTCGATCTTTCTGCTCATGCTCGTGCTCCATAAATAACACTATCACTAGTGCAATTAGCACCACTTACCTTCAAACACATATATATACAACATTCCTTCACTATCTTTCTCAAGTCCTTATTTGTGTCCTTCGGCTGAGTTACATTGCTTGTGACGTAGCTGTCTAACATCACAATTTTCAATTGTCCAATTTAATCCAATTGTTGAAATTAAAATATAATTTTTTTTCATCTAGTCAAAAGCCAATGGACTTAAATTTAAAAAAAAAAATCATGTTGGTCTAACAGAGCTTCACTAGGAAGAGAAAAAGACATCTCATGATCATTCCAAACAATCTGACTGTTGAAATTTTAATTAGAGACTAAAAACAGATATTTCATCAAGTTAGCAATACAATGGTGTGCGAAGGATGCGTTGGTTAGTCAAAAACTCTATCATGATTCAAATCTAGCAAACTAAGGCTTCATCGCAATACTTTTCTTGCTCTTCTCATTGTCGTCAACAACGTTCTTATGAAGTTGAACACTTGCTTTTGCTGTAAAGACACACGATAATCGACAAAACTTGAAACCTAGCAATTGTTTTTACCTGCATTATTTCGAGTTCTAGCTTTTGATTAAGATTGGATATACTTTGTGCTGGTGTGTTTTCTTAGTTGATTGATCCAATGCCAGTGTCAAATATATTAGAAGTTGCAATGAATTTATTTATTTTTAAATGTATATACCTGTTAAATCTATGAAGAAACTCAAACCATGCCAGAATTCTATTATGAGTAGAAGTCGGATATGTTAGGATTAGAAGCAAAGAAATTGAAGAGGGATTGAGTTTGGGTAGGACAGGGAAGAGAGAATTGTGCCCTAAGAGAAAGAATGGAAATTAAGTTTGAAATATACTTAAACAATTAGGAAGAGAGAAATTGAAACCCATATTTTTTAACGAGTGTCCAGACTATGTGGTACTATCATCCGGACAATCCGATCTTTCAGGCACTATATCCGAATGTGAATACTCAAGGTCCAAATGATTTTTAACACACCAATTGTCATCTAGATGAAGTTCCCCCAATGTCCGGCCAAACTTTGACATGCTCACTGCCATTCAAACGAAGTTTCCCAAGTGTCCAAGCAAACCTCTATTTTTTTTTTAAGAAAATAAACTAAAAAGAAAATAGAAAATCACAAACTATATGAACATAATAATAAAAAATAAATTTAAATATAAATAATAATAATGATAATAATAATAAATAAATAAAAATATGTACAAAGAATTTAATCATAAGTGGGATCCTCCAAAAGAAAAGATTCTACTGTCGGCTCAAAGCTCTCAAAGAATGGTTTTAACCTTTGCCCATATACTTTAAAAACATTTTCATTCTTTAGGTTTTCAATTTCAATCGCACCATGGGAAAGTACTTGTTTAACTAAAAATGACCTAGACCATTTAGAAGTTTACTAGGAAAAAGATGTAAACAAGAATTTTATGGCAAGACACTTTAGCCCTTTCTTTGAAAATTTTTAAATTCTATTTCATCCAATCCTTCATTTGCAACTTTCTAACCTCTCCAGGTTTTTCAAAATTGAAATTTAGAGTCTTAATAGACTAATATGTTCAGTGTTCAAGTTCAACCAACAAATGGCAAGCTTTACCATAAACTACTAGCTTATAGGGTGACATACCTAATAGAGTTTTAAAAGCAATTTAGTATGCCCAAAGAGCATCGATTAGTCAGAAAGACCAATTCTTACGGTTTGGATTTATTGTTTTCTCTAAAATGGTTTTAATCTTCCTACTTGCTAATTCAGCTTGTCTATTTGTCTAAGGGTAGTAGGTGATTCTGACTTTGTGAGTAATGTAGTACTTTTTCATTAAAGATTCAAATGATCTCTTACAAAAATGAGAACCACCATCACTTATAATAGACTTAGGAATGCCAAATCTTGAAAAAATATATTCTTTTAAAAATTTTTAAATGGTCTTATGATTATTATTCTTGTAAGATATGGCTTTTACCTATTGCCACAAGCATGTACTCAAGACTAATGGATGGAGGAAAAGGACCCATAAAATTGATCTCCCAACAATCAAACATTTTCAATATTAAAAATTGGGTTTAGAGTTGTCATACCTCAAATCACATGACCTAAGGAGTGAGTGAATAATTATATATATTATACATTAATTAACCCTTACCCTGATCAGAGCAATATAACAACCCTGGAGCAACATCCATACATGATAATTGTAAAACAAAACTAAGCCTCAGCCATAGCCAAGCTATCAGCTCCAACACATCCCATAAAAATAAATAACATAGGCCTTATGGTCTTTATAACCCAATCGAATGAACTTCTAAATAAAATAATATTACAGTCCCAAATAAAATTTAACTTAAGAAATTATACAATGCAATGTTTGTTTTAGCTCATGCAACTTCAAGTCCCACTAAGAGCCCACCTAATTCTTTGGATCTATTCCTAAAACCAAATCTGTAGGAACGTGAGCATTTATCCACTTGTGCTCACAAAGTATAATAAAAGCATGTATATCAAGTAAAGCAATAGAATTTAGCAACACAAACATTCTTAGTGCAACATAATCAACAAAATTTAAAAAAAAAATATCTTCAGACACATATCCAAATCATCACATAAGGAATTATCATCATAATCTCATATTATATTACATACTCTGATAATTATCACAAGTCACAATATTTTATCCCATTATTAACATAATTTCGCCTAAATTTCATAATCATTCCTCAGCCACGTCTCTTTTTAGTTAAATTTAAGAGGTGGGTACATTCAACGTCGTCATTAAGAGACACGATTAGTCACAATACACGTTATATTGTAGGCTACTAACCTACCGGTATAAATACCAATCCCTGTTCAGGCTTTGGAACTTTTAACCTTAGGGTAATCTCTGTACCTTTCTTATTTTCCTATACCCTCCATCCCATGTCACGGCATCAAATCACGTTTCAAATTTGCTCATTTCATTTCTACTTACACATTTATACTTATCTTATCTTCTCATTTAAATCTATCACCATAATAAACACTTCAATTGTCTCTTTATGTACTATTTACACATTAACATATTTTTGAGTTATTTAAGCATTTCATTGTCCTATGAACTTAGTCTAAGATCACATTCATGCAATGATCATATTCTTTTCATAAATATCAATAGATCATCATCAATTAAACAACTTATAATAAGCAAACATACAAACAAGGGTACAATATAGCATTCTAGAAGAAACTCGAGCGCCCTCGTAAAGGATCCAAGCACCTACGAGGCTACCGGGCACCTATACGAGCCTAGGATAGTATACTCTATTCTAGTCTGTTTACTAGTTTCTAGTGTTTTCCATTTCAATCTTCCAACATTACCAAATTTGGTCCAAAATCCCATGTTCCCATTATTTCCATGCCCATTAGAACTTAATATAACTAACTAATTCAAGTTATCAATTGACATCGGATTCCTACTCTCAAAATTTGATCAACAAATATATACAACACTTATATACGTGCAGGCAGGATCAAACCATAGATTTATGCTTCCAGAATTATAACCACTTAACAAGATCGCTTCTCTAACCTCTTAACAACCTATACATGTTGTTTTTATGCTTAAAATCCCTACCTCGAGGTTCAAATGATGTAAGACACAAAGCAGAGTGTTTTCAAGTTCCGGCTTTCAAACATTGAGAAGACTAAACTCCTCAACCCTTGATCCTTATAATAAATCAACCACATAGATGTATTCATGACATGTTCAATTTCATGTTTGCAAAAGCAATTGGAATTTGGTTGACTTTAGAATCCAGTGACCAAGTCCGAGTCCCTCCCGTTCACTCTCAGCTTCAAGTTCTCTCTCTCTCGATCTAAACTGTCACTCTATTCTCTCTCATCTATACATATACGTGATTTTGGCTTGACCTCTATGCATTCAATAAGAACCTCCTCCTATCATCCTAGCCTAAACTGAAGAGACTGTCATATGAAAAGTAATTGAGCTGAACGTCCATCAAACAGCCATGCAACACGAGCACCTACATGGACACCCTGAGGTGCCCGCACTACTCAGTTTTGCCAAATGTGGCATTGTAGTTCAAAAGTTAAGCTTATATCTTTCAAAATCTTAACAATTAACATCCCTATGACTGTAAATCATATCCCAAAACCTGTTAAAAATCACCAATTTAAATTAATACGAAAGTCTGGGATATTACAAGAGGTATCATATTTCTACGCGTAACTTTTCATATCCTTTGACAATGATCACATGACATATAAAAAGCATGAGCGCCTTTGAAAAGAGTAAGCCAATAAAATCTGTACTGCAAAACTTTTACAGTGGTTTTCTTTGATGAAAATGCCCACTATATGCTTTGTTATGGCTAAAAGATATAACACTTTGAATTTCATGATTTTGGACACATCTCCTTAAGCTTTTGTCTTGACAATGTTTAAACAAGAAAGATCATCCCAAAAGAAAAACCTCACCTCACTTAAAAATTGATCTCTATCAAACTTACCCCAATGTGAAGGAATGGTTCCTGAAACAAGGTAATTAGTAATATCAGCAAACTAAAGAACCTCAGAGATGGAAAAAAAGTTGCTTGTTGGGAAAAGCATCATCAATAGGCTCACTATCAATTGGGACAACATGTGAAAGTCTAGACAAGTGATCCACCACCATATTCTTAATACCTTTTTTATCTTTAATAGACAAGTTGAATTCCTGAAGGAGAAGAATCCAACGTAGGAGACATGGTTTAGTATCCTTCTTTGTGAGAAGGTACTTTAAGGTAGAGTGGTCAATATAAACAACAATGGGCGGTTTACTAAGTAAGATCAAAACTTGTCTAATGTAAAAACAATAGCAAACAATTCTTTTTCAATTGTAGAAAATAATTAACTTAATCCTCATTTAAAGTCTTGATCGCATAATAAATAACATAAAGCTTCTTATCTTTATATTCCCTACAGCATCGTCACTAGCATCGCACATCAATTTAAAAAGGAGTTACCAATCTAGGGGTTGAATAATAGGAGCAGAAGTCAAAAAGTCTTTAAGCCTATCAAAAGCTTGTTGACACTCATTGGTCTAATCAAAGGATACATCTTGTGCTAAAAGATGGCACATAGGTCTAGAAATAGCACTGAAATCTTTAATGAATTGCCTATAAAACCCAGCACGTCCAAGAAATGATCAAATGTCTTTAACGATCCTAGGAATAGGCAAATTTTCAATCAAAACAATTTTGGATTTATCCAATACCTTTGGATGATACAATATGACCAAGCATAACACCCTTTTGAACCATGAAATGACATTTTTCCCAATTTAAAACAAGTTTTGTTTCTTTACACCTTTTCAAGAACTTAGCAAGATTTATCAAACAATGATCAAAAGAAACCCCAAAAAATTGACAAATCATCGATGAAAATTTTAATAAAATGTTCCACATTATCACTAAACAAAATTGACATGCACCTTTGAAAGGTGGCTAGGGCATTATGCAATCTAAAAAGCATCCTCCTGTAAGCATAGGTACCTGATTGGGCTTGAGTTGTTACACATTTGTTCACTTAAATACACTTTTATACATGACATAATTGATATAAGACAGGTGTTTTGTGCAGAATTTATCCACATCTTTAGAATATGGAACATGTGTTGAATTGTGCCATAAAGAGAAGCAATTTGAGCTAAATTAAGAATGCAAAGAAGGAGATGCTGAAGCACATCTGTTGAAATGGATTTGTTGAGTAAAGTCATGGGAGCAGAAGAAGAATTTCCAGTTGCTGAACAAGTTGAATTCTGGAAGGAGGAGAACATTCGAATATAGTGCCAAAGCATTCGAATGCTGTCAAAAAGAGTTCAGAGAATTTCTGGAGGAAATGCATATTCGAATACAGCCAAGCAGTATTCGAATACTAGGACCGTTGGCAGAAAACAGACTCCACGTGATTTTTACAGATTCGGGGGGGATGCAATCTGGAGGAGAGAGAAAGACTGGGGAATGATGGCATCACACGACCCACACCCACGAGGGGACAGAACATTCGGTTAGAGGATAGAGAAGCGAGAGGAGAGAGAAGGAGGGCAGCGAGGGTAGCGAGAGAGGAACTTCTTCTTCTTCCTCCTTCATTCTCTGGTTTTGGGATTTTCTGCCATTCTTTTGTTTTCAATTCTGATTTTAATTTCAGATTATTGTAATTAGATTTGAATTCTACAGCACATTATTAATTTCATTCTTGTAATTAGATTTCAATTGGAGTTGAAGAGAGAATTACATTTTTCAGCTTTGAAAGTCATGTCTCTGTTCTTCATTTTTGTTCTTCATTTTCTTAAGATGATCGGCTAGTTCTTCTTGGGCTAAGGCAAGGATAATGACCTGTCCAATGATTTCCAAGATGCTGTTCTTAATGGATTAATTTTGAGTTCTTTGGTTATCAATTTTAGTTGTATCTCGTTACTTTCGAAATCAATGGTTCAATGTTCGATTAACACTTGTTTACATATTCTATCAATGAGTTCATAGAAGTTGCTTAATTCAGAACTCTTAGTGCAAATATGTATGGGAGTTGCTAGAGTTAGATCTTCTATAGTCTTCATGATAGCTTATGCACATCACTTGTTTGATTCATGGCTTGTATCATTTGAAATTAGTTTTCTCCAAACATTAGAGCAACTAAAATTGATGATCTATTCACTCTTGGTATTTTGAGATTGATTTGGATAGGCATTGGAATTGCCTTGCCCATCTTTTTAATATCAAGTTTTAGTTAAGTTTAGTTTTCATTTCAAAATCCATTACCAAATCATCAAAAATTCCAAACCAGATTTTCAATTATGTTTACCATTCATGTGAGCCATGTTTTGCCTCTTTAATCCATTTGATTCAAACATGATTTTGCTCCCTAGATCCCTGTGGATATGACCTGGTTCTCACCAGTTAATTGTGCTACAATGAAACCTTGCACTTGGGGGAGTTTGTCTTGATTTTCCTTACTCAACACTTTAGAAATCTGAATTTGCATTTTTATTTACATTTGAGAGTGAGGTAATTGAGCAAAAACAAGCAGTACCAAATGGGCAAGTAAAAGTAGTTTCTCTTGATCCTCAAGGGCTATCTCACCAAATGGGCAAGTAAAAGTAGTTTCTCTTGATCCTCAAGGGCTATCTCTATTTGATTATAACTCAAATACCCATCTAGAAAGTAGTAGGGATGATGACCTACTACCCTTTCTAATACCCAATCTAGGAAAGAAAGAGAGAAGTGATCCTTCCTAGTTACCACATTTAACCACTTATAATCAATGCACATCCTCTTCATAGTTTGGATTCTAGTTGGCACTAACTTTTTATTCTCATTCTTGTGCAGAGTTAACCATTTATTATCAAGATTAGGATAAATGACTCCCACATCCAATAACTTCAACACCTCAGCCTTAACTATTTCATTTATGTGTGGATTAAGCCGCCTTTACATTTTCCTAACCGATTGGCCATCCTCCTCTAAGAATATCCTATGAGTATAAACCAGAGGACTAATCCCTCTAAGGTCGCCTATAGTCCATCTTAAAGCACTCTTATGATCACCTAAGACTTTAAGAAGTAGAGACTCTTGACTACTAGGCAAATGAGCACTAATAACAACAAGAAATGTCTCTTATTCTCCTAAGAAAGCTTACTTCAAAGTGTTGAGTAATGGTTTAATCTTTGGAGACAGTAACTTAATGGATGATGGAACAATCTTATTCTCAAGTGGAGGCAAATCTTCAAACTTAGGGGCCCGTGGTCCCTTAGAATGAGATGGAAAACTTGCAAGATGGGTTACAACCTCTCTAACTTCCTCAGTTTCCAAATCACTATCACCCAATCCTATAAAAGACTCCAATTCAACACTCTCACCACCACTATCACCACTGGAATTAACTAAAACTTTCTCTAAAGTATCTTTACAAAAGGTTTTTCTCAAAATGTTCTTACACTGAAGTCTCAATTAAATTCACTTCCCCTATTTCATCTTCCTCACATGGTTGTTTGCTATTGTTAAACACATTCATCTCTAAAGTCATATTGCCAAAAGATAATCTCTTGACACAATTTCTACAATTAATTAAGGCATTAGATGAAACAAGGAATGGACATCCCAAAATCACCAAAATTTGAGCACTATGATCATCCACCGGTTGTGTATCTAAGATAATAAAATCTATTAGAAAGTAGAACTTATCAACTTAAACTAACACATCACCTACTATTTCCTATGAAATCTTAACCAAATGATTAGCAAGTTGGAATGTAACACTCGTAGGCTTAAGCTTTCCAAACCCTAACTGTTGATATATCAAAAATGGAAGAAGATTAGCATTAGCCCCAAGGTCTAGAAGCACCTGCTCTACCTTATAATTGCCTATGACACAAGATATAATGGGACTACCCAGATCCTTACACTTAAGAGGAACTCTATATTGGATAATGGCTGACACTTGCTCAATTAAGAAACATTTGATGGACATCAATTCAATCTCTTCTTAATGGAGCACAAGTCTTTTAAAGATTTAGCATAGGTTAGGACTTCTTGGATGGCATCAAGAAGTGGAATGTTGATCTTTACTTGCTTAAAATGCTCATAAATCTCAATGTTCTAGTTCAACTTTTGAGGCTTATATAACCTCTGAGGAAAATGAATGGGAACTGGACTAGACACTAGTGGACCTTATTTAACCTTAGACAACTCTGTGTCTTCTACACTTATCCCGTCTTTCTATTTTTCAACTACTACTTCTTCTCCTTCCATTTCAACCACTACCTCTTTTTCTTCATCTTTAGCCTCTTTCAACACGTTAGTACCCACATCTTTAGATGGCTTGGGACCACATACATCTTTAGGAAATATATTTTTATCAACTCTCATACTACTCCTAACTGTTATGATGGATTAAACGGACCCATGAGTACCCCCATCAGAAAAAGACACTTAACTCACACAAGCTTGACCAAGGGGATCTAGTTTGGGTTGAGATGGAAAATTTTCACTCTCTTGGATGCTAAGCGATTGAGTAATCTTTATAAGACTACTCCTCAAGTCCCAAATAGCTTGAAATTCTAGATAGTTTGAGCTTTAAGAGCATCTCCAACCTTGCTAACCAAAATAGAAAGCCAAAATAATATAAAATATCCAATTCTCTACTTTGAAGAGCCACCTTTTGGAATCAACTCCAACCCTACTCTTTATTTTAGCTAGCTATTCCAACTAACTTTAATATTTTGAAAAAGCCAATGCTATATAGCGCGCCATGTCATCGACTCAAAAGCATTGAAGAACATCAGAGACGACGATGACTTTTTCAATCAGCTTGCTGCGTCGTCAACGACATCGTCGTCACTTCTTCTTCTAAAATTCCAACGATCGACTTGTGACTAAAAAATGAATGAGCTCGTGTAAAGCCTTACGTGAACCAAGGGACTCGCATTACCCTCAAAATGGTGAGCCGCCGATTTGGGTCTATTGCCAAAAGCTTCAAAATCAACCACCTCGATTCCAGCAAAAAACATTGTGAAAACTCAAATTCTACCATGAAAACCTTTTTGTACATGCTTATGAGGTTCTCACCTTGAAAAGGTAGAAATCAGTAAGAAGAACATAAAGAATCATACCGCAAGAGCATGTGCTGGCTTTAAAATCATCGTGCCTTTTCCTTCGCAAAACCCCTAGGGTCGCATATGCCAGAGTTCCACACTGGGTGTGAAGGAGGTCATCTTTGCAGAGCTGCTCCGGCAAAGCAAAGAGCCCAAAATTAGAGAGCTTGAGATCTTCGTTCTCATTAAGTAGGTATGCTAGTTGTAGTTTTCGTTTAATATAGTGAGCTTTTTTTTCTTACTACATTTGGTGAGCGAAAAAGATGAATGTTAAAATAAAAAACCCAGTAGCGAGCTCGTTGGAGACAAATTTGAGGGCAAGGCTCTCTAAAATAGCTAAGGATTAGATTTTAGCTAGTAGGTTGGAGATGCTCTAAGGTCATTGATGGTAATGGTACTGGACTGCATAAATTACTGTAATATAGCCTCAAGGCTCCTCCTTTGGGAAGGTTAATATGGTTGGTATTGAGAAGTAACATGGGTAAACTGTTCAACATTTTGATTCCCACCATTTCTCCAACTAAAATTGGGATGATTTTTCTAAGATGGATTATATGTCTTACCAAAAGAATTAGGGTAAGGTTTCTTACACACAAACACCCTACTAGCTTGATCGTGCAAAACCTCCTTAATAGCTGGAGTAGTAGGATAAGAACTAGTGACATGACCATTAGTTTCACATATATCACACCATTCAACCTTTAAATTTGAGTCGACTTGATTCACTTTGTTCATTTGCATGGCATCAACTTTACATACTAATAAAGAAAGTTGTGCATGGATATCATCCTCAGGAGCAAGAGTTTTCTTACCCATTAGGATGTGTTCACTTTATGTTAAACTCTAGGTTGTTGTTGAGTCACTAAATCCCATGTTTGTGAATTCTCAAATAAAGCATCAAGTTATTTAGGAGCTTTGTCTGAACCTTTATTTAAAAATGTGCCATTGCACATCATTTTTATAAATTGGCATGTTAGGGGTGTAAGTGCTTCATAAAAGAAACTAATCAAATGCTAAAGTTCAAAGCCATGATGCGGAAAAAGATTCAGGAGCTCTTTAAGCCTTTCTCAAAAAATTTTCATTTTCTTTTTGTTGAATATTTATCATTTGTCTTTTCAAAGATGTAGTTCGATGTTGGGAAAAAACTTTCTTAAAAATTGCTCTTACATTTCTTGCTATGTTCTTTGATTCAAGGACAAAGAACCATTAACCATAATTTAGCTTTATCTTTAAGAGATAATGGAAAAAGCTTAAGTCATAGTACCTTTTCTGAGCAATTTCTTTCTTGAAAGGTTCTACAAACTTCTTCAAATTCCTTTGAATGTAAATATAGTTTCTTAGACTCAATTTCATGATAATTAGGCAACAATTGAATTATCCTAGGTTTGAAGTTCAAATTTTGAGCTTCATCAGGAATGAGAATGCACGAGGAGTAGAATGTCTCACTGATTTCAAGTACTCCCTAAGAGTAGGCAAATGTGCCTCTTGTGTATTGTTAAAGATGTGAACATTATTGTTATTATTATTGCCAAACACATTGTCATTATTCTCACTATGCACATAATCTTCAGCCATTTTATTTGTCAAGTTATTGCTAAGTGAACAATTATGAACTGAATTTTGAAGTGAGTGAGAATTAGGTGAAAATTCAAGACGTTCTTATATGTAAGTTAACAAATGACTAAATCCTAATCAACAAAGTCAACCACTACCATCTCTAGACCAACTATGCATGCAAAGAGAATATGATACAGAACAAAAATTTAAAGCAAAGAAAGAGGAGACTGAAAACAAGAGAAAGAAAAAAGCAGAGAAGAAGAAAAAGAAGAAGTGGAAGAAAAAAGGGGAAAATGAGGCCAATACAGCTATTAATCAATATCATTCAAAATCTCCTAAGTCTATAATCAGCTAGCAACTCCATTCTTTAAATAGGCTAACAAACCCTAAATAACTAAAGATAATATCAACTAAAGATTACAATATCAGAAATTCTACCCTAAACAAACTTCCTAAAATAAAATAAATAATAATAATAATAATAATAAAAGAAATAAACTCTGGCTGATGTCCTCATCAAGTCTCCCATGTTAAGAAGAACTCAGCTCTGTAGAGTGAACACTGAACCAAAAATGCTGACAGTCAATCACCTAGCCACAAGCTAAAGTGCTATGCTATCTTCCTCCAACACTCATAGATACGCGTGAGGGGTAATCTGAACCTGGTATGGCTCGCTACTAGGGAAGAAAAATCCTACTGACTATGATAAAACTCCGAGGAATCAAGATCAATACACCACAAGGTGTCACTAGCAATCCAAGTGCAATCAAAATCAGGTCGGCCTACCTAACGAACCAAATAACGCTAAACTGCTCCATCCTTAGTAAAATTGACCTGGTCACTTATAATAGCATCAATTTTATCTGTGTGTGTGGAATCAACAAGTGTTCATGTAGGAGAATAATAGGCTCAAGGCCAGAATCATGGTCATAATTAAGTTTAGGCTTAGGTTCAACATAGTCATGGTTGGGTTTAACTGGATAAGGTATATGTTCAAGGTTAGGCTAAGCTGGAAAAGAAGCAAAAGGATCTACTACGATAATAGTTTGTCCTTTAAAAGCAACTAGGTCCTCAACATTAAATATAGGGCTAAAACCAAATTCTGGTGGAATATCAATAACATAAGCATTTAGACCCACTTGTTTTAAAATTTTAAAAGGACCACCACTATGGTGACGCAATTGGGGACCAAGCCCAAATGGACGCTGTTTCAAGTGAATTTGAACCATAATATAATCCCCAACATTAATTCAATATGTCTTTTATGTGTGCTAGCTCAAAGTTTGTAAGATGCATTACTCGCTTTAAGTTGTTTGTTGATTTCAATATGTAAGTTATGTAAATATTATGCAAAGGACTCAGCACTCATAAACATAGGGGAATGTAGAGACATGGGAATTAGGTCTAATTGTTTATTAGGTTTGTAACCATGCACAACCTCAAATGGACTCATACCTCAGAATCTATTGAAAGAACTGTTATAGGCCAATTGGGCTATAGGAAAGATCAGATCCCAGTTCTTAAAATTTTCTTTAACCAAAAATCTCCAAAGGCTTCCTTAACTACGATTAACTACCTCAATTTGACCATTTATTCAAGGAAGGTAAGCAACGGAAAAATTCAATTTAGTGCCAACCAAGTGCCACAGGGTCCTCCAAAATTGACCAATGAAATACACATCCCTATCAACATAATAGTTTCAGGAAGGTCATACAATTTGACAATCTCATCAAAGTACTACAAGGAATGAAGTGGGTTATTTTGGAGAAATGATCCACAATAACAAAAATGAAGTCGTGCTTTTTAGGAGTACGAAGACGACCAAGTACAAAGTCTATGCTCACATCTTCCCACGGATAACCAGAGACAGGAAGAGGGATATAGAGGCTAGTGTTTTGTTTCTTCTAGTTAGCCAAATGACTAGTATGACACTAACTAATTATTCTAGTCATGTCCCGTTTCAAACTAGGTCTACAATCTTATTATGCCCAAAATGACTTGCGAAACCACCTGCATGATTCTTCCAAACTACGAAATTACAGACAGAAGACTTAAGGATGTATAACTTATTAGCTTTGAAGAGAAAACCATCCTACAAATTACCACAAAAAAAAAAAACCATCCTGAAGGCAAGAGTCACTAGAAGGGTCAGACTAACCCTCTAACATAAGCACATAAATGTTTTTATAGTCAGGGCATGACACCTAATCTTCTTTAAGCCCATCAAATCCTATGACCTTGACACCATGGTAGATAACAAGGAAATGCGTCTACTTAGAGCATCAGTGGCTAGCTTCTCAACTCCTTTCCTATGTTTTAAAACAAAAAGATAGACTTGTAAATACTTACTCCAACAACAATGCCTATAATTAAGCTTTTTCTAGAGTTAAGATACTGAATAGGTAATGGCACTAATGCCATAAAACTTGTACTACCGTATATACTTACTCCAACAACAATGCCTATAATTAAGCTTTTTCTAGAGTTAAGATACTGGATAGGTAATGGCGCTAATGTCATAAAACTTGTACTACCGTATATTGCTCCTTGTTATAGATAGAGTTCATTTGCTTGGCCTCACCTAACTTCTCACTAAAATAGGCAATAGGGTGAATGATAGGGAACGTAGAAAACCCTAAGATCATGGCTGTAGTGTATATCAATAATACAAAATATATATATATATATATATATATTTTACCAATCTAATCTATGAGAATAAGATCACATCTTTAAGATCTCTCTGGTTTGATCTAAACAAAATAGTATTATAAATTTCTAAGGACTTTGATTTCACTACTCGATCTCAACCTCTAGCCTTCTATTGTATCCTAAAAATATTATCTTCTCTCACAACATTGTGGGATCACTGGAAGCCTCTAAGGTTTTTTTTTTTTTTCTCATCAGAAAACATTAACCCTAGCTACCAATAGAGAGAGCATTTATAGACCTACAATACGGACTAATAGGCAAATATTGACAAGGCTTCTTATGTAATTAAATCTCCTAATCCCACCCAGATAAAGATTTAATTACGTAAATTATAATTCATTCCACTAAAGAATTATAATTGCACACCTAATCATATTTGAAATTATATTTGAGCCTTAATATTAAATACTTATTATTTCCCCACATTAAGATTACAGATATCCACCAATTAAATTTAATTACTGACAATTTAATTTAATTAGCTTCTTATTTTCCTTGAGACCTTTCCAGTTAGCTTATCTGATGCATCAGATTCAAAATCCACTTACAAGGTTTGATATAATCAAACTTATAAGCTTCCTTGAGAAGATATCATCAATACAATTTATCAAGACGTGGATTCCTTCAACTATAAATATTCACCATACGTACAATATCGTTGCCTAACCCACTGAGTTTATTGACCTCTCTCTTCGTGTAATCAAAGCAACAATCACCATATACATGTTTCTAAGAATAGAATCTAGATTAATAGCATAAGTAATCATAATAAACATGAGGTATAAATTATTTTATAAAGTCAGCACAAAATAATTACCTCGACTAGGTCCAATTCAATACACATGAAGTGTACTAGCATAACTAGTTAGAATTAAACCATTCCTCGTAGTCAAGACAGACCTACTAAAAATATGTGCTATAGTTCTACTAATGGTGTTTCTAGTTCCATCTAAAACTATGAGCAATAAACTTGTATTTCGAAAGAATTTATGATTTAGTTTTCTGTGTGTAAGCCATACTCTACACACTAGACCAAATACTTTTTGTGAATACTAGACACATGCACAAGTATAATAAATGGCATTCATTGCTCAAAAAGAATTCTCATTAAAATTAAATAGAAATACCAGTAACATAATGTATGTCTTTTAGTCTATATCTCTACCAATCTCCCACTTAGACTCAAAGTAATGCTGGTATGCATCTAACTCCCATGCCCTCTACATGCCTATCAAAAACTTTAGAAGGTAAACTCTTTGTAAAGGGGTCCACCAGGTTGTCTACGATGCAATCTTGGTCACCAGCACTTTACCTCTCTACACGATGTCTCATATCAAGTGATACTTACACTCAATGTGTTTAGTTTTCTTATGGGTTCTTGGTTCTTTTGAATTAGTAACTACTCTACTATTATCATAATAAAGTGCAATAGGTAATTGCACTGAAGGTACCACACCGAGGTCCAAAAGAAAACTTCTAGCCATGCCAACAGCAAAATAGATTATATGTTTTACCGCAGTCCAATGCTCTCGCCCATTAGATTGAAATCTACCAACCATGCCAACGGCAAAGCAGATGTTAGGTCTAGTACATAGCATAGCATACATGAGACTTCCTACTGTAGATGCATAAGAAACTACCTTCATACTCTCTATCTCATCAGGTTTCTTAGGACACTGATCCTTAGAGAAATTTCATGCCTAAAAGGGAGAAACCCTTTCTTAGAATTTTGCATGCTAAACCAAGTGAGAATTATATCAATATAAGTGGCTTGAGATAAGCATATCATCCTTTACTTGTGATCTCACAAATGTTTGATCCTTAAGATGTGACTTTCTTCTCCCAAATCCTTCATATCGAATTGGCGAAATAACCATAACTTAACCGAAGATAACAATTCCACATCATTTCTAATGAGTAAGATGTCATCCACATAAAGTTCCAATGAGAAAAATGACATCCACATAAAGTGCTAAGAACACCAAAGCATTTCCATCACGTTTTTTGTACAAACAAGACTAATTAGGACTCTGATCAAAGCCATAAGACTTAATAGCTTGATCAAAATTAGTATTTCAAGATCTAGACACCTGCTTAAGCCTATAAATGGACCTCTTAAACTTGCACACCAAGTGCTCTTGGCCTTTTGCTATAAAACCATTTGGTTGCATCATATAGATGCACTCGTCAAGATTTTCATTAAGGAAATATGTCTTGACATCCATTTGCCAAATTTCGTAATCAAAATAAGCCACAATGGACAAGAAATCTGGATAGACTTAAGCATAACTACCAGTGAAAAGGTTTCCTCATAATCGATGCCTTTTTTTAAGTAAAACCTTTCGCGACAAGCCTAGCCTTGAAGGTTTCCACCTTCCCATCTGCTCTTCTCTTCTTCTTATAGATCTACTTGCATCCAATAGGTTTTACCCCTTCGGGTTGTTCTACAAGAGCCCATACCTAATTAAAGTATATAGACTCTATCTCTGATTTCATAGCCTTTTGCTAACGATTTGTGTCCCTATCTTGAAGTGCTTCATTATAGTTACTGGGTTCAATATCCAGTTCATCAGAGATTCTGTCATATGACTATCCAAGGAACATATACCGATCAGGTTGGTGTACGAATCTCCCACTATAATAAGGTATGACATCTAACTGTTTACTAGTAGTGATATCGGTGCATCAATGGTATCTGTATGATACTTCGCCCACTACAATAAGGCAATGGGAAGTCATAGAACTCATTTTCTTGTGGTGTTTTTTCCTGCACTACTAGTATTAAAGGAGCCTATCTAGTTTCATCATCTTTCAACTCTTCTAAAACAATTTTACTTCTAGGTTTGTGGTCCATAATATAGCCCTCTTCCAAGAATTAGGCATTCGTGTTAACAATAACCTTCTGATCCTTATGACAATAAAACAAACTACCTTTCGTTCCCCTAGGATAACCAACAAAGAAACACACATCTATTCTTGATTCCAACTTATCCACTTTCCCTTTAGCAAATGTGCTGGACAACCCAAACCTAAACATATCTTAAACTAAGTTTGTGCCCAGTCTATAATTCTATGAGTGTCAAAGGTACGAATTTAGGTGGTACTAAGTTTACAATGTATGCAACTATGGTACTAAGTTCAGAATGTATGCAGCTATCTCTACTGCATATCACCAAAACAAAGTAGGTAAGTCTGAATAACTCATCATAGATCTAACCATATCCATAAAAGTCATATTCCTTCTTTCCACTACACCATTCTGTTGTGGCGTACCAGGTGCAGATAACTGAGATTTAATCCTAGCTTCTAGTAAATAATCCTGAACTCTTGTTACAAGTACTTGCCACCACAATCAGAACATAGTGTCTTGATACTTTATCATGACGGTTCTAGAACTATTTCTGCCTTAAACACTCTGAATTTCTTAAAGCATTCAAACTTATAGTGCATTAGATAAATGTACCCATACCTTAAGTAATCATTAGTAAAAGTGACAAAATACTCAAAGCTACCTCTAGCCCAAATGTCCATAGGGCTACACAAATCGAAGTGAACCAATTCTAATAGCTCCTTAGCTCTATTGCCTTTGGCCGAGAAGTGCCGCTTGGTTATTTTTCCTTCTAAGCAAGATTCACAAACTGATAGTGCCTCCACTTCTAATGAACCTAATGGTCCATCCTAAACTAGTCATGAAATCTGTTTCAGATTTAGATGACCTAGGCGCAAATGCCAAAGATACGTTTGGTTTATTTCAAAGGGTACTTTCTCTTATAAGATCTATTAGCATTATTCAATTCATTTAGTTGCATTATGAGCAAAATAGAAGTAATAATGTAAAGACCATCCACCAATGTACCAAAATAAATAAAATATTTATTTTTTTTAATAACAGTAGAGTTATTAAAATAAACTAAATATCCATCATCAATCAACTTAGAAATTGAAATTAAGTTCCTTCTAATTTAAGGTACATAAGGTAGTCTTTCAATATTAAAATCCTATCTTTACTAAAAGAAAAATGAATATCTCCCATTGTAACTACTGACACTCTCGTGCCATCTCCCAGAAATACATAGATCTCTCCATCACTTAGCTGTCGAGTTTGCCAGAACCCCCGTAAAGAATTGCAAAGATGATAGCAACCATAGGAACTGCTAGCTTCTTGATGAAACTCTCTGTTACTTGAAGTTCTTTAACTAGCTCTACCAATGTATAATCTAGCTTGTTCATAGAATAATTTAGGTAAAACTATTTAAAAGAAGTAGGCAGGGACTAGAGAATGATATCAACTTGGGTTTCCCCATCAATCTCAACTCCAAGGATCTCCAGTTCATTTAGAAGATTAATCATCTTTAGAACATGATCGCTCACAAGAGTTTCCTCAACCATAGGTATGTTCATCAGGTCTTTTATCGCAGACTGCATAGCCACATGACTTTAATCCCCAAACATTTCTTTGCGGTTAAACATCATGTCATAGGTTGTGGACATAGACCGATAATGATGTTACAGAACATTTGACGTAGAAGCCAGAATGTAACACTGTGCTATCTTATTAGCCTTAATCCAATTCTGCTAAGCCTGGGACTCCTCATCAGTAGCCCCTTCATTGGGTTCTAGAGGACTGACCTGAGAGAGCACAAACTTGTACCCCTCTACAATCAACACTATATCCAGGTTTCTCTTCAATCAATTTAATTAGGATTAATTAAATTTATTTTCTTTGAGTATCATAGCAAGTGGATTGAAAGAAGACATTTTAATCCTAAGAATCATGCATACATTAAATAATGTATAATAAGTAATAAACTTTGAATTCAAATTATAAATAAGGTCTCTCAACTGCTATAACTAAAAGAATTCACCTGTAGCCTAGGATACTGTGAATAGGATGCCTTAATGGGAGGATGTCTACTATTTATCATTTATCTAGATAGGTAAAACCTATTAATTTTACTATCTAAGCAAAAGAAATATGCCAAGTAAAATTAAATAGGTGGCAAATTTTGGTCATATAAATATTGGCAATGACTCCGATGGGGTGGATACAAATATTTATACCTAAATGTATACCATCAATCAATCCTAGATCCATTGTCCCATGGTGGATCCCTCAGATGGAAAGGTAACCCAACATTAACAATTACTAGGGATTATTCTTGGTGAGCTAGCAATTAATTTCATTCGATGGGGAAAAAGGCACTAAAACTAACACGTGAAATTAATTACCTCACCTATAAACAAGTGATGAGACCATAGGATTTATACACAGTAAATTTCCTCTCCCACTTAGTTATATAAAAACATTTTAAGGGATTTAAGCTTGTGTTGGATCGTTTAATAAATTCAAAATTCCCATACTAGTGACCAGTGTACATACAATAAATAAAATTTCAAATTCCCTTAATTTATGAAAAAATATAAAGTTAAAACTTAGGAATTCATTTTATTCACTAATTGCACATAGACATACTAGCCTTGGAATTTTGAATATATAAAATCAAGACATAACTAACAAATTATTATCCATTTAACCATGTTCTCATAGTTATTAACACAAAAACAAGATGATAAATAAACTAGCAAGCATGCAACAATAACCAATGTAAACAAGATAAATAAAATCTCTATTATTATGGTCCAAATTATCCAAGTAGATGAAGATCCTTGTTGCACCATAATTGCCACTTTAGAGATAGTCTGCGGGTCTGGGGTGAAGCCCCCAACGGGGATCAAAATCTACATCGCTAATGAATGAAAACTACCATATCCATGAACTGTTTGGGCACATTGATTGCCTCGGCCAAAGCCCAGTCAATAGCCTAACACAGAACTAAGGTTTTTGGTTTTTCCCACTGATTCCCAGCACCACAACAAGCTTTCTTCCTCTATTAGAGCCGCATAAGATTACAGAAACTCTATGCCTCTATTACGAAGTTGACATGCTACGAAACAAATTAACAATAACAAAGCTCTAAAAAATAGAGCATACATGCCAATGGAAACATTAATATTACACTGATCCTATGCCTCTTTAAACCGGAGTTCACATACATAGATCTAAGCAATATTAAACCATTCAAAAACTAATCACATGCATTCATGTGAACATAATAATAGGATAGAACACTACAAAATAAAGTTAGCAACAAACATGACCTATCCTATGTGTGTATAAATCGTTATTTAATGTAGAATATTATCATGACCGAATCCCCGCATCGAGGCCAACAAGCATGCGTCATAAGTCTTTATTGTGACATAGTGCATCCAAGATCATAGAGACTAGTGTTTTGTTTTGAAATAGGGTCTTGATTGCAGAGACTAGGAGTGGCCACTCGACACTTTCAAAATGGGTGTGTCAAGAAACTCAAGTTTTGGTTTATGTTAAAATGTATTTTGATTTATGTTTTTGAAATTGTGATAAATGGCTTCTTTTTATTGACTCTTGACTAGTCTGTGCAATTAGAGATAATGGGACCGGGCGTTTGGCTACACACAAAAACGTTACGCTTGGATACTTAGGGATATCCTGAGTCCCTTTCCACTTTTTGCAATCATAATCTCACAATATAATACTCTAGTTTATAATGATTATTGCATACAACCCAAATAATTAATGAAATACAAGGTGATTGAGCCTAGCTCATGTGTGTAAGTGTAGTAAGATATCTACCTATACATGAGTGAGTCTGTGCTGAGAATGAAGTGTGTTAAAATATATGGTCTATGAAGACCAATGTGACCGAACTCAAGCTATGTGCTCGAGCTGCCTACGTACTCTGTGAAGGGATCAAGTCGATCATATTTCTGACCTAAGGTGGTCCAAACTAAGTGTTTATGTGATGATAGATGTGTGTGGGAGTCTTGCTCTAAGTGTGGGTTACATCTTATGCAGATGGTCTATGAAGACCGTGGAGACTGCACTTAAGCTATCTTGCTCGAGCTGCCTACGTATCCTTTTAAGAGTTCAGGTCAACATAGCTCTGGGACAATGCCTAGTGCAAGTGTGATTGGCAAATGTGTATGAGGCAACTGATAGGGTCAGTGCTGTGTGTGAAGGAGCCTTTTTCGGATATAAGATGAGGGAAAAAAAAGTCTTAGATCTAAGTATGTGTTAGAAGTAATTGTCTGTGTACAATGAGAGTCCTAACTCTAAAACTGAAATAAAAGTTAGTGCCTCATGCATAATTTGGGAAGAGAACTTTGCTCCAGATGATAAAAGATAGTTAGCACCTTGTGTTTAATTGGGAAATCAAGCCTAGCTCCAGATAAGAGAAAATAGTTAGTGCCTAACACATAACTAGAGGAAATGAACCTTGTTCTAATGGGAAAAAGACAGTTAACGCTTAGCGCATAACTAGAAAATGGTTAACTAGAGAAAGGAGCCTCACTCCATACAAGAAGGATAGTTAGGCCTATTGCATAACTAGGAAATGGAGCCTTGTTCCAGAGAAGAGACGGTTAACGCCTTGCGTTTAACTAGGAAAATGATCCTAGTTCTAAGGTAGCACCTTGCGCTACTACGACTAGACTCAAGCTTTCTGCTCGAACCACCTATGTACCTCGTTAAGGGATCAAGTCTACATAGCCTAATGTTTGTGGTTTGCACATAGGGATGAAGAAGAACAATTAGAGTCTCGTGCATAACTATGTAAGAAGCTTAGCTCCAAACAAGGAAACAATTTGTGCCTGGCATATAACTAGGGAAAGAAATGAGCCTCGCTTCAAATGAGAGGTAATAGTTAGTGCCTTGCACATAACTAGAGATAGAGTTTCACTCTGTTGGGAAGTTCAGCTCCAAGAGAAGAGATAATTAGTGCTTCGTGCATAACTGTGGAAAAGAGCATTGCTCCAGAGATGCGCCTGGTGCATATGAGTGAGTGTCTATCATTTAGGAAAGGATCTTGGCCTAGATCAAGAGCTTAGTTCCTAGTGATGATGGTCAAGTCTATGTGAATGGCCTAGGAGCCTAATATAATATGAGTGATACAATATCTATAATTAGGTATGTTATGGGCATGTTGAATATGATGATAATTTATATTATAGCATAGATGACAGTTCATGGATGCATGTCTGATATAACTAAGGGAAGTCATGACTTGGAAATCATTAGCTTAGCCAATCCTAAGTCATTCTCATTCTCTGGAGCTTCACTCTCTCTAGTGAATGCTCTGTATTGATAAGCATTTGATTTTTAAGTTTGTGTCAACCCTAGTGGGTATGTATTTGCATGTCTAGATGTGTTCTAGTATGGTAAGGCACGTGCCAGTATGTTAAAACATGGTGCATGGCATATCATAGTATGTGTTAGCATGGTAAATGATGTCCTAGCATATTATACTATGATGTGGGGTGCTAACATGGTAAATCATGTCCTAGCATGTTATACTATGATGTGGAATGATGATAAGACATGTTAGTATGGCATAGTATGGTATAACATCACATAGCATGTCAATATGGCATGCTAGCATGATATAAAATGACAATGACATGGTATAACATGGTAAGAATAACATGGCATGGTTAAAATGATATTCAACATGACCTAGCATGATATTATGATGATATGGCATGATAGAATGATGTTATGCCATGGTATGGCATGTTAGTATGATGTGCAGATGTCACTTGTATGATGTTTGGAATTCTACAAAATTGTCTTGAGTAAATCTAGTCAATATCATACATCAGCTACAACCCAGTCTTGAATTATGATTTGGATACCTTTCATTAACAAAGAATTATATTTACACAATTAAAATTATTCTATTCTAATTATGTACACAAATTGAATGGAAAGATAATAAAAATTTTCTAGAGAGAATTATACTGAATGTGAAACTCAAGAGAGAAAAAGCCTCGAATTCTTCTAAAGACCATGGGAATACCTCTTGGTGGCCAGCTTTAGGGAAGGAGAAGAGATGATGCAGGTGGGGATGGTGGAAATGCAAAGGGGAGCCCCTTTATTTACAGGATTTTTGGCCCCTCAGCAATTGTTTTGCATAACCCAACAAGTAAAAAACATTGCTCGTTTCATTAGGCAAATAAGTTTTCTTAAAAAAGCGTGCAACAATCTTTGCCAAACCTATTTTGTAGCTTTCTTTGCTAAATAAGATGAGCAAAAAGGTTTGCACAATACTACGAGTGAATATGTTCACAAAAACATAAAGAGTGGAACCTTTTGCAATTCAAAATAGGCAGAAAAGTTTTTTAAAAGCCTTTATGGCAAAAAAATAGCAACAAGGCCAAAATAAGGGCCACTTTGGCCAGAGCCCCTGGCTCAAGCCATGCTCGGCAAAGTTCAGATTTCACTTACAAACATTCAGGCAATTATAAGACCTTTGACGTAGCTTTTGAGAGCTTCTGACACCTCCTTGGCACTTTTTGGAGTGATTTAGACCAATTAGGTCAAAACTAGACTCAATTTGGGATTTCTAAGGTCAAGTTATGTTCATTTGAAAAATGCTGCGCCAAAACGGATTAAAACATAGATAAGATTAGCCAATCCTTTAACTTAATCCCTGGAGGCTCCACCAGTATGACTCATCTCACCATTTCTAGGCATGAGAAATCCAAAAATTTCATTGGTGGGATTCTATGACACTTTTATGAATTTATAAAAAAAATTGATGAATTTTGCAAATGAATCTATGAAGGAACCTCCTAAGTTTTGACTTAGTCAAACTTAGCTATACCATTACCTTAGGGAATGAACCCTCATCATTTGTGTGCAATTTGAGGGCATTCTGACGTTGTCTGAGGTCTTAAATTGTGTTTAGGGTGCCAGTAGCTTCCTTCTCGTCGATAAGAGCTATTTTGAGTTGACGGAGCCCGGATGACTTTTGGAGTGGCATTTTGGCTACTCTAAGCTATATTCTATGTTTTTTGACGTGTCTTAGGATATTGTGTATCTTCTTGTATGTTTCTAACTTGATTTGGGTATTCCGGTTGATGTTGTCCTTTGGGTGCATCGGTAGATGCCATTCTTGACTTCTAGACTGAATTAACCCTTGACTCTAGACTTTGATTTTCCTGTTGATGTAGGAGTTGTTTATTTGGTGTCTTGGATATACAGTATTACCGATATACAGTATCAACCGTGGCTCTGATATCACTATTAGAGAACACGAAAAATCGTAAGATCACAACTATAGTGTATATCAATAATACAAAAAAATATTTTACCGATCTAATCTATGAGAATAAGATTATACCTTTGAGATATCTTTAGTTTGATCTTGATAGAACAGTATTCTAAATTTCTAAAGACTTTGATTTAACTACTCAATCTCAACCTCCAGCCTTCTATTGTATTCCGAAAATACTATCTTCTCTCACGAGATTGTGAGATCCTCAGCAGTCTCTAGGGTTTATTTTTTCTCCTCAGAAAACCTTAACCCTAAGTTCCAACAGAAAGAGTATTTATAGTGTTACAGCAGGGACTAAGAGGTAAATATTAAAAAGGCATCCTACGTAATTAAATCTTCTAATCCCACCTGAATTAAGATTTAATTATGTAAATTATAATTCATTCCACTGAAGAATTGTAATTGCACCCTTAATTATATTTAAAATTATATTTTTGAGCCTTAATATTAAATACTTATTATCTTCCCACGTTAAGATTATAGATATCCACCAATTAAATTTAATTACTAATAATTTAATTTAATTGACTTCTTATTTCACTTGAGACCTTTCCACTTAACTTATTTAACGTATCAGATTCAAAATCTACTTGCAAGATTTGATACAGTCAAAACTTATAAGCTTCCTCATGGGAATGTCATCAATCTAATTTATCAGGACATGGATTCCTTCAACTATTAATATTCACCATATATACAATGTCATTTTCCAACTTATTAAGTTTATTGACTCCTATATAAAATCTCACTCTTTGTGCAATCAAAGCAACAATCACCATATACATGTGTCTAAAAATAGAATCTGGATTAAGAGTACAAGTAATCATAATAAGCATGAGGTATAAATTATTTTATAAAGTTAGTGCAAAATAATTACCTCGACTAGGTCCAATTCAATATATGCAAAGTATACTAGCGCAAATAGTTAAAATTAAACAATTCCCCATAGTCAGGATAAACCTACTAAAAATATGTGCTACAATTCTACTGATGGTGTGTCCAATTCCATTTAAAACTATGAACAATAAACTTGTATTCCAAAAGAATAGATGATTTAGTATTCTATGTGTAAGCCATACTCTAGACACTAGATCAAATACTCTTTGTGAATATTAAACAAATGCACAAATATAATAAATGGCATCCATTGCTCAAAAAAAATTCTCATTAAAATGAAATGGAAATACCAATAACATAAAGCATATCTTTTATTCTATATCTCTAATAGTGACAATCTTAGCTAAGAACACTACCTAAACCCACGCCTGAAGCATCACACTCTACCTTAAATACCTTAGAAAAATATGGAAGGCACATCACAGGAGCCTCTATCATTTTCTTCTTTATAGCCCTAAAAGTCCTAGCAGCTTCCTCTGTCCATTTAAAATCACCTTCCACTATGCACTCCGTTAAAAGAGCCATGATCATGCTAAAACCCTTGATGAATGACGATAGAAAAAGCTATCCCATGAAAACTTCAAATATCGTGAATAGTTGTAGGTTCAGCCCAATCCACAATAACCTAAACTTCTTGGGGGTCAGCAGAAACCCCAATAGAAGAGACAATGAAACCTAAGAAAGAAACTTTATCAACAAAGAATGAGTACTTCTTTAGATTAGCATACAATTTTTCCTTCCTGAGAATGGAACAATCCTAAGAAAGGTAATCCATATGTTGCTCTTTAGACTTATTGTACACAAGGATGTCATCAAAATAGACCACTTAGAATCATCCTACAAAGGCCTAAGTACTTTGGTCATAATTCATATAAAAGTACTAAGGGCATTAGAAAGCCCAAAAGGCTTTACCAACCACTCATAAAGACCATCCTTTGTCTTGAAGGCAGTCTTCCACTCATCTGTTGGCCTAATCCTAATTTGGTGGTACCCACTCTTAAGATTTATCTTAGAGAAAATTATGGCACCTACCATCATATCTAACATGTCATCTAATCTAGGATTAGGGAAACAGTACTTCACAATGATCTTATTTATGGCTCTACTATTGATGCACATCCTCCAAGAGCCATTTTTCTTCAGCATCAAGAGAGCTGGGACAACACAAAGGCTTAGGCTCTCACAAACAAACCCCTTATGAAGGAGTTCCCCTACTTACCGCTGGAGTTTGGCATGCTCAGAAGGAGTCATCTTATGATGGGGCAAGTTTGGGAGGAATGATCTTGGAACAAAATCTATGGTGTGCTGGATATCATGCAAAGGGGACAAATAATTAGGTAAATTCTCAGGGAAAATATCTAAAAAATTCTGAAATACCTAATGAGCCTTTTCAGGAACCAAAGGTTGAGAATCTAAAGAAACTTCTGTAAGAATGACTATAAACACGACAGACTCTTTAACAGACGCATGCTCAAATTCTTTTGGACTAATGATATGCAATTCTTTTGTCTCCATGACTTTCTTCCCCCTACAGGGATCAATAGGCTTTGGGGGTAAAGGGTTGAGGTGAATTTTCCTTTACTTAAATACAAAAGAACATGCATTTTTACAACTGTGAATGCTTACATCCATATCAAACAACTAAGGTCATCTCAGAATTATGTGACCAACATCCATAGGGATTACGTCACGCCAGATATGGTCCATATACTCAAAAAACTAAATGGGCACTAAGCAACACTCTTTCACTGCTGTGGATGAGGTATCAACCCAAGAAACATTATAAGGATTAGGGTGGGGAATGGGTTTTAACACCAGGCAAGAGATGGTACTCAGAGAAACAACATTAATGTAACTCCCATTATCGATGATGACTTTACAAGGCTTACCATTGTTTTTGATAAAGGTATGAAAAATGGAATGGCAATGCCAATCATCAGAGTCCTTAGGTTGTGTTAGAGTACAACGTACTCTACCTAATCATGGGGTACCAAGGGTGCTATATGAAGGATTTAGGTGGGTGGAAAGAGTAGAGTTTCGAATGCAAACTAAGACAGTGTCACCACATTCATCTTCTAGATCACCAAAATCCCTTAGATTAGGCTCATACACTTGTTCTTATAAGTGGTCATCATTAATGTGCCCAGAATATTCTCCAATAACTAAGGCTTTCTTTGGACAGTTAGCAAACACATGACCAAATTCCCTATAATTAAGACACTGCACACGAGATGAGTTCCTTGGGTTATTAGTCATTGTCTCTTTTTCTTTGTTTGCATTCAATGTATGGGTACTAGGTGGAGGGGGACCTAGGACTAACCTAGAGATCAAAGAGGAAACTTGGCGTAAGGAAAGACTACTATTAAAACTTGGTCCACTGGGACCTTTGGTGATCAACTCATAGTCTTGGACTAAGGTGTAAGTATGATCAAGAGTAGTCACACCTCTAAGAACAAGTTCTCTCTGATGGTTGTCATGGAGTCCTTGTCTAAACCTACTCATGGTCACAGACTCATCTTATATGATATTGCACCGTAACTTAAACTCATCAAACTTAGTCAAATACTTAGTCACAGACCTATTACCCTGCTAAAGATTATTTCATTGATCTAATATGTTAATCTTATCTGATCTAGGCAGGCATTTCTCCTGAAGGCAGTGCTTCATCTCATCCCAAGTTCAAATAGGGGGAGCACGGTGCATCACCAAGAGATCTTCAACACTCACCCAAAACAATTGAGCATTATCAAATAATCTCATACTCGCAAACTCCACTTTTCTTTCCTCTATAAACCTATACCAGTTAAAATATTGATCTATATCTCTAATCCACTGGCTAAAAACAACAAGGTTTAGATGACCATCAAAAGTTAGGACTTCTAACTTAATATTCTTAAATAGACGTTCCTCTTGACAAAGATAGGCATCATCTTAAGGGCCAAAATTTCCATAATCTCTCTCATAATTTCGTAGAATAGGATTATGCCTTTAAAGTACTCTATCGTCTCTTCTACCATGATGGTTCAAATTGTCAGGCACATCCATAAAGTCACCATTCGACGGACAGTGGTATTATTCCAAGGTTGTCACTCAATTAAGTAAGTCGAGGGTATCCTGACAATTAGCATTCATTTTAGCCTGGAGTGGTGTTATTTGAGTTTGTAGTCCCTCAAGGATTTGGACTATTTGATCATTACCTTTGAAAGTACCCATCTTACGAGTAGGTGAGCTATAAGTAAGAATACGACCACTGCACAATTGCATGTAACACTAATTCAACTAATAATGATTGAGATCAATATGCAACTTACTTAATGCAAGTGAATAATCACAAAATTCAAGCAAAAAATGTGATTTTTTTTAGGGGGGATTGTTAAAATCCAAATTCAATACAACTAGTAGACTGATTTATATTTCAAAAGTTTAAAAGAGAAGCCTAAATACTAGTTATTAAATTCCACGAATTAGTTAAGCTCACAATTAAAATTGAAGACAAAGAAACTTTTTTTTTTATATGGCCGATTAATCAAATAGGAAAGGCAATAGAAATAATGTTTGAATGCTAAGGATGTAAGGAACAAATAAATACGAAGGTGATTTAAGTAAAGTGGATGCTAATAAAATTGGGTTTAAGGTGATATGTTAAGTTGAGTAGCAAACAAAGAATGCTAAGGTACTACATATTTGAAGTTCATAGAATGTGATACCAAAGGAAAAAAGAGGAACACGTGCACCTGATTTATTATAAAGTGGCACAAAAAAATGTCGTGAGTGTCTTAGAAAATGTTCTAGAGTGTCCCAAAAGTCGGCAAAGCTTCATCGGCATGTCGCTGGAGTTTCGCTGGAAGTTTTTGGGGTAACCAGCGAGTTTGCTAGAGGGAAGCGATGCCAGTTGTGGGAGTCACTAGAGCTGGGTATGATTGGAAATGCACAAAGTGCAGTCGAAGGCCTTGAGGGCACATAGGGCACATGCAATTGTGGCAACGGCAGCGGCAACAGCTCGTTTTCGTGAGTGGTCAACGAGGGAGAAAGATGGTTACTAGAAGTGGTTTGCAAGGTTCTTATTCATAGCCAACGAACCCACTGAAGTTGAGGGCTTAATGTATGATTGGCCGATGAATCCACACTAGTTCAATTGATCCTCTGTGAAAATGGAATAAAGCAAACCTAGGTATTTTTTATCACAGTTGAAAATATTGATTGGAATTTTTTTTTCACTAGGATTTGCTCTGATACCAGGTCGATGCGGAGGAAGAAGAAAAAAGAGGGAAAAATTAAGCCAACATAACCATTGATCAATATCATTCAATAATCTCTAAAGCTTGTAAAATCCTAACAACTCCACCCTTAAAATATGTTAACAAACCCTAAATAACTAAAAATAATATCAACTAAAGATTACAATACTAGAAATTCTACCCTAAACAAACTTCTTAAAATAAAATAAATAATAAATGATAAAAATAATAAATAAAATTAATAATAATAAAAGAAATAAACTCTCCCTCGTATCCTCATCAGAATACAATGTAAACCTAATCTAAACATATAAAACAAACCAAAAAAAAATTGAAGAGCGAATTCACTTGATTAGTAATTCATTTCTTGCTTTCAACAAACTGAATTGCCTAAAAAATTGAAGAACGAACACACTCGATTGGTAATTCATTTCTTGCTTTCAACAAACTGAATCGCCTACTGTTCCCTGGCAACGACGCCAAAAATTTACTGATAATCCTCAAGTGCAAGAATTTGTCAAGTAGTTAAGTCGGTAAGAGTCGAACCGTCTTCTCAAAGAAAACTTCTTCCACAGTGACTCAACTATTGAAAGTGAAAAATTGGAGGATTTGAAATTTGTTATTTAATGAGAATAATAAAAGGATCAAATTATCAAAAAAAAAATTGATATAAACAAATGAATTAAAATAGTGGAACCAAAAGGATTACATGAAATATTTGAAAAATATTTATTATGAATGAGATATTAAAATTTTCTCATCTTTGATTACAACAAGATGCATCAAAGATGGAAGAAAACATTGAAGTACCAAAATTTAAATGAATTTTTTTATCATTTCAAACCAATTGTATTCGAGTTTACACAAGCCTCTTCTTAAGCAACTTTTATACTAAGATTCAACATTCTTGTTAATAAAAGTTCAAATGAAGAACGAAAAAAAAAAAAATAATTTGCCCACAAATGAAAAAGTAGAAATTCATTTTGTTTTTATTCAAAAGAAAAGGTTGAAAGAATTCTAATTATATTCATTCATATCCCATTCAAGCAAAAGATTTATTCACATATACATACTTACCTTTTGTTCTCAACAAAATTTAGCTAATAATCTTCCTAAAATCTTAAATCTCCTTGTTGAAATGAATTCAAAGTTTACAATAATTGTGGAAGAAAAAAATAAATTAATAGGAAGTTGTACATTCAAATGCCAATTGATACATAAAATTGTTCCATAGAAAAATTGCTAACAAATTCTATTAACTTTCATGTCCTAGTACAATCATCTAGATGAAATGGTACCATCATCTAGATGTACTACTCTAAAACTACTAGTTCGGATGATAATATACAAAGCTATTGTCATTCGGATGATGATGTACTAGTGGCAGATGATGTACACTTTTTTTCAACAACTTTTTTCCTTCTTCTTCCCACTTCACTCAAAATATTTTCAATCAATGTAGGAAGGTAAAAATACATTCTCAAACACCATTTTTTTTACAAATGACATATAATAATATCAATTGGGAATTTTTTATATAAAATGTAACAATAAAAACAATTTGATGTAAAACAAACACCTCTAATACCCTCAAACTAGTAAATTGTGATGTTCATTAAAAGCATGATGGGGGAGTTAATAGAGCCCACAGACAGGCTTGAAGTAAATGTCAATATTTGATGAATCAGAAGCAATCAATTATAACCAATTTTGATATAATGACAGATGAAGCAAAAAGTGATTATAAAGTTTGACTTTAGTGAATCAGTTGAGTGCATTAAATTATTTTTACGACAAGGACTTTCATTTCATGGGCATAATGATTCTAATAGTTCAGGCAATCAAGGGAATTTTCTCGAGCTTTTGAAGTTCCTTATATATCATAAGCAGGAAGTGAGAAAAAGTTACACTTAAGAATACTCCTGAGAATCTTAAGTTAATAGTGCCTTCAATCAGAAGGATATTGTTAAAGTTCGTATATTTAAAACAACTAATGTTATAATTCGAGAGCTTAGTGATGGTTTTTTGTTAGCTCTTCTTGACAAATCTCGTGATGTGTCAATGAATGAGCAAATGACTATTGTTTCAAGGTTCATGGACAAAAGAGTGTGTGTGGTCGATTGTATCTTAAGGTTGAAACATGACGCTAGCAAAAATGCTCAATCACTTAAAAAGGCACTTAAAGATTTATTATCTGCACATGGATTAAGCATATCTATATTGTGTGGGTGAGGTTATGATAGGGCAAGTAATATGTAAGGTGAAATTAATGGATTGAAGACTCTTATCTTAAAGGAGAATGAGTACATGTATTATACTCATTGTTTTGCTCACTAACTTTAACTAGCTCTTGTAGCAATGAAAAAAAAAAAAATAAATCCTTATTGCAACATTCTTCCTCTTGATCTCTAATATTGTTAATGTGGTTGGATCCTCATGTTAGAGGCGAGATACTTTATAGGAGAAATAAACTACTAGAATTGTTGAGTGCTTAGAAAATGAAGAAATCACAAGGGGTTGAGGCTTGAATCAAGAGAGCACTTTCGTTCATCCTAGTGATACATGTTGGTGATAACATTATGGTACTCTTATGAGCTAGATTAATATGTTTGCCTCCGCGATTGAAGTGCTTAATATGATTGTGGATAAAGGAACAAATCTAGACCAAAAGGCCAAAACATTACGTTTATTAAAAGCTCTGCATTTATGTTACTTAATGAAATCAATATTGGAAATAACAAATGATTTGTCTCAAGCATCATAATAAAAAGATTAAAATATCAGAAATGCCATTATATTAGTTGACATTTCTAGAGAAGACTTCAAGCAATGAAGGCTAACGAATAGAGTTCTTTGGTAGAAGAAGTTTCTACTTTTTTGTGTGAATCATCGTATTAGTATTCTTTATATGGATGATTTTTATGTAGTTCAAGGAAGATCACATTGTAGAGCTGAAGAAATAACATACTTTACATCATTACCATGTCGAGTTATTCAATAGTGTCATTAATATACAACTATATAAGAGTTAAATAGCTTATTTAATAAGGTAAACACTGAATTATTGCTTTAAGTTGCATGTTTGAATCCATCCAATTCATTTGCTACTTTTTGACATGCAAAGGGTGATTCGATTAGCTCGATTTTATTTAAATGACTTTTCAGACATTTGAGTTTTTGGCCCTTCAAGATTAACTTGAGAATTTTCATTATGGATATGTGCTTGAATTTTGATATTTTATATTTACAGGGGATCGATAACATTACTCAAAAGAAAGTTGAAAGTAGAAGAGATGTGACATACCCATTAGTTTACAAGCTTCTAACTCTAACCTTGATTTTTCCTGTTGCTCTACAGTAGAAAGACTCTTCTCTACTTTGAAGATAGTGAAGAACTGGTTTCACAACAAATTGGCTGATGAATGACTAGATGATTGTTTAGTTGTGTATATTAAAAAAAATGACAAATTTAATTACTTATCAAATGAAGTTATCATTAATTATTTTTAAATTATTAAAAACTGCACGAGACAATTGTAATTCAAGTTTCAAAGTCACAAATGATATCTAACTTTTTTGTTACTTTCTTTTGGATTTGATTACAAAGCTTCTTTTTTTTTTGGTGATTTCATATCCACTTTGTCTCATTGCCAAAAATTTTAAATTCACCCCCTGATGAGGTAAGGCATGAGTAGACCTCAATAGAAATCTTTAGGTACAACAAGGGCAACTCTTTGCATTCTGACCAACACATGGTTATTGGAAATTGAAAGAGCAAGATGGGTTTGCTCTCATAGCATTGAAATCACCATAGAAAATGGGTAGCTATAGCGGAATGGGAAGCTTTAGGAGTTGATATTTTTGGTGTGAGAAAATGAACTCACATTGGGTGTTTTATAGAGATAGGACAATAGAAAAAGAAAAAAGCCTAAAAAGGAAGTTTGAGTCTTTAACTTAGAGAGAGGGTGAAATCATTTTGAATTTGGTTCCACACAAAGAGAGAATGAGTAAGAATAATTTAGATAGCTACCCTTACAGTTGAAAGAGAAAGCAAGTTTTTACCTTTTATTTTTTAGAGAAATCACTTAGAGGGCGATAGATTATAAACTCTCCGAAAACTAATACGTACTCTAATGTATTAACATTAAATAAATTTTATGTTGTGCTCATTTGTTGGTTTTCAAAAATTTATAAATATAAATAGAAAAAATAATAAATATAAACGTTATCAAATGAGAACTAAAACTCATTTGCCCTTTTCACTTATTATTGATATAAAGTTATGCACTTTTTTTCTGGGCAGATAGGTAACTACTAGCTAGTTTTAAAAAGTTAGCTAGCTTTTTTTTTTTTTTTTTTTTTTGGTAATTAAGTGAGAATTTAGATTAACGGGAGAATATTTACATCATATTAGGGGCATACCCCTGGGTATCAAAATAATTTAGCTACAAAAGAATAACTCTCAACTATTACTAGCTCTAGTATTTACATTGGATGTGACAAGAAGCTGAGAAACTTTAATTCTAATTTCATGCTTGATGTTCTTGAAGATGCTAGATATTGATGATGAAAGCCTTCTAAAAACTCTAGCATTTCTTTTTTTCCAAAGATGGTAAATCATTGCTACCTAGGCAAGTTTACAAATAGTTTTGTTTAGACTTTTCTCACTAAATTTTCCCACGGCCCAAGTTATTTCTTCCCTCCATGATTGTGCAACCCTGGTGATGGAACATTTTTGCAATATGGTCTCCCTTAATTCAGTTGAGAAAGGGCATTGGAAAAAGAGGTGCTCTAGATCTTCATTGCTCTGCCCACACAAAACATATGATGGATCTACATTCATTCCCTATGCAATTAGTTTATCCTTGGTAGTGAGTCTCTCCCTTATTGCAAGCCAAAGGATAAAAGTATGTGTAGGAATGTGGCTAGGAAACCAGAGGAAACTATGCCATACTGCCTTTTGGCTTCTTTCCCTTAAAGCTTCCCATGTGACAGCGGCGGCATTGTAACTTCTATCCTTAGAGGCAATCCAAATAAATTGGTTAGGTAGCTGTGGGTTAGGCATATAATTGGGAGGTGTCTCTTCTATAATCTCTCGTAGTTCCCATGTAGTTAGCTTGTTTTTGTATTTGAGAAGAAAAATTAATTTTTTAGCAGCTAATTTTATAAGTTTCTGTTAATTTAATATTTTTAAATTTTATAATTTAAAAAAGTTTAAAAAATAATATAATAAATTTAATTATTAAAAAAATAAAAATTTGAGTAGTTTTTGGCTACACTTACCAAACAAAGCCTGATGGTTGAAGCCACAGACAAAGAGTTTGTAGTGAGAATCAAAGAGTCGGTTTAGTTAAGGTGGAATGTTATTTATGTTAGGTGTTTAGAGTGACAAAAAATAATAAAATTTAATAAATATTGTGATTTCATTATTTATACATTGGGATAAAAAATAAATAATTTTTTAAAATTTTTAATATTTTTTAACAATTTTTTAAATTGTAAAGGGAATTTATTTTGTTGTGCGGGGTGTGTTTTGTGTTAAAGTCCAATCTGTCTGGACACATCACGTGGTTGAGGTGACATGGAGCCCATCAATCTAATTAGCTTCCCAATACCACCTATATAGTCCTAAAACAACAAACCAATCACGGCCATACACGTTTGAATTTCCTAAAACCCACCGTTACTCTCCGTAACAAACAAGGTTTGTCGTTCTATCATCTATCATCTGTCATCGTCTATTCCGCGAATATTCCTGGAATTGGTAGTAAAATCCACGGCAAGGCTGAATCTTCATCCCACAATTATATATATAATAAATGTATACATAAAAGCTTCAGGGCCACACTGAATTGATATATGCGCCTACCTTTTTGACCCGTAAATTATGTGTTTATATATACATACATTGAAGTTTTGAACATACACGGAAAGAAGAGAAATCATCTGCAGAGAGAGGAGGTGCCAACACGATGGCTTCGTTCCGTATTCATCAAAACCCAACTCTAATTTTTCTTTTCTTTCTTTTTACTTTCCTTGATATTCATTTATTTTTTTGTTTTGGAATGTGTATATATGTGATTTTTAGTTGTTTATCTTTGAAGCCAATCTTTTTTTGTTTCGTTTTCCATTTTTCTTACTGGTTTTGTGTTTAAATCTGTTCCCCTCCCCCCCCCCCCCCCAAAAAAAAAAAGACACACACACACACATGGTGGTTTGATTTTGAATGTTGACGTTTTGTCTATCTTAAGTTGTCTTTGGACAAAGGATTGCCAGAATATGTAATACCATGTGTTTAACCAATGAGGGCAACCCAATTAGTATTCTTTGGACCAAATTAACCCAGCAATCTTAGTTATTGACTTGCATATTGTGACTGGTTCCCTAGATGAGCAAATCAGGGCAAATTAATGAGTGTTTTTAGGTATTGCATTTAACGAAATTGGTTTGAGCAATCATATTTATAGCTTCATTACTGTGTTTAGCAACTTCATGTGAATGCATCGTAGGTTAGAATCAGCCCCTTTGCTTTTGTACAGACACACTATGACTATTAGAAGTGGGATTGCACAAGGCTTGTCACTTGTACATATATTGGTGACAGTAACACTAGTGGCAATTTGAATGGAGGATACCCTTATAAAGAACCAAAATGGACTTACAGCTGAATTACAAGAATCGATGAACTGCAAGGACATGTAATGACTTCAAGTAGTTGGCACAATGCATTGTTGAATTCGGTGTGTACGCTCCTATACTAGAGGTCCGAGTAAGGTTTGTGAATATGATCGGAATGTGGATAGAATCAATGAACTACAAGGACATGTAATGACTTCAAGTAGTTGGCACAATGCATTGTTGAATTCGGTGTGTGCGCTCCTATACTAGAGGTCTGAGTAAGGTTGTGAATGATCGAAATGTGGATGGATGTTTTGATTGTCTGGGAATAATGCTATACGTCGTCAATGATGGAGATTCACCAGAGATGGATGGGGTGAGAATCAGGGCAACGCGGAGCGACAGAGAGAAAAGGTGATCGCAAGTTTTGGGTCCAATAGAGGGTAAGGAAATTAGGTTATGTCCTGGAGTGTTGTGGATGAACGTATTTATAGAGAGCAAGTCAGGACAAAGGGACTGGCTTACATGCGTCAAGGATGATAGTCCTTTGGCCATGTGGCTTATTCTATAAAGTCTAGTACGTTAGTAGGTAAGGGTACTCCGACCAAGTGGTGTTAACACTCCTGCTTGGTCGGCTAGTATAGAGGTCGTGGCCGTATAGATACGGGGCGATTATAATGCAGAGGATAGGTTTTGTCATGTTGTGATTCTCTCTCTCTCTTGGGCTGGTCGACCGTGTATTGACGGATCCCCTAACTCTAGCCACTAAGCCGCTCGTCCCCGATGATCCCGCGGGTGAGTGTGTGCTAATGAACCCTTTTAAAGGTGACTTTTAGACCTTGCTCCTGGCCTTTGGGTTAAGTATCTGAAATCTAGAATGCCGCCGACCTCAAATGCCCCCAGCGAAGGTGGCGTGACCGGTGCAAGTAGTGCCATCTTACCCAGTGAAGGGTGGTTGGACACCTACAAGGTTTATTTATACACTGCATGAAAAAACATTATGAACATACAACTAAGAGAATTCTATTGTGTTCCTTCGGACATATACTTGTACAATTACCGGAATGTTTTTGAAATTGAAGTTTTATTGTGTTGAGTTAATGTTAATCTCTTATGGATCTGAAATTATTATTTTTTTTTTCAATTTAATCTCAATTTAATGATGAATCTTCATTTCCTGGAAAAGTTATAATTTGGTGGCACTTTATTCTTATATGGGGAACTGTAAGTAATCAAAGTTGCATTAAGGAACAGAATACCAAAGGATGCTGCTATGTTTTTGTTAGGGCTTTCCTCATTTAGATTTAGGAATTCATTTGTCAAATTGTTTCATGGTTGTTAGCCTTCTATAAACCGATAATATCATTCTTGTGTTCTAGTATAATCAATGTTTACATGTACGAAGTTAATTTGATACGTTCTTCTGGAAATTCAATCAGCAGGTGTTGTCACTTTTATATTTTTACTGCTACTTATTGAATGTTCTGCAAGACCTTTCTATCCACTTCCTAGCAAATTGGACAAAAAGAACAGGCAGACTCTGCAGACTTCTCGCCCGTATAACATTGCACATCGTGGTTCAAATGGAGAACTTCCCGAAGAAACTGCTGCTGCATACATGGTAAGCTCACAGCATAGCATCTTGCATTCTGAAATTTGGGACATTGTGCATTTCATGATAAGGGCAGTAAACGATTAGTAGATTACTCTCCTCAAATTTGATTGGCCCTTTTTTTTGTGGATCAGCATGCTTATATGGATGGATCAATTAGTCTTATCTATTGGTCTTATCAGCAAAAACGCTGTTTTACAGTTCCATGGATTGATAAATTTAACTCTCTGTCCTTAGAGTTCAGTTACATTTGCCTTAGTATTAACATGAATTATATCTTATAGTAATTACAAGAGCATAAGCATTTAACTCTAAAACTTTCTTTCTACAATTGAATGCTGATAAAAGGTATTGAATAACTTTTGACTTGGCAAGTCCCTTCCTTTCCTATGGTTAATGTATTCCTGAGAAATGTTTTCCTTTGCAGAGAGCTATTGAAGTATGTCATCAAATGTTGACATACAGTACTGTCGAAAAGACAGCAGGCATTTCTGATGCAAATGTTGCTAAAATGATAATTGTTGCTCTCCCCGGTACTCTTCGAGGCTAGTGGGATCATATTTTGACAGAATCTCAAAGATAGGAGATTCTTACTTAGGTTTAAAATAGAAATTAACCCTAAAACCTCTACCCAAGAAAGGAGAGAAGATGCAGTTTATACATTGATTTGTGCAATATTAGAGCACTTACTGATATCATTACTAGTAATAATGAAAATACTAGGACTTTATTAGAAAACCTTTTAAATGTTCTGCACAATCTCATTATAGATGGTATAAAAAAACATTTTTATCTAGAGCATCACAATTAAATGATGGCATGTCAAATCACTAGAAATCAAAATTTTTTGTTGGCTACCTACTTTTTTTGGTGAAATAGTAAAGAAACTATTGAGAGATAGAAATGATGGAATTTCTATTAATTATTCCCAATACATTTATGGTCACTTAATATATACCTATGACCAAAAAGGATTAACTTTATGTAATGACATTAAACTAAAGAGACAAATTAAACATTAGCAAATGACTGAGCAAAAAGAATTAGGGGTTTTGTGGTCAATTTGCTTTTGATATACCTAAAAGTAATTCTAAAAGAATTATTAGAAAACACAGGAAAACATCTAGGCAAAATAAACCTTTAAGTATAAAAATTATGCCCCTCAAAAATATCTATCTAAAGAAAAAAATTTAACATCTAAACCAACATATGTAAAAAGAAAATTTCGTAAAGAAATTAAGTGTTGGAGATGTGGCAAAATTGGACACCATGCTAATAAATGTTTCACTAAGCAAAGAATTAAAGAACTACAAATTGATAATGGCATCAAGGAAACAATTTGTAAAATTGTTTTAAGTACAACCCCTCCATCTTCTGAAGCTGAAGATGAAATATTTGAAATATATCAACCTTCTTCTTCTAAAACCCCAAAAGAAGAATAATCTTTTAAAGAAGAAATATCTTGCAAGTGTAAATCTACACCTTGCAAATGAAATGATCCAAGCAAAATCAGAAAGTTACAAATTCATGACCAAGAATACTCCTATAATTATTGAAACTATGTTAGTGCATGGAAGTATACCTTCTACTGTGAGAATGTCAAGAAGAAACATTCTTGGTTTTTTTTAGGATCCGAGAAGAATTCTTTGATAAAACAGAGATAATACCTCTTTGGATCTATCGGTTATGGAGAATTTACGGACCAAAGTTATCTCTAATGCCTAAACCTATCCAAGATCAATTAATTTTGGAGATAGAATATTTAAAAAAGAGGAAGAGTTTAAAAAAGAGAGAGAGATAGGTAAATGCAAATTAATCTGGGAGAGAATTTAAGTGTGAGGAGCATAATTTTGTCAATAAAAAATAATCTTAAATAAGTTTTGCCCTTAAAAATTTCTACTTTATAATTATTGCCACATATAGATATATATAGAGTGCCTTGTCCAAATGTTGCGGCCGAAGGCATTCGCCTTAAACGCCAGCTAGTAGGACCGGCTCTAGATCAATATGATTCATGGATTGAACATCACCCAATTTTGTTGCTGTGCAGAATTTAATATTCCATGGATATGGAAATGGAGTATCAAATCTAGTCAAGATGACATTGGTATTCCAATGTTAATCAAAACATTTCATTTTAGACAGTGGGATTCAATAGAAATTCATAACTTAATTAATAAAATCAAAGATAAAATTGACTTATATAAGCTAGAAGAATCATTAGCTCCTTAGTAGCACTCAAGAAATTTCCTAAATGAACTCAAGAAGAGTTTTGAAAGAAAATATTCCAATGCATCAGAATTGGAGATCATGATAAAATGTCTCACTACACGAAAGGAGGATTTTCTTTCACATTTTCAGAATTCATGTCTAATTCTATGTCTATTGATGAGGCGTCATCTAAGTCTTATGAATAGGTTTTAGCAATAGAGTCGTAAAATTTTGATGAGGATGAATCTCATCGTACTGTCACAGATCATTTTGACACTGTTATTGAAATGGTAAAGGATATTAGCAAGGCCAAGATGACCTAAGCCACGACCAAAGCACGGACAGTGATTCAATCACCTAAAGGTAGCCATCCATGCGCTATGGTCCTATTAGATGCTAGAAAGATGGTAGTGTCTAAGAATCCAAATGAATTTCGGCCAAGATAACATCATCTTGTCTCCTCAGTGGGTCGACCGAGTCTATTAGTAACAAGGACACGCCACCCACCGAAGAATAATATAATTTTACTATTTTTGTTTTTAATCAAAGTTATGTATAGAATTTTGAAGTCCGAATAGTAAAAATTTCTATCTATAAAAGGGATCCTACGCCATTGTAGTTTCCACTCTCCCTTATAACATCTCACTCTCAGTTGTAATAAACCTCCACCAATAATATAAGACTTACTTAATCTTGTAAGTTCTCTTTAATCTTTCAATCTAATTTGCTGCATACCTCTGTCTTGGTATTAGAGCCAATGAGGTTCTGATTTTCTTCTACTTAAATATGTTATTATAATATCATTTGTAATTAAGTATCTTTTATTTTAACTGCATGGTGATATTTCTGGTTTTGTTTTTATTAGTCTATGGATTGTCCTCCAAAGTCGCGTAGTTGTTAAGGCGTGAAAAGCTGAAGAAAAGCGTAAATCATCAACAGGCATTTAGGTTAGTAAAGATTAAAACCAGTTATTCTTGTTAGGCATTAAACTATCACATGCATAATTGAAATTTAGCAATGATACTTGTAATAATAATATTTCAGTAGAAAACTACAAGGTGTTGAGGAGATCTTTCTCCAAGGTACCTATAATAATACTTTAAAAAATGCCAATATGGTTGAATACCCGTGAAAAATCCAAGAATTAAATGAATGAACTATACCTAATGTAGCTCCTAAAGAAATCTATAATATAGGATTCATAGAATCTTTTAGTGGTTCTAAATTATTCATAGAAAATATGGAACCGACTGTAAATATGGATATAGACAAACAAACCATAAATCTGTTAACCAAACCAAACCAAACTAAGCCTTTTCCCACTAGGTGGGGTTGGTTATATGGATTTGTCGACGCCAATTAGATCTGTTTAGGGGCATGTCCTCCGATAAATCTAGGTAGGTCAGGTCATGTTTAATGGTTTCTTTCCAGCTTCTCTTAGGTCTTCCTCTACCTCTCCTACTCCTGGCAATCTCCATACTTTCACACCTTCTAACAGGTGCCTCTGCTGGACGCCTTCTAACATGGCCAAACCATCTTAATCAGTTTTCTCTCATTTTATCTTCAATCGGTGTTATTCCTACTTTGCCCCTAATCTCCTCGTTCCTAATCCTATCTTTCCTTGTAATCCCGCACATCCACCTTAGCATTCTCATCTCCGCAACTGCCATCTTCTGACCATGATTATGCTTTACTGCCCAACACTCTGATCCATATAGCAGCGCTAGTCTAACCGCTACCTTATAATACTTTCCTTTCACCTTGAGGGGGATTTTTCGGTCGCACAAAACCCCCGAATCACTCCTCCATTTGGTCCACCCAGCTTGAATTCTGTTACTTACATCAGTATCAATCTCTCTATCTTGTTGCACCATAGATCCAAGGTACCTAAATTTATCTTTCTCTACAATCTTTTGTGTACCTAAACTTACTTCTATACTACTCGTTATCCTACTTTGACTAAACTTACATTCCATATATTCCGTCTTGCATCGGCTTAGCCTAAACCCTTTTGTCTCTAACGTATCCCGCCACAATTTTAGCTTAGCATTCACTCCTTCTCTCGTCTCATCTACTAAAACAATATCATCTACAAATAGCATACACCACGGCACCTCATCCTGAATATGTCTTGTAATCTAATCCATAACTAAAACAAACAAGTACGGGCTTAACGCTGAGCCTTGATGTAAACCAATTGTGATAGGGAACTCATTAGTCTCTCTACCAGTCGTCCGTATAGATGTCATGGCTTTATCATACATGTCCTTTATCGCCTCAATATATGCGACACACGGTCCTTTCTTTTCCAATACTCTCCATAGAATCTCCCTAGGAACCCGATCATATACCTTCTCTAAATCGATGAACACCATATGTAAATCTTTTTGACCTTCTCTATACTGTTCCATTAACCTCCTCAAGAGAAAGATAGCCTCCATGGTTGATCTTCCAGGCATGAAACCAAATTGGTTCTCTGAAACGTTTGTTGTCCTTTTTAGTCTTCTCTCAATAACTCTCTCCCATAATTTCATCGTATGGCTCATCAATTTAATCCCACGATAGTTCACACAGTTCTGAATATCTCCTTTGTTCTTGTATATGGGTATAAGGATACTTTTCCTTCATGCATCAGGCATCTTCTTGCTCTTTAGCACTACATTAAAAAGTTTTGTCAACCAACTTATGTCATCCTCTCCTAATCGATGTTGCTTAGACTCTCTATTTTAGGGTGAAGTACCCGTGTCGACATGACATGGCACTAATATGAGTGTGGGATCCTTGTCCGATATGGTGAAATTTTTTCAAACACGTTTGATTTTAGAAGAGATGAAGATTGGGTTTAAAAAATCTTTTAGATGACATGTAATTCCAAACTCTTGGTCTTTCATAATATAAAAAGATAAAAATACCAAATCAGCTTTTATAATTTACTTCATGAGTGAATTTTTATTTTTAAATTAATTTTTGTTTTAATTATTATCATTGATTTATGATACAATGTTGTTACAGCAATAAAAGAAAAAAATGAATCTATCTCCTTACTTGTATATAAATTATACTTATACATATAATATTGTTTTATGTATCATATCTCTATACCCATATCCAAATTTTGGACACCTTTTTAGCCAAGTCTTCATACTCTAAATAAAGTTAATAATTGAATCTGACATTTGGATACGTATCTGAGTCCGACACTCGTACCCAAGTCCGAGCAACATTTTTTTTTTGAAAAGATAAGTAAGTTTTATTAATAGCATTGAATAGATACTGAAAAAGAAAGGAACAAATTACATTTCCCCTAATCACTGCATGCTTGCAACAAATTGCATAAAAGAACAAAGTTCAATCTCTCTTCCCTCTTCTACCCAACTATATAAACAAGATAAAAAGAAACTTTTAACACGCAAAACACTCCTCTCTCTGTTTTCAAAAATCTTCCTATTTCTTTCCTTCCAAATTAGCCAAAATAAGCAAAAGGGCACCAAATTCCATATCTTCTTTCTCCTCTTACCCAATGGTTGACCCCACCATACTAAAAGAAAACTCTTTAGATTTTTGGGAAAGCACATATGTACTCCAAAGCAAGAGAGAATAAGACTCCACAGCTCGGCAGACCATGAGCAATGAAAGAACAGATGGTCGATTGATTCTTCGCATTTGAGACAAAGAGAACATCTATTAGCCATAGAGTAACCCCTAAGTTTTAGGTTATCCATGGTAAGAATCCTCCCCCTTGCTACACAGCAGGAAAAGAAGATGATCTTTGTAGGAACCAAGGTTTTCCATAATTTCTTTCAAGGAAAATTTTCATTCTCATCACCCAGTAGTGATAGATAGAAAGACTTCACAGTAAATATATTCTGTTTTGTCTGCTTCCATAACATTGCATCTACTGTGTCTTCCACCTGTAAAGAATAAAGAAGATCCATCAGATAACCAAAGCTATCTAATTCCCAGTCATTCATGTTTCTTCACAGTTGGATATTCCATACTCTTTTCGGTCCAAACCCTGTGCTGTAATCTGAAATTGAGGCATTCTTATCAGATGCAATGGCATAGATTTCAGGAAATAACTCTGATATGCTGCCCACCTCCAACCATTTGTGTTTCCAGAACAGTAATCTGTCTCCCTTTCCCACTTTCCATGAGATACAGCTATTAAATTTGTACCAAATCCTTCTTATACATTTCCATATACTTGTGCCAAAAGTGTTTGGAACCTCAGCTGAAAGCCAACCACCCTTCTCCTCTCCATATTTGTTTACTATCAATCGTTTCCATAGACTAGAATCTTCTTGGGCAAATCTCCAGAGCCACTTCCCCATCAGAGCTTCATTATGTAGCCTCAGTTTCCTTATTCCAACTCCTCCCGATTGGATAGGTTTACATACAACTTTCCAGTCCACTAGATTGTGTTTGAAGACTCCTTTGGCTCTTCCCCAGAGAAAGTTCCGCTGTAGTCTCTCTAGCTCTTTTAACACAGAAATTGGGGCAGGGAAAAGAGAGAAATAGCAAGTTAGAAGACTAGAAAGAACACTTTTGATCAAAGTAATTCTTGCACCGGCTGATAAGTAGCTGATTTTCCATTCAGCCAGCCTTTTCCTGCATCTTTCAAGTACAGGCTCCCAAATCAATTTGGAAGTTAGTTTAGCTCCCAATGGCATGCCCAAATAGACAGTGGGAAGAGAGCCTGTTTTACAGCCTAAAATAGCAGCTAGATCTTCCAAAACTGAGCATTGTCCCACTGTTAGAACCTCTGATTTACTGAGATTAATTTTCAACCCAGTTACAGTTTCGAAACCCAAAAGTATACACCTTAAATGGCCTAATTGTAGTAAATCTGCTCCACAAAAGATTAAGGAGTCATCTGCAAACAGTGAGTAATTCTAAGGTTGCTTTTGTTGGAGCTAGCTGAGAAACCTTTAATAAAACCTTTCTTTTCAGCTTTTTGCATCATCCTGCTGAATACTTCCATTACCAAGATAAAGAGGAAAGGTGATAGGGGATCACCTTGTCTTAGTCCTCTAGATGCTGCAAAGAAACCTTCGGGAGAACCATTAATCAATATGGAAAAACTAACAGTGGAGATGAACCATTTTATCCACTGGCACCATCTATTTCCGAAGCCCATCCTTTTCAACAAATAGATTAATCTCCAGTTAACATGATCGAAAGCCTTCTGTAAATCTAGCTTGCAAATTAATCCAGTTTCCTTGCCCTTTATTTTGGTATTCAAGATCTCATTGGCTACCAATATAGCATCCAATATCTGTCTTCCCCCTACAAAAGCATGCTGAGAATCAGAGATAAGGTTTTCCATCACCTGTTTCAGTCTACTTGCAAGCACCTTCGATATAATCTTGTAGACTACTCCCACCAAGCTGATAGGCCTGTAATCCTTTATCTCCACTGTGCCATTCTTCTTGGGGACTAGTGCAATAAAGGTGGAGTTCAGACAGCGACCAAATCTGCAGCTACTATGGAAATCTGCACAAACAGACATTAGGTCCCGCTTTAATATACTCCAGCAATGCTGAAAGAATGCTAAAGTCCAGCCATCTAGGCCAGGGGCCTTATCTCCATTTAGGCCCATTAGTGCTGAATAAACCTTAGATTCTGCAAAAGGGCCTTCTATTCTTGCTGCAGACTGTGGGTTCAGTTGTGAAAATTCCATATCATTCACCTTGGGCCTCCAGTTTTCTTTTTCGGTAAACAAATTCTTGTAGAATTCCACTATGCTGTGTTTAATTACTCCTTGATCGTCTGTTAGCTCTCCATTAACCTGCAGTTTGTCAATCCAATTCTTCCTTTTGTTTGCAGATGCCATTTTATGGAAGAACTTTGTGTTTCGATCTCCTTCTCTGAGCCATTGAACTCTGGATTTTTGTCGCCAGCTGATTTCCTCCATTTTGATTAGCTGGTTTAAATCTAGGATCTTATCTTGTCTCTGCTTTCTTCCTTGATCTGAGATGCTACCAGCTTCATCCATCAAATCTAGAGTCTGAATCTCTTTTTCCAGTTGGATTTTCTGTTGTTCAAGTCTTCCAAAGACCTCTAAATTCCATTTCTTAAGGTCTGATTTAAGGTTTATGAGTTTCTGAATCAACCTGTAGCTTGCAGACCCAGAAAATTTGTAGTTGTTCCATCATTCAGCAACCATTTCCTTGAATCCTTCCACCTGCAACCACATGTTCTCAAATCGAAAAGGTTCAGGTCCTCCTTTCAATCCTCCCCCATCCAACATAAGGGGAAAATGATCGGAGATTAACCTAGGAAGTGTTTTCTGTAGTGATGTGGGAAATAAGTCCTCCCACTCAGAAGAGACCAAAAACTTGTCAAGCCTTGACTTACTGATACTATTGCTCTAAGTAAATTTGCTTCCGTTGAGAGGTAAGTCAATGCATTGTAATTCTTCTATAAATTCTGAGAAGCTTTTCATTTGCTTTGTCCTTTTGGTGCAGCCCCATTTTTCCTCAATACATCTGACCATGTTAAAATCACCCCCCAAGCACCATGGCTAATTGCATCTGTAGACTGCTGCCCCTATTTTTTCAAGGAACTCAGTCTTCAATGCTTTATCTACTGGGCCATATACTCCAGTAAAAGTGATGCGGAACAAGGATTGAAAGTAAAGAAAGAATAGAGAGAAAGCAAGAGAAAGAAGAAAGTAGAGAAGAAGAGAAGAAGAATTAGAAGAAAAGAGGGGAAAGAAAAACCAGCCACCAATATTATTCAATCAATCAATCAATCCTCTTCTGTTAACCCTAAGTAGGGTTTAAATAGAAAACATCATGGGCCTAACACAAAAGGCCTAAAATAAAATAAAACGATACTAAAATAGCCCAAAAACAAATAGATCCAAATAACCTCTAATAATATAAACTCATTATTAATAAAGCCCAAAACAAATAGGCCCAAATAATAAATAAAATAATAATAATAATAATAAAAGAAATAAAAATCTAGATGATGTCCTCATCAACTCTCCCGGACTGAGAAGAACTCGACTCCGTCGAGTTGAAAACTTGGCACTGTTATCATGTCGCATTTTCCACTTGACAAGACATCTTTGGAGTTGAAGGAAAATGAGATCCTCAACATCGAACACAGATAGGCAACGCTGAAGAGGTGGAGGAACTGGAACCGGCATAAAAATATCTCCATAACCTGCAGACAATATTTGAGACCCAAAGATGCCTCCACAAGATAACAAGTTCTCCACATGCCAAATTACAACAAAACTCATATCACATGGCAATGTGAAAAAAATTGCATTGGGACTAGGATCACAAAGGATATAGAATGGCCCAACATTTTCGGCATGCAAATTTTGGCAAGACGATATGAGGTAGTAAGTATGCAATGCATAAGTCATCATTAAGTTACATCCATTAAATTCTTTATTCTTATCAATAACATAAGTAGGAAATTTATAATAATTATTACTCAACCCAATTTTTCAATTAATATCAGCATTATCAAAAAGGAGTGGAAGACATGGATGAGAATAAGTGACGAGTGATGATGTAACTGAACTTGTCAAATTAGAATCCCTCAAAAACGGACGAATGGAATGAGACTCAATGATATCAATAGAATAGTGGTAAGACATGCCACATATAACTTGTAAAAAAAATTGTTCAATGTATGTAAGAATATCTCTGTTATATACTAGAAGTGAGGAGGACTCGTGCAATTGAATGATCTCACGGAAGAACAATTTGGACATAGACTCAAAGAACTCCCAACAGATGAAGTCACTAAGTAAAACTCTTGAGATGCTTAAATAATATCCCCTGAAAAAGTAACCATCACTAATGATAGAGTCTATGCAATCTTGACGATCATTATTCATGATGTCCTCAAATAAACCAACAAAATCAATGTAAGATGACGGTGGAACCAATTCAACCACTTCAGACACATTTTGAGAATTTGGTGATTCGTCATAATCAAATGTCAAAAGAGGAGAATCAATAAGAGAATCACAAGTGTCAACAGAAACAATAGGGGCGCTAGGTTTAAGAGATGGACTTTGTAACTCAATGGTTCGTATAGGATACTTTGACTCTGACATAGACTCATAAGACTCAAACTTATAATATTTTTCAATTTCTAAAGCTTTGGAATAAGCTTCATTTAACGTCTTATGAGTGTATCGTTGAACTACCTCACGGATGCAAGGCCTTAGCCCAAGAACAAATCTACTGATGGCACAAGGTCATTTTGAAAGTTAGACCACTTCCTAAGAGTTTTAAATTGATCAAAATAGTCATCAACAGAAGAATCCTCCTGTTTAAGACGCATTAACTGAGACCATGCCTTATCTATAAAACTTTTAGGAACAAATCGATCACTCAAAATTTGTTTCATCAAAGCCCATTGAGTAACATGTCTATGGTATAACTCAACTGTTTGCCAATACTCTCTAGCATAATTGGTCAATCTTGTTTTGGCCAGACGAATACATTGGTCATCAGACAGGTCGTGATAGTTAAAAATGTATTCGATATCATCTACCCAATCAAGAAACTCAGGAAGATCAATAGTGCCACTAAAATAGGGAGGATCTTTGACGTAAGTTTGATGAATAGAATGAAGTCCTACTTTATTATTCCAATATGATTGGTTTTCGAAATTCATGTCAAAAGGGCAGAAGTAATTTTTTTTTTTTTTTAATGCTGATATTAAAGAAAATTGAAAAAGAAAGTAATAAAAATATAAAATCCTAATATGCTTAAAATAGGAATAACAAATCTAATAGATGAAACTCAACAAATAATTTAGGCAAGCAATAGGTGAGTGATTTTTTTTTTTTTTTTTTTTTTTTTTAAGATGGGCAACAATTAACTAAATTCAAAAGGGAAATAAGAAGTAGGATAAATGAAACAAATAGGCAAGGTTCAAGTTCAAATTTATGCAATTCATACTGCCATATGATATAAGCATTTATCATAATTAACAATGAGAGAATTGTATCTAATCCAAACCTTTGCTTCAAACTATATAAAGTGTTTACTTTTGAAACATCCGAATAAGTAGTCGGCTGTCTTGTTGCTTAAAATTTGCCAAAATAGATTGACAGAGTATTCTGGAATTCATCGAAAGTTGCCGGAAGTTCGCCGGAAGTCGCCGGAGGTTCGCCGGAAAAGCTGCCGGAGGTCGCTGGAGGTCACCGGGGTCACTTGGGAGTTCACTAGAGGCAGGTGGTGTTGCTGGACTTCGCCAGAGTTCGCCGGAAAAATCGCCGGCCGGTCGCCGGAAAAGTCGCCGGAGGTTGTTGGGGTCACCGGTGAGTTCGCCGGAGGTAGGTGATTCCGGTGGTGTAGGTCGCCGGAGCTGGGTGTAGCCGGAAATACACGAAAATGTATACGAAGGTCTTGAGGGTGACGACGCGTACGCGTATGGCAGCGACAGCGGCAGCGGCTAGGGTTTTTTTTTTTTTTCTCACTGCTGAAAACGGTGATTTGATATTTTTCTTTTGCACCAGGGATTCGCTCTGATACCAAGTTGATGCGGAACAAGGATTGAAAGTAAAGAAAGAATAGAGAGAAAGCAAGAGAAAGAAGAAAGTAGAGAAGAAGAGAAGAAGAATTAGAAGAAAAGAGGGGAAAGAAAAACCAGCCACCAATATTATTCAATCAATCAATCAATCCTCTTCTGTTAACCCTAAGTAGGGTTTAAATAGAAAACATCATGGGCCTAACACAAAAGGCCTAAAATAAAATAAAACGATACTAAAATAGCCCAAAAACAAATAGATCCAAATAACCTCTAATAATATAAACTCATTATTAATAAAGCCCAAAACAAATAGGCCCAAATAATAAATAAAATAATAATAATAATAATAATAAAAGAAATAAAAATCTAGATGATGTCCTCATCAAAAAGACCAGGCAGTTTCCTCTTTTATATGCTGAAATAATCATGAGATGGAAAATGAACCAATCTCAAAAGCCACTGCCTGCAGTTTCCTGCTATCCTACATGACTAGGATACGTCCCGAGGCCCCTATAAACTCCAATACAACCCATTTACACCAACTTCCACCCCAAAGAGATTTGACTATGAAATCATCAACCATACTGAGTTTTGTTTCCTGTAGACAAACCACATCTGGCTGCCATTTTTTAAGTGAGGCTTTAATTAACAACCTTTTCTTCTTTCCACAGCAACCTCTTACATTCTAACTTAAGATTTTTGGTATCATTTATAACATAAAGACATTTTCTCCTCCCCTCTAATGGATTCAAGGTCAGATTCCCTTCCTTCCTTATCATAACTTATTGAATATTGCAAATTCCTTAACTCCCTAGCTCCTCTTCTGGTATGGCTCTTTTGTTGTTTCTTTTGCCCACTAAGATGCATTTTCCTCTTCTCCTCAATTGATTGGAGTAATTCCATAATTCTTTCTTCAAATCCATCACTTGAGATACCGAGAATCTTCTTAAATGTTTTCATTCTATTAATCACCCAGGCAGATATCTTGCTTTGATTGTTTCCACAGTATCCTAATAACAGGAGATCAGATTCTTCCTGCCATACATCATCTGGACTGTAGTATGCCAAAGGTTGACAGTCAAGAATTTTCTCCTTTTCACATTCTTATAAAACAAAGGGGACAATCATATTCTCAAAATCTGTATTATTTCCTACTTCACTGGGGTCTTCTGTTTGGGAGTTATCACCTAGAGATTCCTCAAATGGGGGACTAGCTTGTGGTAGTGTCTGCTGTTGTCCATGATCTTGCTGGTAAGTTCTCCTGGAGCCATACTTTTTCCCATAGAATTTCCTGCCGTCCAGTGTTGTAGCAGAATTCTCCTTGATTACTTCCTCTTCTCCTTTATTTTCAGTCTTCTAATGTGCCGCAAAGCTAGGTTCTTCCATTAAATGCTTATCATTAATCTGATTTCTCAAAATTTCAAATCTGTTTACTGCTGGGGGGCCCACTGGATTAACTTTTGGATTTCTTATTAATTGTTTGGATTTTTCACCTACATGTAGCCATTGAACTTTTCTAGCAGCTTTTAAGGATCCTTCAGTCTTCCTAGGCCCATATTGAATTAATTTCTTGTCCTTTCGATTTCCAAGAGTTGGAGCATTCAATGTATTTGCGTATGAAACACGCGCCTCCTTCTTCTTAGCCTCCGGTGGCCGAAAAATTCCATGATGCTGATCTGCCCAATCTACCCAGGTCCTCCTTTCAACCCAAATTGGACAATCATACAAAGTATGGCCAACAATGATTCTGACAAATGCAGGAATTTTCCTGCCATCTCCTTTAACTTTGATCCTAGCCCATTTGTAACTACTAGTGGAGTGGAGACCTGGGTCAGTTTCGATGAAGCCTGCGCAATAATTTCCTATACTACGGAATACATTTGCATTCCATAGAAATACAAGCAGACCTACTACTTTTATCCAAACTTCATTTCCATTCCATCCTCTTCTAGAGCAACAACTCCAACTATGCCAAGCATCTAACCATAAGGGCTGCCCATTGATGAAAACTATCTCCTCCATCTTTTCAGCTAGCTGCTTGGATGGAAAAATGAAGAGAATTTTTTCGTCATCCAACTCCTTTATCTCTACTCCTCCTGGAATTCTCCATTTCCTGTTCACCTTTGTTGAAAGGCTAGCTGCATCCAATTTGGCCTCCCCTGGACCTCCTAATCTTCCAACTAAGCACCTTTTCAAGAGCATACTATTTTCTACTGCATCTTCGTAGTTGACAATGACATGCTGGTCATTATGAGAACTACGAATGTTTGAAAGATGCCATTTTGGAAGAGCAGCAGCTTGAGCATATGTCTTGAACTCATGTGGGGCCCTAACAGTTTCAACATAAGGGGAAGCCCACTGTCTTCCCTGGGGAAACTGTTTATTTATTAAAGAAACAATTTCATTAACAATAAAAGTGCTAAGAATATGTGTTAAGAAACTCCAACCTAAACCATATGATAACTCTGGAATTCTTACTTGTCTTCTTCCGTAAGGTGCAAACAAACGCAGTTCTAGCTTTCTAGTATTACCAGCTTTAATGATTGAGCAGACTAGTGATCTGGCACCTCCTCTGAGACGCCCCAATTGTTGATAGCCTTAAGGTTTCCTCAGCTGTTTCTAACAGAGCTGATGCAGCCATCTGAGCTCTTCCTCATAGATGACTAGTATTCGAACGTAACCTCTTCCACGCTCAATGATTCTAAATCCCCCTTTGATCTTGTAATCCTCTTCAATCTCGATTTTAACATCTTGAGCTTGAAAAGTTTTCCTAACCAAACTATCTTGTTTAAAAGAACTATAGTTTCTGAAAATACTATATTGGTGCATTTTAGCGGAATGACCCCTTAACATGCACCGAGAGCATTTTGTTTGAACCCTTTTCTAAAGTTTGTTAGGGTTTAATTCAAGTCGCCTTTAAACCTTTGACCTTGTCTGGACTAAATTCCTCTATTTTAGCCAGCCTTAGAGATGTTAGATGTCTCAATTGGAAGTCCTCTCTAATGGGAATGCCACAGTCTAGTTTATTTTATTGCTTATCCAAATTTAACCCTATCAATGACTGATAGAAACTTACCCCAAGTTGTAACCTTGTTAATTCAAACTCATGGGTATAATTTCCTTGAAGGATCTGAAACTGTAGCAATAATCTATTGATTCATTTAAATTATTTCATTTTTTATGTCCCAACGTTAGACTCATAAGTCAACCAGGACAAACGATTTTAATTGAAACCAATATATTATCTTCAAATATAGCAACTAATAAGATGCTTAAATGGGAAGAAGTAACTTTTATTGATTCTTGGTCACTGCCAAATGCAGTACCAGCAAGACCCTCTATTAACAAAGATGTTGAACAAATAATTCAACTCAATAGTGGAGAAATTGAAATCAATTTTTCTCCCACAAATCAAATAAAATTTGAACCTTCCAAATCTTTTATAAGATCTAGATTTGAGCGTAGTACTCCATACAGGATATCAAGTCCTCCATTGATATCTAATAGAGGTATTGAAGATCAAAGTGAAATCGAAGGAATCAGACTATTTGATTCTCACATACCTTAGGGGATATACCGAGGGTCGAATTTTGAGGCTAATAAAAGGAGAACTTCTCCTACAGCCTCTAAGATGAGCTTTTATCTTTAATGGATAATAAACTAGTAGATCCAAGAACAAATCCTTTTGCAGATTTAGATTTAAATCTTGGAAATAAAACTAGAATAAAGTTTCAAAAGAACTTTATGAATCCTCATAATTATACATTTAGAAAATGGTATTTTTCTAATTTTATCTGACTAAACTGGAATTTTACAAAAATACTTATTTTTGTTCTCTTAAGGAAGAAGGAGAGGTATGCAACAAATTAGATTAAAAGATTAAAGAAAACTTACAAGATTAAGCAAGCTTTATATCATTGGTGGAGGTTAATTACAACTGAAGTGAGATGTTATTGGAAAGAGTGGAAGCTAGAGTAAAGTAGATGCATGTCTGAACAATGGTCAAGACATCCCCTTTATAGATATAATATTGCTATTCATACTACAAAATTCTATACATAAGTCCAATTAAAAAGAAAAACAATATAGTTACATTATTCTTTAGTGGGCGGCATGTCCTTATTAGTGGTGGAGTTGGTCAATCCACTAAGGAGACAAGATGATATTATATTTGCCGAAAGTCATTTGGACTCTTGTGATGCTGGCATCTTTCTAACATCTTCTAGGGACCATAGCATATGGACGGTGGTCTTTGGGTCATTGAATCACAGTCCTTGCTTCGGTCATGGCTTATGTTGTCTTGGCCTTGCCAGTTTCTTTTACCGTTTCAATAACGGCATAAAAAAAAAAAAAATCGACATTAGGATTTTGATGGCAAAGCTTTAGCCGTGAATGACAAGATGTTGCCACCAAAGGAAGAAGAGATTATGTTGTGGCACTATCGAATGGGACATCCTAATTTTCTATATCTGAAACACTTATTTCCTTTATTTTCAAAAAATAAGAGTCTTTTGACAAGCGAAGTTTGCCAAATATATGTATAAATCCTCTAAGCCATTTTCAGTGACTCATAGTGATCTTTGGGGACCTATTTGGATTCCTTATATGTTTAAAAAATGATGGTTCATTACATTTACTGATGACCATACCAGAGTATGTTGGATGTATCTTTTGAAAGATAAATCTGATGCTATTCATATTTAAGAATTCTAGGGTTCAAACTCAGTTTGATACTAAAATTTAGGTTTTTCATACTGGTAATGGAAAGGAGTACTTTAATTATGTTCTGGGAGATTTTTTGAAAACTCATGGGATTATTCATAAGAGCTCGTGTCAAAACCTCTCAGTAGAATAGTATTGCTGAAAGAAAACATGGTCACTTATTAGAAGTTGCTAGAGCCTTATTGTTTACTAGTATTGTTCCTAAGAAATTTTGAGGAGATGCAATTTTATCTGCATGCTATCTTATTAATAGAATGCCATCTAAGGTTCTCAACTTTGAAACTCCACGCACTAATCTGATCAAGTCCTATCCTCAGTGTCAAATTTCTTCTAGCCTAGAGCTCAAAGTTTTTGGTTGTACCACTTTTGTTCATAGCCTAGACATTGATAGAAACAAATTAGGCCCCAGAGCTCATAATTGTGTTTTTCTAGGTTATTCTTCTACTCAAAAGGGGTATCGTTGTTATTCTCTCGATCTCCAAAAATATTGTGTATATGGATGTCATCCTTTGAAAAGTGGCTGTTCTTTCTCACAACTATTCTTCATGGGGAGACGGATACATGGGAAGAAAAAAGTTCAAGTGATAATGTTGGAATTTGGTGGTCTCCACATTATTCGTATCTTAGCACAAAAATAATAAATGGTGATCAGTCCGCAATAGTTACACCATTGCAAATTCCAACAGGTGATATTAATCCACCTGTCTAGGAATCAGGTGAAGTCCATGGCCTAAATGACTTTTTTAAGTCATGGGAAGAAGAGCATAAAAGGCCTGAACTAGAAATACTTGTCTATTCTTGAAAAAAAAAATTGTTGGAGGAATAGGAAAATCTAAAACTCAGCGTAACCAACCTTCTGAACCAGATTTAGGTATATAATTCTCGGAACCCAACTCTCATATTTTTGAAACTTCACAGAAAGGGGTTAGATCATGTACACAACATCTTTTAGGGCAATTTATTTCATATGCTTACTTGTTAGAATCATGTTAAAAGCTGATAACAAATCTTGACAAAGAAGAGATGCCGAGAACATTTGAAAGTGTTTGGGCTGATCCAAGATGAAGAAAGGCTATATCAAAGGAAATGGAAGCCTTGAGGAAAAATCATACATGAGGAATAGTTCAAAGACTTGAAGGGAAGAATCTAGTTGGACGTAAATGGGTGTTCACTATGAAATTCAGGATAGATGGCTCTATTGACTGGTATAAAGCCGGACTGGTTGCAAAAGGATAGCCTCAGACTTGCAGGATTAACTATCACGAGACCTTTGCACCAGTTGCCAAATTAAACACAATCTGGGTCCTATGTCTCTTACTGTTAACAAGGATTGGCCTTTGATTCAGTTAGACATGAAAAATGCCTTTTTAAATGGTGATTTAGAAGAGGAAATGTATATGGAGCTCCCACCCGGATTTGGTTAAGGAAAGAAAAAGGGGGAGATGTGCAAATTGAGGAAGTCATTCTATGGCTTAAAGTAGTCACCCACAGCCTGGTTTGATAGATTTGCCAAAATCATTAAGGTTCAAGGATACAAACAGCCTCAATTCGATCGCTCTCTCTTTTATCAACGTAGAACCATTCGTATTTTTTATGTTAATGATATTATCTTGACAGGAAATGATGAGGAAGAAATGGGAAGATTGAAGAAATTCCTATCTACAAAATTTGAAATGAAAGACCTAGGAAAGTTAAGATACTTCTTAGGAATGGAAGTTACAAGGACAATGAGGGAATCTCGATTTCCCAAAGAAAATACATTTGTGATCTTCTAAAGGAAACTGGGATTTAAGGCTGCAAACTAGTAGAGGCGTCCATGGATCCTAACCTAAAACTAGGAGAGAGTTCTTCTACGGGTCTGGTAGAAAGGGGAAGATACCAGCGCTTAGTTGGTAGACTAATCTATCTATCTCACACTAAGCTTGACATAGCATTTGCTTTTAGTTGTGTAAGTCAGTTTATGCATTCACCCCATAAAGAACATATGTAGGCTGTTTTTTGGATTTTGAGGTATCTAAAGAGTACTCTAGGTAGAGGTCTCTTCTTTAGAAAAATTGGCATGAGAAATATTGAATCTTATCAGATGCTGACTAGGCTAGTTCAATGACTGATAGACGTTCAACCTTAGGTTATTGTGCATCAGTATGAGGAAACCTAGTTACATGGAGAAGCAAAAAGCAACAAGTGGTAGCTAGAAGCAATGCAGAAGATGAGTTTAGAGCAGTTGATCAAGGGATATGTGAATTATTGCAACTGAAAATTCTACTGAAGGAGTTAAAAATAGAGACCTCTGAACCTTTGAAGTTGTGTTGTGACAATAAGGCTGCAATTAGTATTGCTCACAACATGGTACACCATGATAAAACAAAACATGTGGAGGTAGATCGACATTTTATAAAAGAAAAAATTGAGAAAGGAATTATTTGTATGGTGTATGTCCCAACTGGGGAACAAGTAGCAGACTTACTTACAAAGGGGTTAGCTAGACTAGTGTTCGAGAAACTGGTTGACAAGTTGGAAATGTTCAATCTGTACACACCCAACTCGAGGCAAAGTGTTAGCGAAATTAATAATAGAGAGTAAGCTGGCAACAATTAAAGGCCGTCAATATGTGTTGAATTTGGTTGGACATCAAGCATTTAATACGTGCATCCCCTTGAATGATACATTCTCCCCTTCAATTGTCATTTGATCTCCCTTAAGATTGTCTTTCCTAGAATGTCTTTTGGCTTGTCTTTGTATTTTCTATTTAAAGGGATGTATATGTTGATTGTTGTTATAGATTATGTTTATGTAAATAAGAAAAGGTATTACAGTGTTTTATTATTCTTTTCTCCTATTATCTCTAGCACAAATATTTCATCTTCTGCTTCAAAAGATGGAGGGGTTGTATTTGAAACAATTTTATAATTTTTCCTTGATGTTGTCATAATTTGTAATTCTTTAATTCTCTGTTTAGTGAAACATTTATTAGAATAGTGTCCAACTTTGCCATATCTCCAGCACTTAATTTCTCTTCAATTTTTTTTTTTTTTTTTACATATGTTGGTTTAGATGTTATATATATATATATATATATATATTTTAGATAGATATTTTTGAGGGACATGTTTTCCCTAGATATTTTCCCATGTTTTCTGGTAATTCTTTTAGAATTACCTTTTGGTATATCAAAAGCTAAGTGAGGTGATCACAAAAATCCCCTAATTCTTTTCACTCAGTCATTTGTTGGCATTTAATTTGCCCCTTTAACTTAATGTCATTACATAAAGTTAATCCTTCTTGATTACAGACATATTTTAAGTGATCATATGTGTATTGGGAATAATTAATAGAAATTCCATCATTTCTATTAGAAGTTATCCCACATCGGCCCATTAGAAAAGTTATTCCCCTCCTCCCATAGAAGAGATGGACTTCCCTCACATTAACACTTAGATTTTAAGGTTAAAACCCATCCTCTTACATGTTGTTGAGCTTCTTGACATGGTATCAGAGTGGGTTTGCAACTGAGTCTTACCATAGTCCACACTGTGCCTATGTTCATACGAGTCAGCATGAGGGAGGCTGTTAGATGTTGTCCCACGTTTTCCCATGTTTTCTAGTAATTCTTTCAGAATTACCTTTTGTTATATCAAAAGCTAAGTGATCACAAAAATTCCCTAATTCTTTTCGCTCAGTCATTTGCTGGCGTTTAATTTTCTCTTTTAGCTTAATGTCATTACGTAAAACTAATCCTTCATAATCATAGGCATATATTAATTGACCATATGTGTATTGGGAATAATTAATAAAAATTCCATCATTTCTATTAGAAGTTATCCTACATCGGCCCATTAGAAAAGTTATTCCTCCCATATAAGAGATGGACTTTCTTCACCTTAACACTTAGGTTTTAAGGTTAAGACCTCTCCTCTTATGTATTGTTGGGCTTCTTGATATGGTATCAGAGTGAGTTTTCAACCGGGTCTCACCACAGTCCACACTGTGGCTATATCCTTACGAGCCAGCATGAGCAAGGCTATTAGAAGTTGTCCCACTTTGACCCATCAGAATAGTTATTCCTTCCATATAAAAGATGAACTTCTTTCACCTTAACACTTAAATTTTAAGATTGAAGCTCCTCCTCTTATATGTTGTTAGGCTTCTTGACAATTTCTATCCCTTAATTGTTTCTTTACCCTTTCACTAAAAAGAGTAGGTAAACCATCAAGAAATTTTGATTTCTAGTGATCTAACATGGCATCATTTAGTTGTGATACTCTAGATAAAAATATATCTTTATACCATCTATAATGAGACAGTGTAGGACACTTTAGGTTTTGTATTAAAGTCCTACTATTTTCATTATTACTAGTAATGATACAAGTAAAGTGCTCTAATATTGCACAAATCAATGTATAGACTGCATCTTCTCTCCTTTCTTCGGTAGAGGTTTGAGGGTTAATTTCTATTTTAACCTGAGTGCGAATTTTCTATCTTTGAGATTCCGTTAACATATGATCCCATACGACTCAAAGAGTACTGACGAAACCAACAATTATCATTTTAGCAACATTTGCGTCAAAAATGCCTGCAAATTATCATTTTAGTGATATTTGCATCGAAAATGCCTATTGAACACTATATATCAACATTCAATAACATACTTTATGAATTATCTCCTAAGAAGCATGGGTATGGATATAGGATACGGATATGGATACGATACGGGTATAGATACGAATATAGATACGGCAATTTTAAAAAAATAAGGATACGGGTAGAGCTGGGATACGATAAAAAAATATAAATTTTGTATTTTTTTAATCAGTTATATATATAAATATAACATTCACAACAAAATTAATTTAATATATAATTCAATATACAAAATATAACAAATATAAATCATAAGATGTTATAATTTTAGGAGTTTCTACTCAAATATGGATTTGTTTTAATCATATATTTGGAGAAAAATGATAAAATAATAAGATACGTACTTGAGGTATCTGAAGAGTACGTATATCCGATACGTATCAGATATGGATACGACACTCATTTTGGAGTATCTGTACTTCCTAGATTATCTCACTAGATAATCCATCTATATTCCAAATGTACGCTGTATTATCATTATGCGATTGATCTATAATCTCGGTATTTTCTTCATTATCTGTTATATTATCAAAGTATTAATTTTTAGGTTGGATAATTTATTTTTTAGTACTTCGACTATTTTATCTACAAATATATCAACTTTATTGTTATTTTTTTTTTTTTAAATTCCTTCCGTTATTATGGGAGGTTTAGTAACAAGTTCCTTAAGATCCATTTTTTGAATTTCCCTATGACACATATTCCTTCAATCTCTATTAATCTCTAATGTTGATCTTCAATTCTATTTAATTGAGATCCTATTGTTTGCATAAAAACATTTGTAACTTCTAATATATTATTTGTAACTACTATTGTTTGCATAAAAACAATTGATTTTAATCTTTAATTCTAACTTCCAATTTATCAATTTGAGAAGGTTTGACGTAAACATTAGCTTCTAATATATTATCAGTTTTACCTATTGCAAGTGATTCTGGAGGGTTAATCTTATAATTTGACCACTTTTATTCATCCATTCTTTTTCTTAAACATTTAGTTGATATTCTTATTCTTGAATATAGTATTTCAAAAACCATAGAATAATGTTTATAATTTTTCCTTCTTCCTTAAGAGAACAAAAATAGGTATTGTTGTAAAATTCCAGTTCAGCAGGAGAAAATTTAGAAAAATACCATTTTCTAAATGCATCATTATGAGGATCCATAAAGTTCTTTTGTAACTTTATTCTAGTTTTACTTCCAGGATTTAAATCTAAATCCGAAGAAGGATTTGCTTTTGGATGTACTGATTTATTATCCATTAAATATGAAAGCTCATCTCAGAGGCTGTAGGTGAAGTTCTCCTCTTATTAGCCTCTAAATTTGACCCTTGGTATATCCCCTGAGGTATTTGAGAATCAGATTGTCTAATTCCTTTGATTTCACTTTGATCTTCAATATCTCTATTAGATATCGAAGAGGAACTGATATCCTGTATAGAGTGCTTCACTCAGATCTAGATCCTATAGAAGATTTGGAAGGTTCAAAATTTATTCAATTTGTGGGAGAAAAACTGATTTCAATTTCTCCACTACTGTGTTAAATTATTTGTTCAACATCTCTGTTAATAGAGGGTCTTTGTGGTACTGCATTTTATAGTGACCAAGAATCAGGAAAAGTAACTCCTTCCCATTTATTAGTTGCTATATTAGAAGATAATAAATGGGTTTCAATTAAAACCATTTGTCCTGGTTGACTTATGACTCTAACGTTGGGACATAAAGTATGAAGTAGTTTAAAATGAATTCTATAGATTATTGCTATGGTTTTAGATCCTTCAAGGAAATTACGCAGGCTAGTCTACATGACTTCCATTAGAGAGGACGTCCAATCTAGACATCTAGCATCTCTAAGACTGGCTAAATAGATGAATTTATTCGAGGCAAGGTCAATGGTTTAAAGGCAACTTGAATTAAACCTAGATGGATGTATTTATATTTTTCAGCATATGTCTGAATATCATCCCACGTTAACAGGTTTATGATGTGTTCGTCTATATCCATATTTATAGTTTGGTCCATATTTTTTATGGATAATTTAGAACCACTAAAAGATTATGTGAATCTTATCTTATAGATTTCTTTAGGAGCTACGTTAGGTATAGTTCATTCATTTAATTCCTGGATTCTTTCCAGGGTATTTAGTCATATTGGCATTTTTTTAAAGTAGTATTATTTCTACTTGAAGTTGGGTGCCTTGAAGAAATATCTCCTTAGCCTCTTGTAGTTTTCTACTGAAATATTATTATTATCAGTATCATTACTAACAGAGCAAGAAAGAAGCAACAAAGCAAGTCTGATTCTCGAATTGAACAAATTAATTCAGATGGAGGAAATTTGTTGGAGACAAAAATCCAGAGTTAAATGGCTCAAGGAGGGAAATAGGAACACCAAATATTTCCACAAAATAGCCTCAGCTAACAGAAGAGCTAACTGGATCAGTAGATTGAAGATTGATGGGATTATCACTGAGGATCCTAGAAAAATCAAGAAACATATCTTGGATTTCTATAAACAGCTGTTCAAGGAAGAATATGTATGGAAACCTCAGGTGGATTTCTTGGATATTCCTCGGCTGGATTCTGTTGAGGTGGAAGGGCTCGAGCTCCCTTTCACAGAAAATGAAGTATTCTAATCCTTGAAAGAGATGAATGGAGATAAAGCCCCTGGCCCAGATGGATGGACAATTGCATTCTTTCAACACTATTAGGATATTTTTAAGGAGGACATAATGCAGATTTTTATAGATTTCTATCACAATAGCAGTTTTGTTCGTTGTTTGAATTGTACATTCATTACCTTGATTCCTAAGAAATCTGGTGCAATGAAAATCCAAGATTTCAAGCCTATAAGCCTTGTGGGTGCTATTTATAAGCTCTGGCTAAGGTATTAGCTAACAGACTACGGCTGGTTATGAATTCTTTGATCTCAGATACTCAGACTGCTTTTGTGAGTGGTAGACAAATTTTAGATGCTATTCTTGTGGCCAATGAAGTTATTGACTTAACTATGAAGCAAAAGGGTACTGGTATAATCTGTAAGCTGGACATTGAAAAATCCTTTGACCATGTCAACTGGAACTTTCTGCTTTACTTGATGAGTAAGATGGGTTTTGGAGAACGATGGTGTTAGTGGATTCAATGGTGCATTTCTACTGCAAGTTTCTCAGTCTTAATTAATGGAACTCCTCAAGGTTTTTTTACATCTTCTAGAGGTTTAAGACAGGATGACCCTCTTTCCCCTTTTCTTTTCATTCTTGTCATGGAGGTACTCAGTAGAATGATTAAGAGAGTGGAACAAGTAGGTCGTTTAAATGGTATTCCAGCTGGGACCTTAGGGCAGAATTCGATAAGCATATCTCACTTGTTGTTTGCCGATGATACCATTGTTTTTTGTGGGGCTGACAGATTACAATTAGGACATTTAAGATGCACACTTCTTGGCTTTGAAGCTGTCTTAGGTTTAAAGGTGAATCTCAACAAGTCTGAGATCATTCCTATTGGCAACCTAGCTAATCTGTGTGACCTGGCAGCAATCTTGGATTGCAAAATTGAATCTCTTCCGTCTACTTATTTGGGAATACCCTTGGGTGCCAAGTATTAGAGCAAAGAGGTTTGGGAGACTGTCATTGAAAGATGCAGGAAAGATTATCAGATTGGAAATTGAATTATTTGTCAACTGGGGTGAGAGTAACTCTTATTAAAAGTATTCTTTCCAACCTGCCCTCTTACTATCTCTCTCTTTTTACTACCCTAGTCTCTATCTTAAAAGAAGTGGAAAAAATACAAAGAGATTTTATCTGGGGAAGGCATGCTGAGGCCTTTAAGCATAATCTGGTTGCTTGAAGGCTGTTTGCGCATCTATCAAATTAGGTGGTGTGGGAATTAAGAAGCTCAATTTGCAAAATGAAGCTATACTAGGGAAATGGCTTTAGAGATTCTCTAATGAAAATTTTAGCTTGTGGAAGAGGCTGATAGTTTCTAAGTATGGAGAGGAAAAAGGTGGTTGGTATACTGCCAATTGTTCTAAACCCTATGGTGTTAGCCTATGGAAAGGAATAAGAAAAATCTGGTCTAAATTCGAACGATGTATTTCCTGGCAGTTGGGTAGAGGTGATCGAATTCTGTTTTGGAAGCAAAGATGGTTGGCCATTGGCTGTTTAGTTGATGTTTTCCCTGATATTTTCGACATTGATGTTGATCAAGATGCTCTAGTTTCAGACTATTACACAAATTCTGGGCAATCTAGAGAATGGTCTATTCTGCTACGCCGAAATGTAAATGATTGGGAACTTGGGAACTTCCCTTAGTTGATGGAGTTGCTACACTCAGTTACTTGGCTTAATTCAAATGACACTCTGATCTGGAAGCAGTCTAAGAATGATGTGTTCAATGTAAGATCTTTCTACAGTGTCTTGAAAGGAGAAGAGATAGATACTTTTCCATGGATTAAGATTTGGAAATCTGTGGCTCCTTCCAAAGTTATTTTCTTTGCTTGGTGTGCAACTCATGATAAAATCTTAACTATAGATAATCTGAAACTTCGAAGTTATTCTATGGTGAATCGTTGTTCCTTATGTCTATGTAGTGAGGAAACTATTGATCACTTATTCATACACTGTTCTTGGACTACTGGAATCTGGTGCCTTATTCTATCGTGCTTTGGTGTTCACTTTTGCCCTCCTAAAAATGTCAGAAGCTTTCTCTTGTCTTGGGGGGGGGCAACCTTTAGTGAAGCACAAGAAGGAAGTATGGAATTTGGTTTCACTCTGCCTAATCTGGACAGTTTGGAAAGAGCGCAATAGAAGAATCTTTGAAGCTGAGGAAAGTAATGTAGTGAGAATTAAAAGTCTATTTTTTAATTGTTTATTTACCTGGGTCAATGCTGGTAGAGAGGTAGAGCTAACTTCTTTATTGGACTTCATAAATTCGTTAAGTAAGATTGGTATGTAGTCTGTATTTGGTCTTGATTGTAGATTGCATCTTCTAGATGTTGTATCTATCATTTCCATTTAATAAATTTTACTAATCTTTTCAAAAAAAAAAAAAAGAGCCTCATTGGCTCTGATATCAAGATAGAGGCATGCAGCAAATTAGATTAAGAGATTGAAGAAAACTTACAAGATTAAGCAAGCCTGATATTACTGGTGGAGCTTTATTACAACTGAGGGTGAGATGTTATTTGAGAGAATGGAAACTAGAGTGGAGGAGGAGCGTTCCTGAACAATCAGGTTATCCCTTTTATAGATACAAAATTACTATTTGGACTTCAAAATTCTATATATAAGTCCGATTAAATACAAAAGCAATAAAATTATGTTATTCTTCAGTGGGTGGCGTGTCCTTGTTAGTGGTGGAGTCTATTGGCCCAATGGGGAGGCAGGAGACAGATGATATTGTCTTGGCCAGAAATCATTTGGACTCCTGTAATGCTGGCATCTTCCTAGTAGCATCTTCTAGGGACTACAGCACATAGACGGCCCTTTGGGTGATTGAATCACAGTCCCTACTTCATCATGGCTTAGGTCATCTTGGCTTGCCAATATCCTTTGCCGTTTCAATAACGGCGTCAAAAAAGTCGGTGATAGTAGGGTGAGATTCATCCTCATCAGGATTTTGCGATTCTCCTGCTAAAACCTGCCTTTCCTTATCAACAGAGATAGAATCAGACTTGAATTCTGAAAATGTGGAAGAAAATCCTCCTTTGTGGATCAGCATGCTTATATGGATGGATCCATTAGTCTTACCTATTGATCTTATCAGCAAAAACGATGTTTTACAGTTCATTGGATGGATGAATTTGACTGTCTGTCCTTTAGTTCTGTTACAAATGCCTTGGTATCAGCATGAATTATATTTTATAGTAATTACAAGAGCATAAGTATTTAACTCTAAAAATTTCTTTCTACAATTGAATGCTGATCTGGAGGTATTGACTTACTTTTGACTTGGCAAGTCCCTTCTTTCGTATGGTTAATGTATTCCTGAAAATTGTCTTCCTTTGCAGAGAGCTATTGAAGAGGGTGCAGACTTCATAGAAACAGATATCCTATCCTCCAGGGATGGTGTTCTTATATGCTTCCATGATGTCACTCTTGATGCTACAACTGATATAGCAAATCATGAGGAGTTTGCAAATCGTAAGAGGACTTATGAAGTCCAGGGGGTCAACACAACTGGTTATTTTGTTGGTAATTTCTGTTATTTTATTCTTATGATGAAATCATTCTTATTCATTGCATGCAGTTGATTTCGCTCCATGATGATTAAACTCATTGCAGGTGAATATTTTGATGAACTTTTTAATGACCCTTTGCAGTTGATTTCACACTAAAAGAACTAAAGTCATTGCGGGTGAAGCAGAGGTACCCTTTCCGGGATCAACAATATAATGGTAAGTTCCCTAATTTAACTTCTGCCTGAGTCATTCCAAAAATTCTGTTCAATTTAAGCCATAAAAATTATTGTTCTGTCCAATAAGATCATTTTCAGCTTGTGACTTCACAAATTGCTAAATATCATGAGGGAAAATTGAAAATGGAATCGGGGTTATGCTTAAATTATGAATATGATAGCTAATGCTTTGACCTTTTACACTTTGGAGTTGCATTTGAACGTGACTGGCTAAATTGAATTAAATAATTGGAATAAAAAATAGAAATGGCAGGGTGTTCCAGTTAGCTGGGAAACAAAAACATTTTGGAATGATTTAGAAACATTTAAAAGTAACAAAATAAGATGAAAATATATAGAGATGTATAGAATCATAAATTGAAATTAATTTAATGCTTTTTTGGATAAACATTGGTTTCAAATGAATGAATTTCAGATTAAACTTTTACAAAACAAATGTAAGAAATGTGAATTGATAATCTTATCCTTGGTGCCCTCAATTAATGGGAGGTCAACATTAGGTAATGTCATTTACATGATGCACTATTGATTATTTCTTTCACCTCCAAAGTGCATTTTTGGATTGTACAACATTTCATTTGAAATCCACATTTATCCAAACTTGGTGTGATCTGCCTCCAACCTTGTGGCAAACTTGTTCTGAATTCTGCATCAAATCAGTCAACTCTTCTAGCAAGATTAAAGTCTATGAACTGGCCTTTTCTATGAAAGCATCACTGTTACTGATGTTCACTCAGCAGATTGTAACATCTGACATAAACAATCAAGTGGAATTAATAATGATTTGTAATATGTGATACATATCCTAAGGAGCCGGGCTGGATGAAGTGGAAAAGGCACTCTCCCCTGGACCAAAGTCATGGAATCAAGTCATCCTAACCCTTCCCCTAATAAATAATATTTACATATCAAAAAAAAAATGGAAAAAGAAAAAGAAAAAAAGACATCTGATGTATATTCTCAGTTATTATAAAAGGAACTTTAGTAGTTTCCTAAGACAGCTTCTTGATGTACAATGCAGGAAGGTTTCAGATCATCACATTTGAGGAGTTCATTTCAATTGCTTTGGATGCATTAAGAATTGTAGGAATATATCCAGAGATTAAAAACCCAGTATTCATCAACCAGCATGTGAGTGAATCTTTATTCTGGTATGATGCTGCAAAATATTTTTACGGTTTAGTGTGAAATGACTAGTCAATCAGGTCACTAATTTGTGTCAAAAATATGTTTTTACATTTCCTATGTCCAAACTTCTGCTTTGCAACAGGTGAAATGGTCAGGTGGTAAGAGATTTGAGGACAAATTTGTGGAGACGCTAAAGAAGTATGGATATAAAGGTTCCTATATGTCGAAAGATTGGTTGAGACAGCCTGCATTTATCCAGTCATTTGCTCCAACTTCGCTTATTTACATTTCAAACCAGACAGACCTGCCCAAAATCTTCTTAATTGATGATGTGACTGAACCAACCCAGGACACAAATCAGGTCTCTTTATTTGCTTATCCTTCTTGTAGACTATCATAATCAGTTGTAAAACATAATTTTTAACGGGATAACTAAGGAAGCAGAAAAGTTTGTTTAACATAAATGATAGATCCATGGTGAAGGTCCTAGAAATTTGTGTCTTCAACTAGGATCTTTTTCTTCTTCTCCTTTGCATCAACATAGTACATAAGAGTTGGAATTTATGCAATCAAGGACACGACTTATGGAAGTTGAACTCCCTAACTTTTTTATGTTGTCTTGTTTTCATCATTAGATCATGGTTTAAAGTTGAAGATCCCTTTCTCTAAACTCAAATCCTTAGACAAGTTATGTCATGGGTGTGTCAACTTTGTACAAGGGTCCCATCTAGTTTTCATGAATTTATGGCCTGTTAAGAAGCATGGATACGGATATGGGATACGAATCCAATACAAGTACGGACACAAATGCGGCAATTTTTAAAAAATGAGAATATAGACATGACAAGGATGCGACAAAAAAATATAGATTTTGTATATTTTTATTAGTTATATAAATGAATATAACATTTACAACAAAACTAATTTAATGTATAATTCAATATATAAAACATAACAAAATATAAGTTATAAGATTTTATAATTTTAAAAGTTTCGACTATTGAAATATAGATTTGTCTTAATCGGATATTTAAAGAAAAAATGATAAAATAATATGTCACACCATGTGGCATGTCCGACATGTATTTGAGAGTGTCCGAGGAGTATGTGTGTCCAATACGTGTCTAATACAAGTATGACACATATTTTGAAGTGTCCATACTTACTAGGTGGCCTATAATCTATGAACCTTACCATGAATTTTCTCATCTGGTTAGCAAAAAGATGCACTATCTTGAATGTCTGCCTTTTTTTATGATATCTTCATTTTGAAATAATGAATTGTGCTATTGCTATGAAGCTAATTTGATTAATGATACGTGCAGTCATATTGGGAAATCACATCAGATGCTTACTTCGACTTTATCAAGGAATACGTATTGGGAATTGGACCTTGGAAGGATACAGTGGTTCCTGTAGTGAATCACTATTTGCAGACGCCTACTGATCTCGTTGCTAGAGCACATGCCCACAACCTACAGGTGTACTCTCTCTCTCTCTCTAGCACATTTGTATGACAGTTTTATCAAGATTATAATGATTGTCTCTCTTTGGTTTATATATGTTCCATTGGAGAATTATAATCCTTGTTGCTGTTTCATCTGGGAACTTCTCGCACATTGCAAATTCTCTAAGTTTTAATACGGTAGTTAAATGCCTTTATAAGTATATTTGTTCAAATCTTGTAAATGAACTTGAACATATTTTAAGAAAATTCTTCATATCAATTCCTTTTTGTTACATTTGTCTCATAGGTTATTCTTTAAACAAAATTATCACTTACCACATAAAAACATTTCAACATCTATAATTTATTCCCAATTATTTTTTTTTCTTTCTAGATATTGAATAGACCAAAAAAAAAAAAAACATGAAGGAGAAAGCTCCTCTTCATTATAACTTTCCACAGGAGCTTGTATCATATTATTCGCATGCTTTCATTTATCATAATGTGTAAAAATTTCGAAGTGAAGCTATAAATTGCTTAAAAAAAAAAAAAAAAGAGGACATTCAAAATTTGTGCTAATCAAAAAACCAAGTCAACCATATATACATATAACTATTATATTTTATTAAAATTTAGACCTTCAATCCCATAAAACGATATATTTTAGTTATAGGTGAGATTACTGAAACATATTAATATTTACAAATTAATGAGAATACACACCTAAAAAAACTTCAATAAACCCTCTAATACAACCTGTATCGGTTACTTAAGGTGTATTGATAATTCCCATTATTGCTTATGTTATTCTTGTTTTTTCATTCCTCTTAGTTGTTCTGTATTTTCTTCCCTTGTTACATTAGTTGTTCTGTATTTTATTCCCTTGTTACATTCCTGCTTTCAAAGTGCATATATATAAGGAACCCTAACATGCTCTAATATATAAATATACTTAATTATATTAGATGGCTGGGTATTTTTGTAATTTTGAATTAAATAAGAAATATTAAAATAAGAGTTTGAATGGTGTGTGTACGGATGAGGTGTTCGAGAAGGATTCTTGGTAAGTGCCTCGTCTGAAAAGGAGATAGTTGTTCTCTGAAACTTGCTAAGTCACCCAGAGGTAGTTGAGGAAAAACAATACAACCAAGAGAGAGAGTGGGGTTCTGGAGAGAAAAGGTTAGAGGTTGGTAGGAGTGTTCAATTTCGAGAGTAAACGATGAGAGTCTTAGGGTCTTTGGCCAAGTTAGTGGCTTATGATGGGTAGCTGAGGTCGTATAGGGTGGAAAATGTGGAAGAATGTATCAGAAATATCTGTTGTGTGGCAAAGCATCTCAAGCCACTCTACAAGTTTGAGATGCTCACTGGCAGCGGCAGGAGATCTAATGAAGGAGGGGCGCGTGTCCCTTTAGCATTTGGTAGTTGAGAGAGCATTAACAACACAACAAGTTGTATTAAATGCATGAGGGTCTCTCTCTTATAGACGGCTGCTTAGGGATAGCCCTTTGAGAAGAAGAGCTAGAGCTTGGCAAGCCCTTGTTCTTATCTCCTCTTTGCTGATCTCTTGAATGGTCCTGTATAATAGTTTTCAAGGATGTACTCTCCAGACACGGGCAATTTCTTGCTTAGGAGGACCAAAAAAGACGAATGGCTCACTAGAGTGGTGCTCGACTAGAGGAATGGAGTGATCCGAACTCTTCACTGAGGAGAAGGTCATGGAGGTGCTCAGAAAGGAGTCCTTTTGGGGCTACCGTAGGAGTGAGTTGGTCTTGACTTGACGGGTAAGGCATACTGTACCCTCTATCACAAGCATATCATATGGAAATGAGTGGTTTCAAGTATCCTCACGAAGCCAACGTGTAGATCCAAAGGAGATGAGCCTCGTAGACTGTGGAAAGGCTAACTACAAATGGAATAAAAATAATTTTAAACTATATATTGAAAGAAATTTTGTAACTTTTTAAAATTCCACCAAAATAGATTAGAAATAGGAAAGAAAAGTATGCGCGATGTCTCTTTATTTTATATAAATAGGTAACGTACAAAGAGATTTGTTGCAGCATTTCAAGGGAGGGAAATTTCCTCTTCCGAACAAATTCCCCCCCCCCCCCCCAAGCCGGCATTCTTTTTTCCCATTCAAATCTTTGATTTTTTATTAGGTGTAGTAGACATGGTACATCATGAAGCAGTGAAGACCATCCTATGTTTGAGCCACCGCTTGTATATGAACTTTTCCTTATAATTATGAGAATGACCCTAATTCTTCAGACAAGAGAACTCTTCGAAATAATTGAAACCAACCAGTGAATTTCTTTGCGCGTTGCATTAGCGGTAATTGATTTTCTGCACGTTGAAGTCATCCAGGGTTTTGCGTGAATTTCTCTGAAGTGCACTGCACAATGTACCTTTTCTGAAGCATTTTTTTTTTGGGGGGGGGGGGGTGTGGCGCTTGGTGGTTGAAAGTTAACAGTGGGTAGGAAAAAATATGGTATAGGTCAAACATTTATTATTTGTTCTCTTGAATATATATGATGATTTCACAAATTTCTCTGTTGCTTCAACCATCCCAGGGGAAAACCTCCTAAAAAAACTTGCAAGGACCCCTTCGGAATTTCTGTTCTGAAATGGGATTTTCATTTTCAAAATACATTTTACATAAAAAGTCGAATGGACATTTAAAGGTTAGGTTCTTCGGGCAGTCAACTTTATGGCTACTATGAAAGGCATACATTAATACGGGTTTTATTATTTTTCAGAATAACTTTCAGTTTGAAGCAATTTCATAAGAAAATGCCGCACACTAGAGAGGAATTTTCTGCTGATCTTTTTTGTAGCTTTTCAGTAAGAAATTAGGCATGGTTGGCTGATCATATTATGTATTTCCTCAGAGAGTTAATAACCTTGTCCGATGTGTATTCTAAAATTATCATATTTGCTTCAGTTGTCCCTTTTGGAAGAGTGCAAGTTAGGCGGATCAGACTGGTTTTACAGTTGCTCAATTTTAGCCCAACCTTAAGAATTGAAATTCAACGTTAATCCACGTTATTATGTGATATACAAATATACGTATATAATAAGGTGCTAATGAACTTTCAAAAAAAAAAAAAGATGGATAAAAATGTTTGGGATATTCGGTACCTTTTTACATGAATAGTTGAACTGATGAATAACAAGAAAGTATTAAAAATAAAACAAACCAACAAATTGTTTTCTTTATTTTTTTTAAATTAGTTTATATAATTTGAATTTACTTGCTTTGATGTATTTGATCTAATGATTAAGATAGTTACTATGTTTTTATATATAATATAACTAAATACACATGTATACTATATTTATACATTGGTTTTTATCGGATAGCACTCATAGGGTGGCTAAGCCCAAGTCCAAGCTCAGCCCAAATTAATTCTTAGTTTCATTTTTCTGTCCTATACTAAATTCGGTCCAATGAAATACTGTCGATGCTCAGTTCTCTTCTGGTTGAGTTTGGATTTTACGGATAAATTAGGTAGTGTTTGGAGCTCCAAAAAAAAAAAAAAAAAAAAAGTTTCTAATTTTCTCTAATTAAATTTCGTCACGAGTCACTTTTACATTAACTTTTAATTTTTTTTTTTTTTTTTGAACTTTTTTGGAATTTCAATTTGTCCGTGGTTCCAATTTATGTATGGAAAAAAAAAAGAAAAAAGAAAAAAAGAAAGAAAGAACTTGACTCTTGTTTCTGTGATTTCATTCATTCGGTTCCAGGTTCACCCATACACTTACCGGAACGAAAACCAGTTCTTACACTTCAACTTTAATCAAGACCCATACATGGAATATGATTACTGGATAAACAAGATAGGAGTGGATGGTCTCTTTACAGATTTTACAGGCAGCCTCCATATGTTTCAGGAATGGAATTCTCCAGTTGATAGTGAAGATGCATCTAAATTATTGCACAGGATTGCATTGTTGATAGCCAAATATAGAAACACATGAAATGGTTTGACTATATGTATATTTATATTTTAGTTTTTGAATAATGTTAATAAATTAGTCATTTTCCCTGGTGATCCAAACAAATTCTTGGAGCCTTGTTTGGATCAAGGATTCCTTGAGGGTAAGGCAAGGGAATGAGAGTCAAAAGCACTACTTTTATTTAATTCGTACTTGAAAACGGTATGTAAGACTCAGGGGATCTGATTTAATTTATTGCCAAATGCTTCTAGTTTTCATTTAACTTTTAATATATGCAAACAATAGTAATAAACAATTGGGATCGATTCTATATTTTCTTTCCATCTTCTTTCTTATTTTTTATTTTATTTATTTATTTTTCACTAAATTGTTAATCCAAACACACCTTTACACTTCATTTCAATTGATTTGATTTTAAAATAAAAAATTGATTCGATAAATAAAATTTTGTATTTGGAACACACATTTAAATTTAAGAATTGAATTGAATTGATTCAAGAAAAAAAATAAATTTGAACACGTTAATAGGAAATAAAAATATGGTAAATATGATATATATATTTATATAAGGATAAATTTATTCACTTATTTAAATGACTTAAGAAAATAATGAATTCTTATCAAACCAGTTAGATTTCAAATGATATAGAAATTTTAAATTTAAGTAATGAAGTAGAATTAAATATAACTTATAAAATCTTATTTTAATTTCACACATAAGAGTTGCTGTTGACTCTCATCAAATAAAATTAAATCCTAACAAACTCACCATTTCAAATAGAATATTAGTATTCCACACATTCCACCTGAATGTTGATTAATCATACTCATGAATTGCCAATCAAATCTTGTTCATCAAAGCTCTAAAAGTTAACATGAATTTGGCATTATCTATTGAATAATTGATCGGAAAATTTCTAGATATTCGCTTTAAAATTTAGAGTAGATGGTTTGTTTGCACTTTAAAGTTAAATTGAATTTCTTTAATTAATATTTAATTCATTTATAAATTAAAACAAAAGTTTGAGTTGCTGAAAAATTAGTTTAAATTAATTTAGGTCCACCTACTAATTAAGAGAATAAGTCTAAAACTTTTAACAAAGCCTTCCCTGCGGAGATGACCTCGGTACTCACCGAGTTTAAAACTACGACTGCCCTCTTACACTTGAGAGGTAAAATTTGAACACATTTTAGGGTCGGTCAATTACCATTGTCATAGGATTATCATCATAACAACTCATCACAATCTACAATTAATTCATATCATCTCAACAATAAATCAACACTTTTCATTTCATTTAAACACACATTTACATTTTTATAAGATATTCAAAATACTTTAATTACGTACTCTTTACTTAATTATTTTATTCTTTTCGTATCCAAAAATTTAGATGGAACGTAAAAATAAAATTCCAAAAACTTCAAGTTCTTGAGGCTGTCATTTTAGCTTTTCTCCAATGTCACTCCTTCTTAAACTTAAGGTTATTTTGTTTTTTATTTTTTTGAAAATAATGTGTCCAAATGATACCCCCAAAATTTATATAAACTTTATAGGAAAATTTAAAATTTGATAGCCTTAAATTAAAAGCTTTGTGAGTGAACATTTATCCATATTTATGCAAAATGAACACATAAATATTCAACAAAATATTTTTACATATCATATATATAAATAAAATGTACTAAATTCACACCATAGATCTTGAAAAAAAAAAAAAAAAAAGACAAAAAAACCTCAAAGTTTAAAACTTCTCTTTTTTGTATCTCCCATCTCAGATTGAATCATCACGATTCGACATTGCCACGATAATCACGACATCAAAAATACTAAAGCCTGATTATTCTTAACCTCAAGCCCTCACTTTCTCTCTCTTCTTTTTCTCTTCTATCTTTCTTTGCCCTATCTTCTATATCCCTCTCTTTTTCTCTTTCTTAGTTTACTTCTCACTGCCACCCCTCAAAATTTATCATATACTTATATATATACACCTAACTTTCTTGCTTGGTGACCACAAAATAAGAAAAAACAGAAAAAGAAAAAAAGTTGCTTTATGCTCATCAAGGTTCTTCACGTGACTTCAAGTATCATTTGACCGTTCATTATTTTTTTTAATATAACAATATATTAAAGTGATATATATTAAAAATTTATATTTTTAGATTATTACATTCTCCTCTCCTTATAAAAATTTCGTTTCCGAAATTTGAGACAATCAGCACAAACATAACTCTAAGAAAACAATTGTAGGTATATTCTTCGTATCTTAAACTCACACTCCCAAGTAGACTCTTCAATATCATGATCTTCTAACATAAGCAGGATTATTAAAAATTAACTCATTAAATATTACTCAGATCATTTCGCAAATTAACAAATCATAGCAAATCAAAAACATAAATATCCACGCTTCTGCTGCACTACTCCGAACTCAGTAACTAATTTAGGAACTCCTTAAATAATTTGTAATAACAATCCACCATCAAATCATTATCTTAATAACACCCATCTTTAACCTCTATCCTATATTACATTATCATTATATACTTGTCTAAATTTTCACAATATTACACCTAATCATCTCCTAAGACAAAATCCTTTATTAATTTTAACTTTATAACTTTCCTTTTTATTCCTATACCTCTACTTCTGAAGTACCACTCCATATTTGCATATCCATTAAGTTACCAATCTTCCAATCCAACCCAACTCATTAGATACTGATTAAAATTAAAATCCGCAAATTCTAAACCACGATTTACCATGTTACTCACAACATAGTTAACCATCTGAATATAAAATAGGGAAACTAACAAATAAACTCAGTAGGTTATTTATTCCATTTCAAAGCCTTTCTCCTTTCACATATTCATCCTATTTCTTACTCCCAACTGTAACTAGACTCACTTATTAGCTTCTAATTTTTACCAAACTAAACCCGAATAATCCTTTCCACTAGAAATCATCTCACCTAACTTGATATTCCCGTATATACACTTACGTACCATAAACCAGTTGGTAGATCAATAGTTTTAATTTTTACTTACCAAAGCATGCATCATAAGTATTATAAGTTCTAACATAATCTACAAACAATCAAGCACATGAAATTCCTTGACCAAGTATTTAATACCATGTTCCTCATTTCAGTTACACACACATATATATATCTACATACCATGTCAACTTCATCCCAGACTTCAACAAATGATCCTTTATTAATAAAAAATCCAGCAAATGCATTATATACAAATAACTTAAGAACATACACATTTCTATAACTTGTTTAGATAATCATTAAACACTTTGCTCATCAAATCCATGAATACTATTGGAGCATTAGTCAATCCAAATGGCAGTACCAAAAACTCGTAAAGCGCCATCTCGAAAATATCCTCCTACCTTACCCTCTGTTGATGGTACGCAGACCTTAAATCAATCTTTGAAAATATCAATGATCCTTTCAACTGGTTAAATAATTCATCAATTCTTGGTAATAGATACATATCCTATTTATCTTTCTATAGTCAATACACATCCTCAACATCCCATGGCTGGAACCTCGTAACCCTCTATCCATATTATCAATACCATTCCTGAATAATTCTATTTCTAGAAATTTATTTATCTATTATCATAATTCTCATCCTAAGAATCTCAAAATCCCAAACATTTCCTCAAAGATCTCACTAAAAGAATCTTAACAACAATCAAACTCCTTGGCTTTTTACTTAAAGCATTGACCATTATATTGGTCTCGCTCAAATAAGAGTGGGGATTTTAAAACCAAATCTTCCTAGTACTCTATTCAATTACATTATCTCATAGTCAAATAACATTGCATAAACAATAATTTTGAAATTCTTATGTTCTGAGTACATTCTAAACGTTTTTACAATTCTACTAACCTTATTAAGGCTTCAATGCGAAGCCAATGCACTTAATACTAAGTCAAGCACAAGTAAATCCTTCTCATGTGATTTCAACTACATCAACTTACATCGTCATCTGATCATTATGCATTAGCACAAAACCTAAAATTTTCTTATAACTCGGCACAATATGCAAAATAACTCCTTCCAGGGGTAAAAATAACCAATATAAAGTTTCAATTGACTTACACATCAACACATAAAATGTTCTTATAAATCCTATCCTACCAATTTCTAACTTTTTCCCAGATCAATCAAATTAATAAGTCCGTCAGTTGAGAGGTACCCTAAATAAGATAGCGGTAGTAACCCACCAAACTCATAAAGCTTGGATATCAAACATAACATCGGTCCTACTCAGCTAATACAACTGAAACCTTTGGAGGATCCATCGCAATTACTCAACTAAATATCACTTGACCCCAAACTTTATCTCAAACAAACCAAACTCATACTTATTATTCTTAATGCATAACCATTCAGTCAAATTACAAAAATTCGATAACCCATATGTTTCCTCGATTACCTCTAAGTTTAACAATCTCTAATTTACTCAAAACAACCATCCCTCCTTAATGAGAATTTCCAATGTCTTCACGGCAAAATACTATATTAACTAAAATTATAGGCCCATAAACTACTTGACTAAATTCTTAACTTTCAATACTTAACCAGTACTATAGAATGTGATGCAATAAAAACAGGAGAGACACCTGACATAAAATTTAGGAAAAGCCAATCTATCTCTATGGCCCCACTCTTTCTCAAGAAACACGTCCATAATCTACACATTACCCGTAGAAAACAAAATCGAGGACTCCTTCTCATTCAACCTCAAGCTAACCATCTGAACACAAGGTTTCCCAATGCACTTAATAGCATCAATGAAGAAGGCAACATTACTATTGCCTCATCCCAAATCTAAACTACGATGTTATCAAATAAACAATCATCGCTAATCCATAGTAACAATCAATCCTCACTTACAAAGTTGGTAACTCATCCATTTCAAAATTTAAATCTCTACCATTGCCATTACTACTTTAAAATCATTCCAAAATTACACATCACTTAACAATAAAATGCAATCTCAACAAATCCTTAAGTCACTAACTTAGACTCTCGAAGCATCTTGTCTATTATATTCACAACCACATCTAACCATCATTCCTAATGTCAGAACTACTATAATTACCGAAAAAAAATGTCAGAACTACTATTAAAATATATTTCAAATCTTATGCCTAAGCCCAACAGACCATTACTGGTTAAATTACTTGCCCACACATTGGCTTTACTTACCATCAGCTAAGGATGTTTCTTAGGTTTTTATGTCCCTTACCAATAAGGTCACTTTCTAGTAACATTCTCATTTCTGTCTGCTTACACTACCAATTATACCACAAAATACTAATGAGTCTATTTTCAAAAATAACTAAATGTCAGTTATAACATATAAGCATGCAACCTGCAATGCCAGACTCCTACTATCCCCCAAGTATTCTAACCTAAGCACTGATGCCAAGTTGTTATGCTCTGAATCTTATGACCTGATGAGTGAGTGAATAAGTCACATATCATATGCAATAATTACCTAAACCCTAATTAGAGCCACAAAATCAACCCTGGAGCATACATTCAAATAAATAACTAAAATAATTTAATAAAATCAAAGTCTTAGTCCAACTAGACAAAAGTGCTCCAACTAAACCCAAAGCAAAAATATTGGCCTTATGGCCTTACAACCATATTGAATAAAATCTAAACTAAATATAAGGTTCTAAATATTAAACAATAAAGTTTGCTCCAATAAAACACACTCAAGTTTCCCCAAGCCACCTATCTAAATTACCAGATTCTACACCTACATCACAATCTGTAGGGACATTGGCACTAATCCACTAGTGTCCACGATGCATAATAGAAACATATATGATATGCAGTAGTAATAAATAAACAACAATTTAATATTAATGTTTACAAAGCACGAAGCATCACATGTCCAATTCATCTAACATATTATTCCAGTTATACCGTTTCCTTTACCTCTTTATTATCACATCACAATCATGAGTGAAAAATATTAAAATATTATCGTTGACGAGTCCAGACCCGATGGCCACGATTAGCTAGATAATCATCATCATTGTAGGCTACTAATCGAGTGGCATGAATACCAATCATTGCGTAGGTTTCGGGTTTTTCAACCCTAGTGTAATTTCTGTACCCTTCTTGTTTTCCTCAATATTTTTCAACCCAGCAAACCACAAATCATTATCTTTTTATTTATTACCATTGTTATAGCATTATCATTATAACAACTCATCATAGTCAACAATGAATTCATATCATCTCATCAATAAATCAACATTTTTCATTTCATAGTACAAACACATTTCCCTTTTTATAAAGTATTCAAAATACTTTAATTACATAATCTTCATTTAATTATTTTATTCTTTTCATATCTAAAAATTTAGATAGAACTTAAAAAAAAAATTCAAAAACTTCAAGTTCTTGAGGCTATCGTTTTAGCTTTTCTCCAATTTCACTCCTTTTTAAACGTAAGGTTATTTTATTTTTATTTTTTTGAAAATAATGTGTCCAAATGATATTAGACATGACATTGCTTACCTAGATTTAACAGAGGACATGGCCCTAAACAGATTTGATTGGCGTCGTCAAATCTATATAGCCGACCCCACCTAGTGGGAAAAGACTTAGTTTGGTTTGGTTTGGTAATGTGTCCAAATGATACCCCCAAAATTTATATGAACTTTATAGGAAAATTTAAATTTTGATAGCCTTAAAAGCTTTTTGGATGAAAATTTATCCATATTTATATGAAATAAATGCATAAACATTCACCAAAATATTTTTACATATCATATATGTAAATAAGATGCACTAAATCCGTGCCTCAGATCCGAAAAAAAATAAAAAAAGATAAGAAGCCCCAAAGTTTAAAACTTCTCTTTTTCGTATCTCCTACCTCAGATCGAATCACCACAATCTGACATTGCCATAACAATCACAATGTCAAAAATACCAAAGCCTGGCTATCCTCAACCTCAAGCCTTCACTTTCCCTCTTTTTTTTCTCTTCCCTCTTTCTCTTTACTTTCTCTTCCCTTTCTCTTTATTTTTCTTTTCTCTTTCTCGGTTTACTTCTCACCGTCGCCCCTCAAAATTTATCACATATTTATATATATATACCTAACTTACTTGCTTGGTGATCACGAAATAAGAAAAAATAGAAAAAGAAGAAAAAATTCTTTATGCTTATCAAGGTTCTTCGCGGGACTTCAAGTATCATTTGACTGTTTACTTTTTTTTTTTAATTTAAAAATATATATTAAACTAATATATATTAAAAATTTAGATTTTTAGGTTATTACAAAACAACTATATTTTAATGAAAAGTTTAAAATATTTTATACTTGGAAAAAAATATTTACATTTTCCTATATAAAAATGTTGATTACTTAATTAGTCTCTAAATTGGTATTTTGTGAAGTATATTTTATGTATACTTAATCAAAATCTTGAAATTAATTACATTATTTAGAATGAATATCTGCATTTGATTTTGTTTTATTTTTGATGTGATTTTTAAATTTAAATAGGTCTTTTGTGTGATTTAAATTTTAACTGTGTTAAAGAAAATTGCTAGAAGTGTAGAGAATTTAATGAATTGAATGCATGAATGTCTTTAGACTATTGAAAGTAAAAATTCAATTTAATATTGACCAAGAAGTCTTCATGTTAAGAATCCTACCTCAAGTTCAAGATGGCAAGAACACAAAGAAAGCAAGGATACAAGATGATGAATGAACTTCCTCTCTTCCTCTTCTTCTTTTTTCTTTCTTCTTCTTTCTTCTTCTTCTTCTTCTTCTTCTCTCACAGTACACACACATAATATACTCTGATTCTTTCTCAAAAACCAACTAAACTCACACAACTAGTAGTTCTCTCTCTCTCTCTCTCTCTCTAATTTAGACAACTTTTCCTCCTTCAACCCACACATGCATGAGGTATACAGTTGGTGAGGTAGTGAAGGATACAAAGAGACTTGGAAAACAACTAAAATGCCAAGACACATGGGTGTAGACACCCCAATTTTGCCCCCTTACTTAAAATTTACAATATGTAATACTTTTAGTTGAATAGTGCTCTACTAATTAGCTTTCTTTAATCATAGGATATGTCAAAGTGCTAGAATCCAACAAAGAGAGAATAACTAACAAAATGACGATTGTACCCCTAGAGCTAGGGAAAGTCAAGTTGAAGGCTCAAATCAGAGCAAAAGACCACCAGACTATACAAACATGTCCAACACATCAAACAAACAACTCTAACCTCAACAGAAGAGTCAAAATTCAGAATTAACAATCAATTCAGTCCAGAAGTCAAGAATGGCCTATACCAACGCACCCATAGGACAGTATCAACCGGAATTCCTAAATTAAGCCAGTAATACACAAGAAGATATAAAAACATCCAAAGACATGCTAAAGGACATAGATAGCTCAGAACAGCCAAAATACTCCTTTAAAGGTCATTCAGGCTCCACCGACTCAAAATGGCTCTTACTGGTGAAAAGAAGCTACTGACGTACTAGACACGATTTGAGACCTTAGACGAAGTCAGAAGGCCTTCAATTGTACAAAAATGTCAAGGTTAAGTTTCTTGAGGTAATGGCATAGCTAGGTCTACTCAAGTCAAATCTAAGAAGGTCCCTCTGCAACCCTAACTCAAAATTTTATTAATATTTTATAAATTCATAAAAGTGTCTTGGAGTCTCATCGATGGCATTTTTGGATTCCTCATACCTAAAAATGGTAGAAGGAGCTACCATAGTCGTGCCTCCAAGGGTTAGGCATAGGATTTGGGTAACCCCTCCTCCATTTCAGCTTATTTCAAAACAATAATTTTCAAACAGATATAACTCGGTCCTAGAAAATCCAAATTGAGCCTAATTTTGATCTGATTGGTCTAAATTGCTCTAGAAAGTGTCTAGGAGGTCCCAAAAGCTCCTGAAAATTGTGATAAATGTCTTAGAATGGCCTAAACTTATCAGGACAGAACCCAAACTTAGCCGAACATGGTCTGAGCCAGGGGTTCAGGAGAAATGACCCACGTTTTTGGCCTGGCTGCCCTCTTGCCTGCCACACAAGTGTGGTAAACTATTTTGCCTACCTAGAATGGAAGGATATTCTGACCTACTTATTTTGCAATCTTGATCACCTGTGGTGCTTAGCAGACATGTTCGCCCATCTTGACAAAAAGAAAGAACTGCAAAATGGCCCCAGCAAAGAGTTTTATCTGTTTTGTCAGGCAAACTTGTTCGCTCAACAAAACGGGCAATTCTTTTTGCCTGTTTGAACAAGAAAAACCTTTGTTTGATCCAGAAAATCTATAAATAAAGGCCTCCCCCTCCTTATTTCATTCATTCAACACTTAGCACCCTTCAAAGCTCTCAAGTCTAGAGTTTTTATCTCTAGAACAAGCCTGTATCGATATAATTTTCTCTCTATAAAATTTTTATTTTATTTTTCAATTTAATATATTTGCATAATTAGAATAGAATTTATAAATGAAAATATTTTGTCAATGAAAGGTATTCGGATCATAATTCAAGTTCAGGCTGAACCCGATACGTGATATTAACTGAATTTACCAGAGACAAATTTTGTAAAATTCCTGATATCATACATATATCATGCCCACATTATACTACTATGTCTTACCATGCCATAACATCATTCTACAATGCCTTACAACGTCATAATACTATGTTGCCATACCATATCCTGTCATAACATCACATTACCATGCTAGGCCATGTTAAATGTCATATTTATCATGCCATGCCATCTCTGCCATATTTACTATGTCATTGTTATCTTATATCATGCTAACACGCCATATTGCCATGCCATGCCATGTTATACCATGCCATGTTCATGCTATGCCATGCTAATATGTCTTATCACCATCCCACATCATAGTATAACATGCTAGGACATCATTTAACATGCTAGCACTTGCTGTAACATGCCATGCATCATGTTTTGATATGCCTGTATAAATTTTGACATACTAGAACACATCCAGACATGCAAACACACACCCAATTGGGTTAACACAGACTTAGAAATCAAGTACTTACTAATCTAGAGCATTCACCTTAGTAAGCGAGAATCCAAAGATTGGGAATGACTAAGGATTGGCTAAGCCGATGATTTCTAAATCATGACTTCCTTTAGATGTAGAATCTAAGTTGTCATTACATTTAACATGTTCATAGCATATTAGCTCATAGAAACTGCAGCACTCATGTCATACTAGTCTTCTAAGCACATAAACTTGATCATCATCACCAAAAACTAAGCTCTTGATTAGAGCTTAGTTCTTTTCCCAAATGATAGACACTCACCCACATGCATTAGGCACATCCCTGGAGCAAAGCTCATTTCTATAATTATGCGCAGGGCGACAACTATCTCCTCGTCGGGAGCAAGGCTCCTTTTCCCCCATTACGCACCTAGTGCTGTCTTCTTCTTATCTAAAGCAAGGCTCCATTCCCGTAATTATGTGCAAGACGCTAACTATTTCCTATTACTTAGAGTAAGGCTTTATTTTCACAGTTATGTGCAAGGCATTAACTGTCTATTCCTTTAGAGCTAAACTCCTTAATGGAGTGAAGCTCTTTCCTCAGGTATGCGCCAGGCACTATCCTTCTCGTTTGGAGCAAGGCTCATTTCCCCTAGTTAACCATTTCCTAATTATGCGCAAGGCGCTAACTATCTCTTGCCATTTGGATCAAAGACCCTTTTCCTAGTTAAGTATGAGGTGCTAACTATCTTTTATCATCTAGAACGAAAGTCTTTTCCCTAGCTATGTGCAAGGTGCTAACTTTCATTTCAATCTTAGAGGTAGGATCTCACAATACAAAGATGATTATTCCTAATATATACCTAGAGTTAGACTCTTTCTTTCCCTCATCTCATATCAGAAGCAAGGCTTCTTCATATTAATCTCTTATATAGAACTGACCTTATCAATCATTCCTTCGTACACTTAGCCCACTTGGCTAATGATGAGGCTCACTATGCTTGAGGCCAATCAGTTTACCATCATGATATTCTGGTCGCACTTGCATCCACACATACATGGCAACACATCACATCTGCACGAGGTGTAAACCTTCTTACATGAGCTATGGTGACTTGATCCCTTCACAAGATACGTAGGCAGTTCAAGCAGATAGCTCGAGTGCAATCTCCACAGTCTTTATAGATCATCTGTGTGAGACGCAAGTCACACTTGGAGCAAGGCTCTCACACATAAAATCACCTAGTTCAACCATAGGTTCTAAACTATGTTGACCTGATCCCTTCACAGGGTACGTAGGTAACTTAAGCACATAGCTTAAATCCAATCACTTTGGTCTTCAGAGACCATATTTCAATACTTATTTCATTCCTAGTACAACACACATATTTATGCATAAAGGACTACATAAGTCTATTTTCATGTCAAACATAAATTCCCAGCTCAAATCTCATCCCTAGTCATAGACTTCATCTTTAAAATTGCATTATAGTCAAACTAACATATAAAGCCCTCTAGGGTGCATAATTTCCATATCGGTAGACATTACACTACACTCACACACACAAGCTAGGCTCAGCTACCTTGCAATTCATGCATCATTTGCATTCAAGGTTGTATTGTTATGCTTAACATAAACTGGAATACTATTTTGTGATATTACGATTACAAAGAGTAGAAAGGGACTCTGGATATAATTACCAAAAAAAAAGGGAGACTCTGGATATCCCTAGGTATCCAGGCATGATGGTTTCCATTTGTAGCCAGATTCATGAACTCACTATCTTAGACTGCCCAGATTAGTTGAGAGTCAATAAAAAAGGCCATTTATCACAATTTCAAAAGCATAATAAAAATGGTTTAAACTAAAACTAAAACTTCGGTTTCTTGAGACACCCATTTTGAAAGTGTTGGGTGGCAATTCCTAGTCTTTGTTGTCAAGGCCCTATTTCAAAATAAAAATGTACTTTTTCATATTTGGGCAATCTCAGATACACCATGTCGCAATAATGCCTTACGACCCATACCCGTCAGCCCAGCACGCGGATTCAGTCACAACAATGGGGTAGAGCTGGTGTAGTGCTCCCCACACCTATGTAACATATATATATTTATATATAATTCAAATATCAAATAGTGGAAAACTGTAAAAAGCTTAGAAAACACACTGTCATCTAGACACATGTACAAAAAGAGTTCTAGACCCAGGAAGACTTTAGTGTTAAAATGCTTAATTTGTGCAAAATGAAAATTATGCTCTCAAAATAAAAGAATACCTGAATAATCCTTAAATAATAGAATAATCCAAATAAATACTAGATCACAACATGTCTTGTAACTAAAACCCTAGCTTAGGCTAAGGTAGAAACCATGGTGGATTTTTCTAAGTTTTAATTACTTAATACAATTATTTTGATGCTCTTAATTCAATTTCTTCATAATTGTTTTGACGAATGTTTTTAATAATTTTTTAAAAAATTTAGTCTCTCTATAATTTTTGATTAGTCATAGATAGGGATAGATAGCTAGCACAATGAACTCTTAGGATTTTCCTTTGATTCATTGTAAACAGAGAATTATACTTTGACATGATTAATACTTAAATTCCCTGTGTTTTTAAATCTTCAAACTTATTTTCTTTATTTCAAAAATATCAAATTTGGTTTTCAATGGAAAAATCTTCAGATTGAGTTTCTTGCATTTGCATTTATTCAATTGAATTATATTTAAGTAATGAGAATTAAAATTACATAATGATACTATCGTCAATACCTAATATCTTAGTGTTATTTCTATTGGCTTTTAAAACCCAAATTCATTCCATTATTTGTCCAATTAAATTATTTTTCTAAATTCAAATTTTTGTTTTTAATTTTTCAAAATGTTTTTGATTTTCCCTTTTCGATGTGGTTCGATCTCAAACTTACCAAGTTATTACTTGTGGTCATCCTGCACTTGAGAGATATAACCTTTATAGACCCCAGATTTTGTAACCCGGGTTGTGAACACTAATAACATGCAATCAACAATAATCATCCATCAAACTCAATTAAAGTTATACAACCACCCTAGTGCATACTCATGAATAAAATATTAACACATAACAAAGTCTCAGTCTTAGCCAGACACATTACGCCATATTATTCATAAGGGCTCAATCAGCCTACACAACTCAAATAAGTACAATGATAAATCAATACAACTTGCCACTCTAATAAGGGCACAAAGTGTATATTACGCTAACCCAAGGATGAAATAAAAGAACAATATAAATCTCTAAATTCAAGTCTTTGCTAGGAGGCTCATCTTAAACCTACAACCAAAAATGTAGGAGAGTGAGCACTAGTTCATATTTGCCCACTTTACACACATACAAAATATGTCCTATCATACTACTAACATGAACTTACTACATTATACACGTAACATGCCACCTCATAATTACCAAAAGAAAAAACATGCCACCTCATGCCATAGCATGTTACTATCATGTAACAGATAATAACAATAACATATAATATTCTTAACATCATCATTGAATATTATCAACATCAATATCATTTATCCAATAATTGACTTAATATTCATGATTTACTGTCTAATCAGTCTTCATATCAACACTTAACCAATTAAAAAGCAATCCTCAATGATTCAACACAGCATCTTATCTTTTATGTTATAATCAACCATTCTTAAACTCAATTAGTTGTCATGTTCATCTATCAACCCCATATTATTATTGTTATTGTTATTGTTGTTATTGTTGTTGTTGTTGTTGTTATCATATATATATGTATATATATTCCAGACATTTATATATATTCCACACATTACTATCTATTAGGAGATATCCTAGCTTTTTATGCATAACCAAATAAGGCCAAAATAATCATATTCCAATTCTAGTCTTACCAATTTCACTCTTAATACCATGCTATCATTAATGACTTAGTAACTTATGCTTCAACTAAATTCTAAATTATATTACCACATAATTTATTTCCCATTATCCCTTATCCGTGCTCACCCCTTATTAATTTACTTACTTTAAATATAGTTTTCAATATATTATTACACTCTTACATACTTATATACCCATGTGTACACGTCTTCATGCATACAGCTCTACAATCCATTAATCATGCAGCCACACACACATAACCACACTCTATTACCTCATAATCATACCCCTAAGACAATAAGTAACCATGCGCACACATTCTATTACCCCTTGATCACACAGCTAGGATAATAGATAACCACACACACATACATACAACATTCTATTATCCCTTGATCACATAGCCAGGATAATAGGTAACCACACACACATACTCTATTACCCCTTAATCGTACAGCCAAGATAATAGATGACCCCACACACATACACACACACATTCTATTATCCCTTGATCACACAACCAGCATAATAAATAACCACATGCACATACTTTATTATCCCTTAATCACACAGCCAAGATAATAGATAACCACACACACATATACATAGACTGTCTCGTTATAATGAGCATAGAGTCTTGTAGCCATCTTTGTCTTTTATGGGCCAATATCCAACGAAAATGATTAATCAAATCATCATCATTTATGAGTCTTAATTCAAGGGTCACAATTAACCACGTCAATGTGGGGTTGTAGGCTACTAAGCTATTGGCGCTATGACTAAAACCCGCACAGGTTTTGGAACTTTCAACCTATGGGTATTGCGTACCCGGATTTTATTTTCCATTACATCCCATCATGCACACAGTTCTTAACATTACTTACCCACAACAAATCCATACACCATCTTGCACATCTTACCACACTATCCTTTTCAATATTATAGATTTCATATATCCATTTTACACTAATGAATAGAGTGTTTGACTATTACATCAAACTTAACGCACAAATATTTTCATTTCCAATTACTTTATCCACTTTTTCAGTACCACTTTCCTTTTTATCTCCTAATATAATTTATCAATTTATTTTACTCAAATAATAAAGCAACCAAGATCACAACAAATTATAAGCAATCCTAACCATCTAAATTATCCAATCTCAACATCAAATACCAACCACATTATGATTTTTAATCTTCCAATGTATAGAATGTCAATCATTATGTATAGCAGTTTTCACTTTTACCATAGTTAAACCAATTTAGCAAGATTGTTTTGGTGCCACCATCTCCCATGTCAAATGACAAACTCCATTAAGTATCAATCTCATTATATTCATCATCTATAATCAATTCAAGATCAACTTCATTCATTTTCTTCTAAATAAATTAATTAAATCCTATAAATACACACTAAACTAGGGATTAATATGAACTATTAGTATTTTGGGACTATGGTCTAGTGTTTGCTCTAGATAGATGTTTGCCTTTAATTGTGGACAACATTTATATGATTGATTATATTTGCATGTGATTAGCCCACACCTTGGTTTATGAAAAATATGAGACACAATACGACGCATCCGAATCCAACTCTAATTCAATCCAATCAAGCACATGTGACGAATCTAGATTATACTTCTAAAGTATAGACACATGAAAAACTTCATGCACTGCTAAAAGTTGAGGTGGCAAAGCAAGATGATACACATGTTTACTAAAAACATAATATGACTAGAAACATGATCTTTCATCGTGCACATGTTGCGCAAATTTAAACTCAAGCACTTGCAACATTTAGTTTGACATTTGCAACTACTAATGTACAATTCTCAGTGCAACTTTTAATTTATTTTTTTTTCTTTGGTTGTAACTCTTACTTGAGATTGCGTAGCATGAATTTGCTATGTTTTCACCTTTCGTCATGCACATGTTTGCTTTAGTTATGTAATTTTATACTTAAACTCGTGCAACTTTTTATTTTATGTTTGCAACTACCTAGGGAATAGTATTTTACTACCTTGGGCCCCCTTAAGCCATTTTATCACATTAACCACCAACAAAAGTAAAGTAGTTTTCATCCAATGATCAATATTTCACAAATGTGGGATCTAACAGGTGGATATTTTTTCGGTACATACCTTAAACCACCTTAAGATATGGTAGAAAAAACCCCTACAATTGTGTAATGTCTCTCTATCTCTCTATCTATACCATTATAATAAGGAAACATTAGGAGTAATTGGTGAAGGTATAAATTTAATGAAGTTAACTATTTGGTGAAGTTCTTATTTTTCTTCCATTAATATCGCTTAGCTATGAATAACCATCGACAACTTAAAAGAGATATATAAATAATTTTTAAATTCTTGTAAGTTATTTAGGTAATTTTGCACTTTTATTTTTCTTTTATTTTTTTTTTATTTTCCTTAAATGTCATTTAGCTATCCTCTACTGTTTTAATTTTCTTTTGTTTTATTTAAATACCCCTTAATTACTTATTATCTACTTAAATACTTTTAACTAGCAATTACTAATCATTTACTATTTGAAATAATTTTATAATTTTTAAATTGTATTTTAAATAAAATAAAATAAAATATTAATTATAGATATACACATATCGTGTGTGTCCCACTTCTAGAATTTATAGATTTTGTCTCTCTTTGGTTTATACAGTGTTGCCAGAAGAGAAATATGATCATAAGTTACATTCTCAAATCTTAAACAATTCCCATATTTAGCGAGCTGAGTGACCCGAATCTTTGTACTAAATCTGTTAATCAACTGTGAGGGAAAAAAAAAAAAAAAAAAGAAGTAGCCATGGAAATTTCTGCTTGTCGAGTGCAATGGACATGGCACATCATGACAGTGTGAGGACCATACTAGTGTTTTTTTTTTTCCATCTGGATGAAATTTTCCTTAGTACCCTGAGAATAACCCTAATTTCTTCAGACAAGAAAAGTCCTTGAAACAATTGAGACCAATCTGTGAATCTCTCTGTGATTATTGCATAAGCCTGGTAATTGATTTTCTGCACTAATTGAAGTCATTGAGGGTCTTATTCCCAAGTAACCTAATCCTCCACCTAAAGGTGGCGAACCACTTTTCAGGGAATTTTATATACGCCGTTCTAGCCAACAAGAGGAAAATATATGTTTATCATGTATTCAAGTAACTCTTGTAAGCTGTAACCATTTTTTGATATAATAGATCGGATTAGTCGCTTAATGAACTCAAGACTTTTCCCTATTTAATTTTCCTCAGCACATGGTGTTCCTTACTTTCAATATTGTGTGCTGCTTTATCCGTAGTTGGAAGATTGCTCGAGTAAATTAGAAGTGGGGCACACACTGTGATGACTCTGCTTTAATCAACACAGTAGAGTCATCACTTGGGGAACCAGGGAGATGAAAACACAGTAAACATTTCAATCAGTTGTGGGCAAGTTGAAGATCCAACTAAACAAATATGAAGTTTTCAGTGAATTAGAACTTCATGGAAGAGTTGCTGCAGGTACAAATCTATTTGAATGCAACAAAACTACCTTTACTGAATTCGAAAAAAATATATTACAAGCACAGGTATGAGAACCAAATAATCACTTCCTAAACTAGATTAGACTTCATTTTCGAACAAAAAACCTGATATCTCAACGAGGATATTTTGCCTGCCAAGACTTGACATGTTTCAATAAAACCAAAAGACATTATTAAGAGACTTTCATCTTTGCTATCTCGTCCAGCAAGAACCTGGATTCAACTGCAAAATCAACTGGAGCAACTGCTCTGACTGTTATTCTCTGCCTTTTGTCATTCATGTACTCTTGTTCTGTAACACTAACTCGAAAAAGGTGAGGAATCCATGTAGCTGCTTTCAGTGTCAGCTGGAAATGATTTCCTTCCTCCTGGAATGGAAAAAATGTAAATATATCTTGGGATCCTTTCTTCAGGCAAGTATCAATTCATAAATTCTATATTTTCCTTGAAGACGAAAAAGAAAATTGTCTATTAAGTGTTGGAATTAGGGGTAGCCACAAATTGAGCTATATTCAAATTCAATTTGTGACTCGTTTAAAATTGAATTCAAATGCTTTACTCAAAAGCAACTCAAGCCCCCCCCACAAAAGTTCAAGTTTGGACCGACCTCAAGTCTAGTACAAATAGTTTGAGCCAAGATCAAGTAAGCCAAAGCTCGACTCAACTTAGGCTACCATGCAAAAGCCCAAGTTTGCACCAACCTCAAGCCTGGTACTAATGGTTCAAGCCAAGATCGAGTAAGCCAAAGCTCATCTCGACTCAATTCCACGACCTTTTTTGAATTAGTTAGCATTTTGTATAAATAGTTTACCTGGGATTTCAATTTATCAAGCTCATCAGCAGAGCAACCAATAATTTTCTCTGCTTGATCATTGAACACAGAGAACCAAGCCTCACCACTTGCATCGGAGACTTTGGCAACCATTATATATCTGAAAATTAAGACCAAAGAAAGAAGAATGTATTAAAGCTTCTGTGGAGCAGCTGGCAATACTTGATGCTATTTTGAAAATTTTGTTCGTTAATATTCAAAAACCTTAAACTGCACTGTTCATCATTCTTCTGGCATCCTTCACACCAATACCCAGATCCAATAGCTTCAGTAACTTTCTTGTTGCAAGTCTTGCAAGCACGATACCACATAGTTTGATCAGGCTTGATCAAACTAATGTATGCTCTTACACTGAAAAATACAGGCTGCCCAACATAAAAGAATTCCGATGAAAGACCTCACCATGCCCAGCTTCAAATCCTCATTAAAAAAGTAAAATAAATAACAGACCTAATCCTAATTTGACTAGGGTCCTGTTTGTTGTAAAATGTTTCTAAAATTATTTTTTTAAAACATGAATAAATATGTTTTTCTCAAACTATTTTATTTTGAAACAAACAAAAAATAAATTGAAACAGATATTATTATAGTCATTCCACTTGGAATTTATGTATGACATTTTCATTTTTCTTTAAAAAAAAAACACACTTCAGACTTTGCCAATTATTCAAATTTCTTGCGCATACTTACATGTTAACAAACTGGAGGAAAAATTAGTTGGAAGAAAACATGGACAGCTGAAGATATGATACCTTATCCTCACCCAAGGATGAGTTATGGGTTATGCTGGAAAGGGAGACACGGTCAGAATACATGGATCTCATTCCACTATTAGTTGTGGGGCTCATTCCTGAGCCAACAGAGTTCATTGAAGACTCTTTACCTTCAGAATCATACCTATTTACAAAATAAGAATAATACTCAAAACTTGTTTTTTTGAAAGAATTTAAGGGGAAAAAGGGAGGGCTACCAAGGGAACAACGACTTACCAGGATCTCAACTTTTTTGATTCAAGTGTATCAGGATTTACCACAACAATGCTCTTGCTCAAGGTTGACAAAGATACACCTAAAGGAAAAAATAAAAAATAAAAAAAAATAAAAGGCAATCAAGTACTGATCAACTTGTCATTTACTTTCAAATTGGTACGTACTAGATAAATCTAGATGTTGAATAAAGCAAAGAATATACCTTGGAAGTCTCCAACTTTCAAGGATTTAATTGCAACTACAGGAGACTTGTCAGAAATATCTAATAGTTCTTGTCCTATGTTCATTGCAAGATCATTCCATAGAGATACCACAACTGTTTTTTTCCTGGAAAATTATATCCCATGGCTCTCAATATAACATATCAGTTAAGAAACAAGAAAATTCTGTGATTATGTGTACACTTACGTTTCATCAGCAATAGTTATATCGCGTTTTGGAATAGTTTCATTGTTACTTTTTCTTCGAATGCTCATTGTAGGAGAGACGCCTTGAACCACACCAATAACATCTGCAATTTGTGACAGCAAAGCAAATTATAACACCAAAACAAAGATGAAAAAAAGTAAAAGTAAAAAAACAAAACAAAACATACAAATAAACAAAGAGTTGCGAGGAAGAAGTCCCACCAATCAACTCCTTTGAATTGACATATGGACCCAATTGATCAATTGGCACAAAGTTGAATTTTGTTTCAGGAATAAAGGTTGCTTCATCACTCGCTTCTTCCACCTCAGAATACTCATTCAAGGTCATTTCATAGTCATTATGCACTGTTTTGAACTGCTTATTCGCAACTTTTAGTGTACCCTTTGATATGTAATAAACCTTCCCCAACTGAAACTTCTCATAGAACTTCTTTGCTGCTTCATTGAACATTGTTGCCTGTATTTGGGTACCCTGCACCAAAAGAAAATCAATTTAATTCATCAACCTAAAATTTTCCAAAAAGTAAAAAACATTGGAAAAGTTGGATGGGTCGTATAACCTTTGTTAAATGTTCAAATAGTGTTTACTTACATCTAAATCTGTTAACTCCACATTGAAGACACAGCCTTCTCCTCTGGCATTTTTATATGTCCTCATACTTCCTTTGTTTGTAACCCGAACCTTTATAGTCCAGTTTCCTTGGTAAGGATTCAAAGAAACGAGTGGATGGACTCTCCTTGTCATTGCTGTTCGTGCAGTAGGTGCCATACTGAAGAAAAGAAAATACTATCAAAACCCAATAGAATCACCTTTGTATCAATAGATAAATGAACAGAATAGAACCACATTTCCTAACTATAAATAAATAAATAAATTGAAGACCCATGTCATAAAAATTTATCTACATGACTGTTTTAACAGAGTTTAACCTGAAGCAACATTTTGGATATGCAGTTGAAATAGACAATGATACTCACTTCCCATTCTGTTCGTGCACAATCTGAGCAGCTGATTTAGCAACAACTTCTTGCTTTGGCTTCAAAATAATCCCTGTTGCTTCCTTTGCCTCAATTTTGGTATCCATCTCTTGTTTTGGTTTGAGAATAATACCAGATTCTTCACTTTTTCTCTCAGCCTTTATCTCTGCTTCTAGAGCAGGAGATACCACCTCACATTTGATGACAATTAGAAACCTACAACCAGATGAAATGTAAGTTAGATTAGCTTCAAAATCCACAAATAGGTAATTGTACAAAAACAATCATTTTATTTATTTTTTGTCGGAATTAGGGAGCAGTGATTTTCTCACTTCTCATTCTTTGTTGGAATGTCATTGACTGTGTAATCAAGAATGCGGATGAGGCCCAAGTTCTGAATATTCCCCGACAAGACTTCAGATGACAAACTAGATTGCAAAAGTGCTTTGAGCTTCATCTTCCCATCGCTAGCAGTAAATCTGCAAGCAATCAATTTTTTCAGCTCAGTCTGGATTCAAAGTGAGAACTTTGAAGAACCCCAATGAGCACACAATTGACAGTCACACGAAAACAAGTGCTCATAAAAATCTATTGGGAAATCCCAGGTCAAATAATTCACATGGCTAAACTAAATAATGATAATGCCATGAACTTTCACAGATTTGAGGCACTAAAGTCTTACATTGAAAACCCCAAACTGACTACAGAATTTTATAGATTTCAAATAGAATTCAAAAGGTGAATCAAGAAAAGAAGTATTCAAAGCATCTATGTCAATGTATTTCAAACACATCACACACACACTCACATGCTGTTGCAGAGTAAAGGAATTCTTTGATTGGTTTCAAAGAAATTGCTGGGAAACAAACAATCAACCCAGCTTAGATTAAACAATAATACTGGTAAACGATTAAGCCCCTTATTTTTCATACCCATAGACAACAAAAATCTCTTTTCCTTTTTCATTTTTCTTAGCAACAAATAAAAACAAAGCCCAGAAAGGGAGGGGGAGAACCAAAAAAAAAAAAAAAAAAACAGACAAACAAACAAACAAACAAAATATATTAAACAACTAAAAGTTGAAACCCATCTTTAACCGGGGATCTACCATAATAACACAGATTATCTACCAGCTTGAAACAAAGCAAGTTAACTCACATGTATTTACTTCCAGTAGGCTTCAGATCAAGAACTTGGACAACTATTTCCGGGGCTTCGTACGAAGAATCCGGAGATGGGTTCGCCAGTAAGGTTGAAATCGCATCTGGGGTCACGGATTTCGCCATTCCTCTCTCTTGAATATTGGTGGGTGTTGAACAGAGATAGAGAGAGGAAATCGAATTGAGGGGCAGTTTTGTATAGGATGTTTTTGGCGCGAAATTTTCTTTGAATTTTCTTCCAGCGCGGCGAGCTTTTACATTTCCATTTTCATCTTTTGAACCTCTGTTGCCAGATTGCATGCGGGGATTGTGGGGGCACTGCCAAAGTGGTATATTGCATTGGAAAAAGTGCATATGTATTGGCAATAGCAACTACGGATTTGGCGTGTTTGGGAGGTTAAAATTAGTGTATTGAGCACGTTGGCGCGACTTTTTTTCAGCGGCGAATTAATCGAATTACCGTTTGACTGTTTTTTTATTTTTTTTCAAAGAGTAAATTACATCTGAACCCCTTGAATATTAAGCTAATTATACTTGGATCCTCTGAACATTTGAATCTTACACTTAAACCTCATAACTCCAAATGTTTGTAACACTTAGGTCATTCCGTTAGTTTTCTTCGTTGACTGCTGTTAACTGCGTTATAAAATGACAAAAATATCTTTGCCTCACCAACAACACTTAGGGGATCTACATATAATTAACCAACTGTTTAAGAGGTTTATATGTAATTTATTATTATTAAAATGGTTTATTTTATTAAAATATTTTATTAAATTATATTAGTTTTATTAAATCTAATAATAATTTATTATTAAATTAAGTTATAATGATACATTTTATTAAAACTAATTATTATTAAAAATAAGTATTTATAACATTAAATTAATTAATTTAAATATATTTTATTAAATTAATTAATCAAATTAAATTAATTATTGTAAATAAAATTATATCACCAAACATATTTATGTTTTATTTATGTTTTAATAAAATTACATCATTTATGTTTTAGAAATATTCAGTAAACGCTTTTCAACTGAGTATGGCTCAAAAACGATTGTTCTACAAAATATTTTTTATCTAAATATTTATTATTTTTAATTACATCCATCATTAAATATATTAAACTAATCCTTTAAATTATTTTTTTTAAATTTATTCTCACTGATAAAAATGTTCTAGATTATTTTAATTACTTAATTACATATTTTTCTCATTTAAATTTTATTTTTAATTATATGATTAAAGCTGTGTCAATAAAAAATAAAATTTTAAAACAATTAATTTCTTTAATTTTTATTATTTAATTATTTTTAAATATATTTTTCTTCCATTAGACTCAATTTTAGTAGAGGACTTTTTTATATAGTTTTAATTTTTGTAATTTATAAACATTATTTTAATCATGATAGGATAAAAGTTAAAATTACTAATTTTTTAAAAAAAAAATCCTGCACTAAAATTGAGTTTGATCCAAGAAAAATGTCTCTAAAAATAATTAAATAGTAAAAATTAAAAACATTAATTGTTTTAAATTTTTTAAATGCAAAGTATTTTTTAATTTAATTTAATTTTTCATTTGACATAGCTTTAATCATATAATTAAAAATAAAATTAAAATGAGAAAAAATATGTAATTAAGTAATTAAAATAATTTGAAACATTTTTATTAGTGAGAGTAGATTTTTAAGAAAAAATAGTTTAAAGGATTAGTTCAATACTTTTAAGGATGGATGTGATTAAAAATAATAAATTTTTAGATAAAAAAATATTTATAGAACAATCATTTTTTAGCCATACTTAGTTGAAAAGTGTTTACTGGGTATTTTTAAAAACATAAATATATAATTTTGTTAAAACATAAATAAAAATATAAATATGTTTAGTGATATAATTTTATTTACAGTAATTGGTTTTATCTAAATAAAAATATATAATTTTATTGAAAAATATAAAATTAATTGAATTCAATAAAATAGATTTAAAATTAATTTGATTAATTAATTTAATAAAATACATTTAAATTAATTAATTTAATGTTATAAATATTTATTTTTAATAATAATTAGTTTTAATAAAATGTATCATTATAACTTAATTTAATTATAAATTATTATTAGATTTAATAAAATTAATATAATTTAATAAAATAAATTATTTTAATAAGAATAAATTACACTTAGACTCCCTGACCATTTGGTTAATTACACGTAGACCCCCTAAGTGTGACTGATGGGTAGGGGCATTTTCTTCATTTTACAACACAGTTAACGAAGAAAACTAGCAGAAGGACTTAAGTGTTACAAACATTTGAGAATAAAGAGTCTAAGTGTAAGATTCAAATGTTCAGAGGGTCCAAGTGTAAGTAATCTAATGTTCAAGGGGGTCTAGGTGTAATTTACCCTTTTTTCAAATACCATGGTACAAAAAAAATATAAATTAATTAAATAAACTAAAATAGGACAAGATAAAAAGAGAGATGGAAGGAAATAAATTATTTACTTCCTCTTATTTAATTGGGCAGCATTAAAATCTATTCTCGTTGGAAAAATTAAAATTTTTTATTTTCCACAAGCATTCCTAAATTTGTTTTCATCTTCTATTTTTTAAACTTATCAATTATTCAATATCTTAACAAACATAGCACGTGAATATATGTCCAATGCAACAACTTGTCAATTTAAAAAAATTGATAATTTTTTGTATTTTATCAAACATCTAAAACACTTAAATTAGCATTTATTTGTTCTTTTTAGCTCCTCCAAATAGGCCTCTGCTTAGATAATCGATTTGGTAAGATTTAATTTTATTTTATTAGAATTCTCACCAATCCTATGATTGAAATCGAAATAAATTTTATTTATTATATTTCATTTCATTTCTTAACTTAAAATTTAAAATATTACTTAAAATTCAACTCAAAATAATAGGATTCGATAAGAACTTATTATTTCTTAAGTTATCTAAGTGGACAAATTTACTCTCACATATTATATTCATCATATTTTCTTTTTTTTTTCCACTAACATAATCAAATTTAATATTTCTTTTAAATCAATTTAATTAAAATTTAAATATATGTTTCAAACGTAAAATTTTATTTATCAAATTAAATCAAATCAATTATAAGATCAAAATGTTTGCAGAGTCTAAAAGATTTATCAATTAAATTTCACGGAAAAAATGAATATTTAATTCAAAATTTTTTAACTTCAACAAAACCCACTGTTATGGGGTTGATTTTGCAAAACCGTGTACATGTGCATGTTGGTTTGGTGTACGAAAATAATTAAAAGAGAAATATTATTTAAGAAAAAATAAAAATTTTGTTTGATCATTATAAAAAGATAAATACATTTCAATTTTATTACTTTATCTTTTTTTTTTTCCATTTATATACAGGTCCAAAATTCAATTTTTAGTCTGACTCAATTTCGCTCTTCACTCTAATCCAATTTTAAGAGCATTCATATTAGATATTGCAACGAAGATCTACTGCATCAATTTTATAGTTTGAAATATATAAAAAAAAAAGAATAAAAATAAATTATATCATGTATTCTATTTTTTTTTATTTTACAGTTTGACTATAGTATTACTTTAAATTTAAATTAACACTGTTGTTAACACTCTCTTTTGAATAGTGGATTTGTTGGGAATTGTTTTTATTTAATAAAATTTTTCATCAATTCTTATTTTGAAATTAAAATAAAATTTATGAATTAGATTTGATTTTATTTCTTTAGAATTTTTATATGCTTTGAAATGCAACACAAGACAACAGAAGATGACATTTCATTATTTTTTTAAACCATCTAATTAAGTAAATAAATTTATCCCCATATATATATATATATATATATCATATTTATCTTTCTATTTTTTTTTTTTTACTAATAGGGTTAAATTTAGTATTTATCTTGAATTAATTCAACTCAATTACTAAATTTAAACATGTTATTCAAACATAAATTTTGATTTATTAAATCAAATCAATTTTTTATTTTAAAAACAAATCAATTCTAGGAAAAGAATTTTTCTAAATGAAGTGTTAAAAAACATTACCCCCTCCCCTCATTTTATTTTCTCACCATGCACCAACCAAATAAATTAATAAAAAAAATAGATAAAACTTCCAATATGTGATAACGGCCTATTTAATTTAATGTTTGATTAATCTTAATGGATATTCTCTTTATTAAGGAAAATATTATCAATTATTCACCTATTTTATGAGTAGTAGGATAAAAGCACATACTACATGTGTGATAATAATTTTTTATTTAAATTCTTTTTTATCGTCTCATTTTTTATCTAGTATTTTTTTTATCTTTATAAATTAATTATAGAATAAAAAGTAAAAAAGAGAAGTCGAGAGAAGTTAAAAAGGAGTTGAGTATTTGTAAAATTAAAGAATTACACAAATTTTCATTTAAAAAAAAAAAAAAAAGAAGAAACACCAAAATTGATTCTCTCGTGTTAGTACTAACATATATGATAAGGTATATATATATGTTTGGATTAGATATACACATACATATATATAATTTTGACTTTATAATTATCAAGTGAATGTGATTTAATTTGATAATCAATAATGATGGCCTTCATTAACTTTGAACTTAAATTGTGAATCTTAATGAATAAAAGCAATAATTATAAATATTAGTTTGATAATAATCAAAATTAATTGAAATTGCAAATAATAAAAAAATAGTAGGCAAGTTGCAATATTTTAATACAATTCATATTAAATAATAATATTAATATGTATTAAACTATAAAATTCTTAAGTATTTATGATTCTTCTGTGAATATTTTTATTAAAAAATTATGTATTAAATTATAGGGTTTGTAAGGTCTTTTATGATTTTTATGAGGATATTTTTTTTCTAAAAAGTTTTTAATGTATTAAATTATTGAAATTCTTAGGTATTTATGATTTTTATATGAATATTTTGGGTTAAAAAAATTTTGTACTAAATTATAAATTTTTTACGTATTTATGATTTTTATGAGTCCAAAAAATATTTTTCAAGTATTCATACTTCTATGCAAAAGAAAAATAATAATGATAATGATGATGGTTTTAATGTATTAAATTATTAGAATTCTTCGATATTTATTATGATTTATGAAGATATATTTTTTGGTTAAAAAATTTATGTATTAAACCATGAATATGTTTAGGGATTTGTAATTTTTATGAGGACATTTTTGTTCAAATTTTTTTTTTTCAAAGTATACATGTTTTTATATTGTGGTAAGATAATTTGTACTTGTAGTTTTCAAATGATTTTTTTTTTTGGTTTTTATACATCAAAATTCACGTGAGCAAATTTTTTCATTAAAATATTTTATTTTTAAATGAAAGTTCAAAAGGAATACATTACATTTAGATAATATGATCGTTAAAAATATTTTTTAAATATTAGAATATTTTTTCTTTGAAAAGATAATAGTCGAAAATATATTTCTTAGAATTAACTGTTGAAATTATTAGGTTAAAAAAATTATTGACAATCACTGAACAGTGAAGAAAAAAAAAAAAAAGAAAAATTTGAGAGATCAATATTTAAATGAAATATATACAATTTAGATAATCCAATATAAAGTACCATTGACTAAAGAAATTATAAAATAAAAAATATCACTTTTTATTGTATTTTAAAAAAGTTATATATAAGAAAAAAAAATTTTGATGGAGACGCCCTAACAAGCCAATAGAGAGAACTCGGTTTTTTTCTTTATTTTTTTTTCAAAAACTCAAGATATCCTATCTAACTTGCGTACACTCCAAATAATTTCTCAAACCCTGGAGTTAATGTCTAAACAATCCTTTCGATATTTCTGAGAAGACTTGAGTGCACCTTAACTAATTCTTAGGACCCTAAAGTTAACGACTTAATAAACCCTCCAATGACTCTAAGAAAATGTTTGTTTTAGAGGTAATGAAGGATAAATTTTACCAAAGTAATTTTTACCTTCATTATATCAATTTGAATGTCAAGGGTAATAATTACTTTAAGTTAATATGTCACACCCCTAACTTAATTATTCAGGACAGATGACATGATAATATAATAATTATATAAAACCAATAAAAGTTTAGTCCAAATTAAGTCTATATCATAAACATTTATTCTAATATTACCAAATGTCTCTCAATTCCGTATAAAATTATATTTGAATAAATTACCATAAATCAAACAATAGTACAATCTATTTTAACACTATCCTCAATGACAGCATCCAAGATCTGTAGGATCAAAACATATATTATAATCATATTTATATTTCTTAAAGAAATGATATCATCAATGTAAACAATAAGTTATACTCTAGGTCACACAATTTATATAATATAATAACTCTTAGTTAAGAAGACTATAAATAATTATTATTATCTATAATTAAGACCAAACTTAGGTAACTCAAGCCTAAGTTACCTACGCATCCCATCTCGGGAATTAGGTTACCATAGTTCCTAATTTTATTATTCAATGTTCACAATCCAACTTTTTATCAACAATTCATATATTAAACATCATTACAATTAACAATTTCAGGATATCAACACACCATAATAATATATGAAATCTCATGCAATTGGTAATAATGGAGTGCAATACCAATGCATACTCTCTAATTTCCATCTACCTCCAACCTTATCTTGGGACATGTGACGCTTAGTAAAGTACGCGGGACCACCAACCGCACCATTTAATGCTTACGACGAACAATAATCTCAATATATATCACAAGTGAGGAACTGTATTACGCCCCACCAATGTGAGATTCAGGAGGAACCGTATTACTCCCCCTAACCTTTTTGTTAGGGAATCGTGTTACACCCTTAGTTAGCATCTACTTAACTTAAGCAGGGTACAATTAAAGGTGGAAAATCGTGTTACATCCTACCGGTGTAAGACTTAGGAAAACCGTGTTACACCCCTAGCCCTTCTGGTAAAAAATCATGTTACACTCCTAGTCAAGCATCTGTTTAACTCAAGTAGGAAATCAATCTAAATAGCGGTTGAGGAATTGAGTTACACTCCCAATCAACTAAGACTCCAGGGAAATAAGTTATACCCCTTGGCCCTTTTGCTAGGAATCGAGTTACATCTCTAGTCAGGCATCCGCTTCACTGAAACAAAAAATCAGTATAACTAGTATCTCAAGATTAACGTTCTAGTTCCAATAATTAAACTCAAGCATATATATTGACTGGAGATTATCCAGTGTTTTCAAAATTTCATTTTATTATTTTTCACAAAGTCAAAGATCTCATCCATATACATGACCCGTGCTACACATTAATACTATTAACATGACACTATTGGCCAATCAACAATCACAATTCATATCTAGATGAAACCACCCCCTAATGCACATGATATGCTCAATCATGCATAATCAACATTAACATAATAGTTATACTCAAGTATAAATTTAACATCATATGAATTTCATAATTTATATCTTAATATAAAACAAAGCATGCTATATTCAAACCTCAATTAAATCTCACATAATTAACATAATTTTTATCCAAATAGGTTCTACACATATATGCATACAAATCCAAGAAAAATGAGGTCAAAGCAGCTCAAACATAAAATTCCAAAGGGGGTCGTAGCTAAATTATAAACTTACTCAATCCAAACATAAGTATCATAAACTTAATTTTTTACCCCTAAAATGTTACCTCATACCAAACATTCTCTAAGGAGACTCAAATTAGTGAACGCTAGATAGTAAATTTAAAATCTTACTAGTTGATCTATCACTCAAGGTTAAACCAACAAGCCACTACTTAAGGTGTTACCAATAGAACTCGTTAACTATTAAAAACAAACAAATCCTTAAACCAACGAGCTAGATAAAAAGGGGTGAATTGTACATAAATCAAAATGTAAACATTCTCTGAGGAGACTCAAATTAGTGAACGCTAGATAGTAAATTCAAAATCTTACAAGTTGATCTATCACTCAAGGTTAAACCAACAAGCCACTACTTAGGGTGTTACCAATAGAACTCGTTAACTATTAAAAACAAACAAATCCTTAAACCAACGAGTTAGATAAACTTCAACAAATCTTCAATCATATTGACACAGAGTCAAGTTCAAAAATAATTTAATATTTTACAATATATTTATTAAACTGAATTCTGCTTGAGTTTAATAGCATTAGGAACTTAAAATTACAGTTCAAGTTCAATTCTCATTTATATGTCAAGTCTGGGGCTTAAGAGAATGCAATCGAACTTGAGTCTTGAGTGACTCTCAATAGGTTGGATTTTTTTTCTTTTATTTATTTTGTTTTTGGGCGGGGGAGATACAAACTTAGAACAGCCTGCAAAAAAGAATCAAGCACAGGTTTCTTCTCAAAATTTTCAATGTACAACATTGAGATCCAATATTCTTAGAAATATTAACATTATTCTCTCCTATCATTACTGAATGCAGTTGATTTTAAATTTTTTTTTTACATAATTTCATTTAAATTTTCATTTTCACTAAACATATTCAAGTGGAAACAAAACCTTTGAATCTTCTGTTGGACAAAGCACGATTCTGCTACTTCCCTCCGGCTTCCGTTGTTTTTCATTTTACAAAGATAACAAAAATTCAAAGGAAGTGCCTCAGCTTGCATAAAGATCATCCACTAGTAAAAACATGCTATTTATCTATCACTTCTCCCTGCAGCAACAATGAGATAAAATTCAAGAAGAAATATAACCAAAACTTCAGCTAAGACATCAGTAAGAAGACGGAGGGAGACAGTAATACATACCTAAGCACCTACACTGAGCACTGTAAATAGCAGTAGGTGTGGCCATGAATTGAGCCGCTCAAGCTCGATACGTGCAGCCTTAATGAGCCAAATTCGACCTAGATTTGTGGCTCGTATAAAATTCAAGCATGAGCTTGGAAAAGCTCGCAATCCAATTCAATAATATATATTACAATATTTTTGACCAAAAGAACATCATTTTAGTTTTTAATAAAAGATGTCATTGTAGTTTAGCCAAGCTATTCATTTTTATTTATTATATTTTATAACAAAGAGAAATCATTTGATTAGTCAAGTTATTTGTGAAGCGAATTCAAATCCAATTCGTTCTTTGACAAGCCAAGGCCGGCTCGACTTGGCTCCAGCCCTAAATAGCACTCCAAGGAGTGCAGTCAATAATGGATATCCATCGGATAGTCCAACGTAAGTTCGACGCAAGCATATAAGATGACAAAATGTCAAAAACTATAGGCTGATACTTGACGGTATAAAAATACTTCACCTATATGCCATTCTTCCCCTAATATGAAATACCTCACCTATGATGGCATAAAATACAAAAGCTATAGGTGTCGTAACAGATAACCCATCAACCACAATGGCTTGTTTGTACTTTAGAAAGCTCGAATGCTTAACCCATATTGCGTATAAAGCAAAGGAATGATCTAAGATAACAATTGCAAGCAATTGAAAAGGCCAAAAAAATAGAGGCAAAATATTGCTTCTGATCCTTTCAGTTTTCACATTTTTTTGCACTCTAATCAAGGCATTTAGCCCCTCACTAATGTACGAGTTGTGTACCCCAAATGAAAACAGAGAAAACAAGAGGGAATAAAAGGTGAACATTTAAAGTTGATATGTTATGAAAACCAATGACATAGGCAGACACGCATTATGGCTTCCCCACACTGGCACAACGTACGAGAAAATTTTCAATTTCTTGTCAGTACAATCCACAACAAAATGCCGAACAAATGATCCCTTAAACTCATTCTCAATGACCTCCACTTTCAATTCTCATCCTCTATATATCATTCTAAGACTCATTATCTATCATCAACTAAGTCATATTTCATAGGTAGGAAGTTAGGAACCGATGATTTTTCATCCCATCCATGAAACCTTTTTTAGCACAACAGTGTTTTTTTAAACATCTAGCATATGATACGAATCATGGGATTATTTATTTATTTGGTAACTCAGAATTCTCATCGGTTTATTATAGCGCTCAACGAACTGCGTAACTGGTGGATAAACTGGAGAGATATACGCTATCCCTCACGCACACTCCACTTGAATCAGGAATCGAACCCATGTGGTCTCTGTAGAGAGCATACTCACAAGCCATTCAGGCTAACTCTAAGGGGCATTTATTTATTTTTGTGTTAGTCTGCTCAACATTACTTTTCAGATAATAATAAGAAATTTTGACATACATACTTATCAATGTCTAAGTGAATATACTTACCAAAAAAAAATGTCTAAGTGAATATATGCATGCAGAAGAACCAATAAGTAGACAATGAAATAATAAATAATATATATATTTTTTTAGAAGAACATCGATGGGGTCAATAGAACGCACAATCATGCAATGAGGAACATGAAACAAACAAATTCTGAATGGCCCTTTAGTTGGATTATATTTTTTCCATTTCTTCCTTCCAGAAAATAAACATGCGCTCTCTCTCTCTCTCTCTCTCTCTCCCCCCCCCCCCTTCTTTTTTTTTTTTCCAAAAGAGTTTGAAGTGGAATGGAACTTCTGTTTAACCTTCATCCTCATGTCTTCACTTGTTAAACCTTTTCTATGTCTTAATTTTGGAGCCTTATTTTGAAAACAAGTTTCAAACAGCTGAAAACAAAAGCAGATTTTTTGACATGAAAGTGAAAACAAAAACTTGAACTGAACTAGCCCAAGGCTGCCAACTAAAGATTCTTGTGGACAAACTTTCTAACACCACAAAACAGAAATATTGCAGCATAACTCGTCCAAATTTAGAAGTTGACATCTTAACTCACAGTTTGATGTTGAAGTAGCATTGACTGTGCTGACATGCTAATGGGAAATAGACAACAGAGCCGTACAAGCAGAATTTTAGAAACAACTAATAAAAATTTCTATTTCTATGAAGACAAATTGAAACAACTAAAATGTGATAAATGATATTTTACTCCCATAACTAATTTTACTTGAGCTATATAAATGACGTCTGAATCATCTAATTGTCACACTGTACTTCATAACTCAACAATTGCTTAATCCTTCAACATTATGGGTGGCTGATGATGCTGTTACACCTAAATTAAGCAGACAGATAACACAGTTATGGGATGTCCATCTTCTAAGGTTACCTTGATGGCAGGAGACCAGAAGGTTTTATTTAAGAAAAAAGGAACTTTCATTAACGAATCTATGTAAAACCAAGAACATTGTATTGTTGGGTGACCCAAGCACACCATCCCAAAGTCTCATGGATTATTCCATTCCCCATAGAGAACCAACCCTTTCTTCAATAAGAAGATCCAATATCAGACACAGATCAATGATTCACAAATTATCACAGCCTTAAAGATTCTTCATTTTCCATAAGTTTCAACCACTCCTTAGTCCTAATGACAACTTATACTGAAGCTGTAACCTTTTATTACGACCAACCCAACTCCAATAAATACTTCCTAACACCACATTCTTTAAGGGTTGATAATTGAGATGCACATTCTTGTTAACCCATGAACAGCATGTATAAGCCCATATATGCATGGAACATACGTATTGGACATATATGTTGCCCCACTTAACACAGAAATGCAACACCAATCAATAAAGGTGGAATATGATAATCTAATATGATAATATCTATTAATCAGATAAGCTGGATATCAAGATTTGACTCCCATTAAAGGATACGAGCATGTTAGCACTAACCACTACGGTGGTTGGATATCCTATGGAATAAAAAATTGTTGTTATTCATAATATTTGAAAGTACAAGATCATTATTTTAATTGGATTTTAAGTATAACCAAACCAAACCAAACCAAGCCTTCTCCCACTAGGTAGGGTTGGCTATATACATTTGACGACGCCAATCAAATCTATTTAGGGCCATGTCCTCTGTTAGATCCAAGTAGGTAAGATCATGTTTAATAATTTCTTTCCAACTTCTCTTGGGTCTTCCTCTGCCTCTCCTAGCAATTTCTATACTTTCACACCTTTTAACAGGTGTCTCCGTTGAACGCCTTCTAACATGGCCGAACCATTTAATCGATTTTCTCTCATTTTATCTTCAATCGGTGATATTCCTACTTTGTCCCTAATCTCCTCGTTCCTAATCCTATCTCTCCTTGTAATCATGCACATCCATCTTAGCATTTTTATTTCCACAACTGCCATCTTCTGAAAATGATTATACTTTACTGCCCAACACTCTTATCCATATAGCAACGCTGGTCTTACCGCCACCTTATAATACTTTTCTTTCACTTTGAGGGGGACTTAATTATAGTACCATAAATTTCTTGGATACAAAAATTGTATGTAAATTTAGAACGAACAGGAGAACAAATTCTAAAAACACAGTGCCAAAAAAAAAAAAGAACAAAGTCAACCTGTTTCAAATTCTCCCTAAATGGCAATGAAATAAATTTATTTCCTAGAGGCACCCAAATCCCAACTACTAATTTCTTATTCGGTCAACTGTAATGAAAATATTGAGAAACAAACACATAAAAACTGAATAACAAACCAATATTTAGCAAAATTATACACACAAATGCACATACCATAAGCATAAATGTATATGTATATTTATAGAAACAGATATAACTATTAGTATAAACACACATATAGGGAGAGAGTTGCATCTTAAGCAAAAGAGTTCATAGCTAACAGAGAAATAACCTTGCATTGGCATATCCTTCTCTTATGTCCACTTTGTTTGCAAAGCATGCAGTGGAAGTTCTTTTCTCTGAGATTGGCAGACTCACTTTCATTTTGCGTTAACTTTGAGCAAGTCCTCCGATCATGTCCAATCTTTTTGCACAGATTGCAATGAACTGGACTCCCTTTGAGAGGCTTCTTTCTCCAGTCATCCAGAACATTATCAATGGCAGTCTCCATAGCTTGATTCTCAGCTTGATTAAGGATTATGCCCTTAATAGGCATCCCATGAACTGATTCCAAGGCCCACTCCTTTGCTCGATAAGCCTTCAAGTAAGGTATTATGACGCCATATTCTTGCTCAAGATCCCCCATAATTTCTTTGGGTTTATAATTAATATTTTCTCGAACACGGTCTACGATACAGCTTAAGATCCATTTCATGTTTGCTTGTCGGTGGGTAGAGCATTCCGGCCTAACACAAGAATGCCCTCCTTTCAATCTCTTTATTTGGAAATTTTCAACATCTGGAAGTTTTGAAGCATGTATTTGCCAAGAACAGCCATCTGCAGCACAAATAGCAGTTACCCGAGATCTGTCTGATCTAACAAATGTTAACTCAAACTTCATTGCAATAGCAGTAGCAATTACGGCATCCCGAAATCCTCTTGCATCTGGGAATTCCTGACCAACTGCTAAAGTCTGACTATCTCTTCTATTGACATATTCTGACATCGCTGGGCTGGTCCGGCTATCCACAGAAGTCTGGGGAATATCATCAACAACTCTGCAAGACAATAAAATTTCATAACAATAAATCAACTTGACAGTTAATTGGACACAACAACCCTGCTTAGTTGACAAGCATTGGAGTTATAAGCTTATTGTGAAACAATTATGCTGGAACATGTTACAAAAAGTTATTATCAGTCCAAGGAAAAAGGAAGGAATTGGGCAAACCAACTACTTAAGTTTTTAACTATGCTCATTATAAGCAGAAGATGATGACATCCCTCTTGCCTAAGGCATGTCAATTCCATATTAGAGTCAACGAATAGCATGCAACTACCCATCAAAAAGGGACTTACGAACAATTTCTAAAACAAGCTACATCAAAGATGAATACCACTTTGCATATTTGTTGGACTTGGTACAAAAATTGTATGTAAATTTGAAACCAACAGGAGAACAAATTCTAAAAACACAGTGCAAAAAAGAGGAATATCCTTTTGCTTTTAAGATTTCAAGTTGTAAAAATACCATAGCACAACAGGAACTACCTGGAACAAATAGCCTAGCTCTCAGCCTCAACAAAATGATGGGGCAGTGGTATTTTTAAAATCATAAGCCACAATGACGGATGCTTTTGTTCAAAATGAAAGGTTAATTAGTCACACGAGTGGGTGTTTTTGCTTGAAAAAAAGGGCTCGCAAAAAACCAAATTCATCCTTAATGAAAATTATGTCACTCAGCATTAGTCAACAATGGCTCATTTGTGCTAACTAATAAGTCTCCAAAATGAGTCCGTTTTTTCAATTAAAAAACAAGATGAGAGAAACCAACATCCAAACATCAGAATGAAAATTTAAATTGAAAACACAGCAAAAATTTAATCAACTGCATACCCAAGAAATGCAAGTAGATCATTCTTATCCTCAGCAGTCTCTAGATGATCAATTTGAACCATGTTTTCTCTTCAAATGCCATTGACCAGAAAATCATCCAAGTGAGGAACATTCATGTTAACCAACATACCAAAAGCTAGATTATTCAAATTTAAGTTCACCATACAGATCTGTGCATTGAAAAGGGACCATCAAAAACTGCTTGGACAAAAACAGTGCTAGTGTTCTCCCGGCAAATACATAAATGCAAGGTGGCAACTGTTAGATTTATTTTCCTTTGGTGCCCTTGAAAGCATGTTTTTTGTAATGACATTTTATTTTAGTTTATTTTTCTAGATATAATAGAACATTTATTTATTTAAGCATACATTAATGTCCCTTATTTATAAAGTATGTGATTTAAGTATTGGGCATAAAATGCCAACACAGAAAGATTTAAATCACAAATTTTATAAATAAAAGTAAATTCATAGCTATTAATGAAACGGACATTTCATTATATTAAAGCTGTAACTTTTCTACTTCTTAATTGGATGATTTATCTTGATCACTAAAGTGGTGACTTTGAATAGGAAAGTTAATATGTATATGTGATATACATATTAAAAGGACTGTTGTAAATTATGATTTGGTTAATAAATGTCATTAATCATAATTACTTTTTTTTTTTTTTTGAAAAAGATAAGTAAGCTTTTATTATTTCGAAAAGTATAAATTAGCATCAGAAGATGCTAATAGGACAATAAACTATACAATACTACCCATACCCATGTTTAGCACAATTCATCAAGTAAAACTTAATAATAAACTTAATAAACCTTAATCCTGAGTTTGTAATGGACTCACATTCATAAATTAAGTCTATTTGAGTTATTACGGAGTGAGATCTTATAAACGATCAAAACCTCGATAACTTGGAAATTTAATTTCATGAATCGTGGGAATATATAATTACAAGATGGAATCCATTTTGATATGTTCACCTAAGCTATTTATCTTTTGATCATTAAATCTGTGGCCGCAGTTTATTCAATAAATTATTTATTGAATAACAATATTTATTTGTAAATTGTTTACAAATATGAAAATATTGCGAATGATCAAATTTTAGATAAATAGAGACTTAGGGTTATATATGTAATTAAGAGGCTCGACATTTGGCCTAACTTAATTACGAGCTTATAATAGAGGGTTAATTAAGTGAATAATATTGGTCTAAGACCAAAATTCATTTAATTAAAATAATTCATTTTATTAAAAGTTGTTTTAATTAAATGAATTTTAACATGGACTACTAAAGTGCAACTCAGGGCTTTTAGTGGAATAACCCTGGGTTAATTTAAAAGATAATGGGTTGTCATGAGATGAAAAGGCCCAAATATCTTTTAAGTTGGAGTTAGGAATCCATGGGCCTTCAGTCCCCAAGCTAGCTCAATTTTATCTTAATGGGTCAGATCCAGTTGGTTTATTATTTATAATTTATTTATAAAATAAATTATAGATAATTAATTTATATTTAGATAAGATGATATAGTTGGAAGATTTTCTCAAGATACCATATCTTCTAAATATATATTAGAATGATATATATAGATAAGATTTATGTAAGAGTGGATAAGAGATAATCTTTAGAGTTAGAAATCTTCTCTGATACAAACTCTGTATCTCTTTCTCTATAAATATCTTTTTTATATTAAGAAGCCGTGTGATCTGAAAAGTGACCACACACCACACACATCCATCTAGAGAGAGAGAGAGTTGAGAATAGTTTGGAAGGCTGAATCGCTGAAAAAAGGTGCTTCCGCTGTGCATCAGAAAAATTTTTAAAGAGTTCAATCTTCTATTCGAGGTATTTTTCTCAACCATATGCTATGAAAACCAACAGCAACAACCCATCAGTAGTACATTATTACATGGCAGTCAAACTTGCCAAGACACTAAAAAGAAACTGAAGCCAATTCCGTCTTATAAAAATCTATTTTACTCAGTTGAAAGATCTAAAATTTTCATTTCCTTTATTTTCTTTCATTTCAAGTTTTTTTTTTTTTTTTTTTTGGATAACCACAGAATTTATCCCACATCGATAAAATAATGATGCACAAACTAGTATAATATCCAAATCGACCTTTTCACTTCTTACCAATTGGTTTTGAGTTGGATCACTTGACATGGTATAAAGCTAATTTTGGAAGGACCCATCCCATTGTTTCTCAATCTCTCATTTGTTCACTCTTTGTACCAGTCTATTCTTTGTTCACTCTTCGTACTTGGTGAACCAATCTATCTCTTATGGTGGATAAAATAGTGTCTCACCATTCCTTGCCAATTAATCTTCAGTTAGAAGTTTCACCATTAGTATATTATTAGAATAGGATTTTGTATTGAACATACAAGCAAGCAACTCTATGTTAGATTGCTGGTAAAATGCAGGCAAATTAATTCAAACGTTAATTTCATATATTTTTGAAAGTGAGGAATCAGAAACTGCATTGTTCAATTAAGCATTTGGCTTAGTTGTAACACCAACGTTTCACTTCCTTTTCTTTTCATTTCTTTTCTGCCACTAAATATTCTTGGTAACCAATCGGAGAGTGAGCCTGAATTCTATTTCCAATTTCTAACCTACGATCAAAATTGGCACTCGTGTCGAATATATAAACTGGGATTCTTTGGGAAGCTTCAAACTCGCTCGTCATCACGATGACGTCGTCCTCGCACTCGACGGAGACGAGTCAAGAGTCCAAGGGCTCGTTGGGAAGCTGATACTTGATGTCGACGAAGGCCTCTGACACGCAACTGACCTGGGCCGTTTTGGTCCTGAATTTACTGAAGGTAACCGACCGGTCGACAAGGACGAGCCGGGTTTTTCCGCCGACATAGCTTAGCTTGCTGCGTTGGTCCTGAGCGAACTCACCGTTGAAGTTACAAAGGAGTTTTACTTTGTTGACTGACATGATGGTTGAGTGTGAACTCTAAGCTCTAGTGTGATCCGATAGTGAGGTTTAGAGAGTTGTTGTTGTTTTTATTTGTTTGTTTGTTTGTTTGTTTGTTTTACAGTGCATCTAAGCATTATTTGTGCAAATACTGACAGGCAAAAACTATTTATAGATATACTGTTAATGAAATTGCGATCTGAGATCACAGTTGTTGGCTCATGTTGAAAGCGCTATATCATATAACGGTTATAATTCTGGAAAACCGCTCTTTCAGAGCACGGTTCTTCATCAACAATCGCCATATGAGAAGGTGATTTTAGCCCAGCTAGACCACTCACTCACAGTTTTTATGGCAGTAGGCATCCCAGAGTCAATTTATACTATCTTAGGTGAAATTTAAAGATCAAATTCGTCCATCGTATAAACGAATTTTGCAAAGTGAAATTCATTTACACTGTAAACGATTTTAACGCCAAATTTACGCAAATATGTTTACTCTGTAAACAAATTTAGCCACCCGCCTGATTGTATGTATATGTATATATATATATATACAACACAAACAACAACACCACTCAAATATCAAAGCAACAATGTTCTTTTTTTCTTTTCTTCGTTAGATTTTTCTCCCCCTCCTCTTCTAAATTGTGAAATAAATTTTGAACTGCAAAAATCAATGAAGAAAACTGCACGAATTTATTCGTTAGGCATAACAATAGGATGCCTAACGAATAGAGGGAAAGTATCTTAGTGCCAATCTATAAGAATAGAAGGAACATACAAGATTGTAAAAACCATTGATGCAATAAGTTCATGAATCAAACTATGAAAATTTGGGAGAGAGTGATTGAGACTGTGCTAAGATGTACAACAAAAATATCAAATAACCAATTCAGTTTCATGCCTAATAGATCGACTATGGAAGTTATTTTCCTAATAAGAATATTGATGAAAAAATAAAAAGAAAAGAAGAAAGATCTTCTTGTGATTTTTATTGTTTTAGAGAGAGCATATCATAAGGTCCCAAAGGAAATTTTATAGTTGACGTTGGAAAATAAGTAGATATGAAATATATTAAAATGATCAAGCACATGTATTACAAGATAATTACTAGGGTAAGAACTATTACACGTAATACAAACAATTTTCCAATTACAATTAGTTGGCACCAAAGATCCATTCTAAACCATTATTTATACATTTTAGTTAAGGACGAGCTTACCAAGCATATTCAAGATGACATTTCTCGGTATATGTTGTTCACAGATGATATTGTATTGATAAATGAAACTAGATCTAGAGTTAATTCTTATGTTAGAATATTAGAAACACACTTTAAAGTGTAGAGATTTTAGAGTAAGTAGAACGAAAACAAAACATATACATTGCGGTTTAAGTATTAATTAAAAGGGTGAGCCTATTTGAACTTCACAAATAGCCTTTTGTACTCCATTTTTCTTTTTTCATTAAGGATCCGCTTGGAGCATCAAATTTTACCAACAAACTTTAAAAATCTCCCAAAAAAATTTTAACTTTTTCTCTCACTGCACGAATTACAAAACTATAACTTTTATCAATTTTTACTAACTTTTTGCTACTGCAAACGTACCCTAAGTGAAATTATAAAACTATCCTTTTTTCGGCTAATTGTTCTTATGTATAATTTGAAATAACATAATTGGCATTCAAAAAAAAAAAAAAAAAATTTACAAATTTGAACAGACACCTTTAGGCCTACAAAAGAATAAAAAAATTATTTTAAAAGAATAAAATAAATTTCATTTATATTTATATTTTTAATAATCATATAAAAAGAAGATGGGCAATTGTGTAATTTTGTTTAATAAAAAAGCAAAGTGGAGTGCAAGAAGCTACTTATAGTGTGTAAATAAGCTCACCCTTATTAAAATTGCAAATAAGGGCATGGTGAAAATTGAGTGTCAAGAAGTGCCAAAAAGTGATCATTTTTGGTATCTTGGATTAATTATCCATGTAAATGCAAGATTGAAGAGAATGTTATCCACATAATTTGAGCTACATACAAGTGTTTTATGCAACTATGTAATACCAATTAAGTTGAAAGAAAAAATTTATACGATGGCTATAAGGCTAACTATGCTTTTATAACACAGAGTGTTAAGCCATTAGTAAGTAACACATTCATAAATGAGTGTGATCGAAATGATTATATGCCAAAATTGATGCATTGCAATACAAGAAAAGATATGATAAGAAGGGAATATAACTTAAACAAAGTTGAGGTCACACAAACAATAGAGAAGTTGAGAAAATTCATTTGCAATGGTTTGGTTATGTCCAATGTAAACCTAGATATGCACTAATAAGGAAGAGTGATTGGATCCAAGTGGAAGGTGAAAAATGGCCAAAGATAGACCTAAGATTGCATGAATTGAAAATTGTTAAGAAAGACCTAATTTCATACAACCTCATGAAAAACATAACCCTTAACAGAAATGAATGAAGAAAGATAATTCATGTAGTCGACCCCAACTAGTTTGAGACTAAAGCTTTGTTAAGTTGATTTGACACCTTTTTGGAACTACTAAGTTATTATATAACAATACGAATATACTATGTAACTCAACTCAATTGAACAAAGCCCTAATCGTAGTCCCAAATTAGTTGGAATCTGCTATATGAATCCTCTTTCTTCATTTATCTCTGTCAAAGGTTAAGTTTTTCATAAGTTATATAAAATTAGATATTTTCTTACAACGTTAGTCCATCTAATCTTGTGTCTAACTTTTGTTCTCTTTATTTCTTCTACTTTAATGGACTCACTCTTCCGAACTAGTGCCTCCCTAGGTTTATGTTGAACATGATTAAACCATCTTGAATGACCTACTCTCAACTTTTCTTCTATCATTGCTACCTCAACCTTTTTTCGGATATATTCATTTTTTATCCTATCTAACACATCCATATTAGCATTTTCATTTCCAATACACGCATCTTATGAGAGTGTTGTTTCTTACACTTTGTTCCATAAAGCATAATTGATTTTATAACCGTCCTATAAAATTTTTCTTTCAACTTAGTAGGCATTCTCCAATCAAATAAAACACTCGAGGCGCTTCTCCAGTTTAACCACCTAATTCAAATCTTTTTAGTACTATGATCTTCAATTCCTCCATTTGCATAAATAATTGATCCAAGACAACTCCTTAAAAAAATACAAAGCAAGATATTCATTTTCAGTAATTTAGGAGAAAGTAAATCATACACCTCAAGGAAGACACATAAGCAAAGTTCATCAGGTAACTCTTCAATCGAATTTTTAGAAAGATCAACTTTTGTGACATCTCGACTCCCAAACTTCAGATGGGATAGAACTCAAACCAAGCCCTACCAAAGAGAGTTCCTGAAGGGGGGGAAAAAAGATCAAAATAAAGAAAAATATGTTAATAAGGCAATAAAAATAGAAAGGACAAAAATAGCACATTATTATCAGCGTGTGCTTGGGCGTGTGCCTTGAGAAGCAATTAATTGTATTCATAATGTCTCATACATGCTAAGAGAGAGAATTATAATGTTAAAAGGTCATGAATGGTTAATACTTCATTGTAGGTGATGCCAAGTATTGCAGAAAATGACATGGTGCTATTATATTGCATGATTTACATGTATTTATTATTTACGCAAACATTTATTAATTACCATGCTTGGTGTGAAATTTTCGGACGAAATTGAACACTTCAGGCATTTTGGTTGCTTCCATTTCATCTCCTCTTTTTTATTTTTTTAATTGTCTCTTCAGATTTAAGCTCCACAAAATGCTAATCTATCTTTCCATCCCCCAGATCTGCTGAATTAAATGAAACCTTAAACTGAATCTAACTAGACATCAAGCAAAATAGTAGTAATTTAGCTTGTATGGAAATATATGCTTTATGAGCACTCCCAAGTAACTTTCTCTTCCTAGGTAAACGAAAATAAATGACACGAGCTGTATGTTTCTACACACTTCAAATACTGGTAGTTTCACTAGTTTTTTGGTGGATTTCAATTATAATATGCACTAATTCATCAACAAAAACTATTGCTGGGATTTATCTCAAAACAATAAAATGGTGCCTCTCAAACCTATATAAGATCTTAATCGGGCTTCACCGCTCCTTACCAATTGGTTTTGAATTGGACAATTTAACATAGTATCAGAGGTATGTTTGGGAATACTGACCCCTTCTTTCATTTCTCAACCTCTCATTGCACTCGGTTAACCTCTCATTTATGCACTTCTCGTACTCAATGCATTGGATTGATTCTCCAAATGCAAGCAAGGGTCGCATATGGGGGGCATGTTGGGATTTATCCCACATGGATAAATACTGTTTCCCAAACTAGTACAAGATCTCAATGAGTTTCTCCACTCTCCACCAACTGGTTTGAAGTTGGATGCTTTAATATGATATCAAAGCTAGATTTGGCAGGAGTCACGCCCTTTTCTACCTTTCTATGCGTGAGCAGGTCATATGTGGAAGTGTGTGTTGGGATTTATCCCGCAATGATAAAATCAACCCTAGCAAACTGGTATAAGATCTAATGAGCCTCTACACTTATTGCCAATTGGTTTTGAGTTTGATACTTTGACACGGTATCACCTCTAGATTTGAATGGCTAAAGCTCTCGTGGTGCACCAGCTTGCCTCTTCACATACGAGCAAAGGTTGCATAGAGAAGGTATGTTGATATTTATCCCATATCAATATAATGGTGCTCCCAAACGAGTTTAACTACTACTAGTTATGGGCCATTTAGTTATCACTTTGAAATTTAATTAGTCTGTCGACTTTAGCATGGACCAGAAATTAGCCAATTCTAGTTGGTGTAATGTAAAAGGTCATACTTATCTTTGATTCTTCCTTATCTCTATAAAAGAAAGAGACAAGCTGGATACTTTTATTTTCATATTGTAATCTACAACCTCAAAATGTTCCCCCTTTTTTATTGGTTGCCCTGTCCGTGAACATCAAAAACTTCCTTTAAATACATAATATCTTGTAACTTTTGTTTAACGTTTCTTTGAACCTCTCCGACATTTCAATATTTTCAGAATCAATATTTTCTGAAGCATGAAAATGTAGGTATTAGTTCAAGAGTAGACATTTTGCATAAACACCGATAAGATTAACTCCGTTTCAAGCCATAACACTTCAGCATCCTAACTTGCAGTGACCAAGAACAAGTCATGTCTTTGCCCTTATTTGTGTGAAACATGTTGCATTTCATCCTAAAATACTCATTCTATGTTGCGATTGTACATTTCGTCATATAAAGTTAAAAATGGTCTCCACAAGCAAGTTGTCCACACAACACCAAAAAGACATTAGAAACCCAAATAGTGCACCAGCTAAGGTCACAAGAAAATAGACATCAAGAATCCCGAATAGTTGTGGATTGGGGTGAGATGCTCGTGTGGATCCCTAGGAGGTTGGATCCAAGAGCTGCATATGGATCGTTAGGCAGGCACCTTGGTTTTGGAAAGTTGAAATGATTTTTGCTAGGTATGGCGAACCACTTGAGGCTGGCAAAGGAAGAGGAAGGCAAGCAAGAGAGAGAGTAGAGAGTGGAGAGAAAAAGGTGTATTGAATGCCCTTGAATGCCTGGTGGTTACTTGTAGGGCTTATAGACTTTTGTGTAAATGAAGGTATGCGAGTGTATATATAATGGGGAGGCTTCTAAGTGCTTAAGATTTAGGCTGGAAAGAAAGTTGACTTGAGGCTTAGGTATGTCAACAAATCCCTAACTCTTATGGTGCATGCATGCAGCTCTACCATGCTAGAGGTCTCGTTGCTACACACCTCAGTCCGAGGATTCTAGAAATTTGAGATCCAACAACAGAATGCCATGTGGTAGTAGTAGTTGGGTTGGTGAGGCTTATTTAATATGGTAGGTGAGAGTTTCTCTCTGAACACCATTTTCCTACAAATATACAAGTGCCTCAATGTTCCCTTGTTTGTGCCTCCATGCCACACCTTCGTGAGTGGTTCCTCAGCAAGGACTTCAAAAGCTATGCTCAAGTAAGCAGGGTGGCTTGCTGGATGTGGCTTGCCAAGCCTAGATAGCCAGGTCCCAGGTATGGTTCACTGGAGACGTGATCTGTGAGTACTTGAAGGTTGGATCCTTCGTTGTCTCGGAATTGCGAGTAGCGTACCCACATTAGTCCCTCCATGCTTGAGTGTGAATTGAGGAGTGCTAATACATAGAGGGAGTAAGACAATCGGGGCTTGGATCCCTTGTTGCCTTAGGGCTAGGAGTGAGGTGCCTATAGTTGTCAAACTAGTTAAGATTGTACAAAAATGTTTATGTTGCTAAAATTTCTATAGGTGTCAATTGTATATAACATTTGCAGTTCTAGACATTCAACTATTAAGGAAGAGTCAAGGCATACATTTCATGCATTATTATAAGAGAAAAAGGAAGAGAGAGATTAGTTTACACTTAAGTGAAATACCTTTGACGTGAGGGACATTCGGGTTGCCATGGAAATTACATCCTCTTTTGTTGGGGTAGCAGCTCCAGACTCTACAAGAGAAATTTTTATATTTGATGAAAAATTAAACTGACAAGCTACATTACAAAGCCTTCCTGTGGGCTCATCTCAAAAAATTGGATATCATACATTTGCGATACGGCTGGGATAGAAACTAGGGGTTGATATGTTAAAAGCATAAAAAGGGGGCCCAAAATGACAATAATATAAATGAAAATACCTTCATCAGTTGGGAGTCTACTCCATAGATACCTCAATAAAGCAGTTGTAGGTCCATTTACCAACGAGCTAAGATGGAGAAATTATCAGTTGCACAAACTCCTAAACCAACTTTAGCAATAAATAGGCCAAATGACCAAGAAACTAGGACAAACCTTCGAAGAGTTCGCAAAGGATTGCCAGTAAGAAGAAGTTTTCGCAAAGTTGTCATCATACCTTGCCATATATATTGTATGTTAGATAACATAGACAACATAAAGTCATAGAACCAACACACATGTAACTACTTTGTAACAGAGCATAATTATTTTCGTATTTCCTCCAACTCATAAAGCATTAAACATGCAGAAGAAATAGGAGGAAAATAATTATCTTACTTTTCAAGTAATATTGTTTTATTGGAAAAACAAATTAAAGGATTCAAGATGAAAAGGCACCTTAACGCTGTGTTTGGATCTGGGATTTATTAAGTGAAAAGTTCAAAATTACTTCTCTTATTTAGTTGTGGTAGAAAATAGAAAGGAAAATGCATGGAAGTAGAGAAATGAAAACAACAACAACAACAATAACAACAACGACGACGACGACGACAATAATAATAATAATAATAATACAAAGATAGAAAATTAGTTTATCAAGGAATGTCTTTCATTTTCTTATATTTTCTAACCCAACCAAATAAGGACATGTATTTGGAATTCTACATTTCCTTCTTACTTTCGTTTTTCTTTTTTTTTTTCCCCTTTTTCCCTTCTCTCTCTCTCTTTTTTCCCCTTTCTCTCTCTTCAAATCCATGATCCAATAATGTTGAATATGACAAAAACAACGATGATGTTGATACTTATTAAAAACAAAAAATTAAAAAAAATAAAGAAAAAAACAACAATGTTGATAGCTTGACACATGGCAATAAAGCAATGCTTGATGGAAAAAGAAAATAAAAGCCCAAAATGTAGAATGTAGGTACTGTAAAGAAGCCTAACTACATATAAGAGGAATAGCCTTAACTTTAAAACCTAAGTGTTAAGATGAGGAAAGTCCATCTCTTACATGGGAGAATAACTCTTCTAATGAGCCGATGTGGAACAATTTCTAACAACGCCTCTCACGATGGCCGGCATGAACATAGGTACAGTGTAGACTATGTTAAAACCCAATTGAAAACCTTGCTCTGATATCATGTCAAGAAGCCTGACTATACATAAGAGAAGGGACCTCAATCTTAAAACCCAAGTGTTAAGGTGAGGAGAGTCCATCTTTTATATAGAGGAATAACTTTTCTAATGGAACGATGTGGGAAAACTTCTAACAAGTACAACAAGGGGAAAGGAGATAGCCAAATATAAAGGACTCCCCCACTAAGGAGTTAGGTGTTGGGTTCGACTCATGCTCCAATAGTTCAAGGAATATGGGAATTAGTTGGGGTGACGGCCTCCCCAACACTTCAATTGGGATAATGAAAATCATTTAATCTTTTTAGTTAGAACTATTCTTTTTCTAAGTTTTATTTATTGCAACGAGGCATCAAGGAGATGCCACCCTATATGAAAATACTTTGCCATCATAACATCAAAACTAAATCACCATCTTTCTACTAGGGAGAAAAAGAGTGCAAGTTTGAATCCTTTCTCCCCAAAAAGCCATCCGTACAAAATAGACAAAGAAAATTTTTTTCATCCTATACAAAGGAAATTCCAAGTCTTCAAACAATCTCCTATTTCTCTTCCCCCAAATGATCCAGCCTAAACAAAAAGGAACAATTCTTCACACTTGTCTCCTTTTATCAGCTTAGTGCCCACCAAGCTTCAACAACTTATTTATCTTCCTTAGAAAAGTAAACAATGAATTCCAAAATAAAGATAATAATGATAATACAAAATCTCAAAGTTCTTTGGCCCAGATATAGTGAACAAAAAGATGGTTGATGGACCCACCACCTTTTTCATATAGGCAACACCAATTAACCAAAACTACAATCCTTGTCCTTGCTATAACATTCTCAACAGCTAAAATAGTACTGTGAATAAAACACGTATCACGGAAAAAATTCCTCCTTGCTCACCACCACCATATAAAAAGATTTAACCTGACAAGTTGATAGTTTCCAACTATTACCATCCTCTGCAACTGTAACCTTTTTTGAAAAAACAAAAAAGAAACAAGTGGAGTAAATTGAGAAAAATTGTCAATTCCTCAACCTTGAAGATTCCTACATAGATTTTTTTTTTTTTTTTTTGAAAAGATAAGTAAGTTTTTTATTAATAGCATCGAAAAGATGCTGGAAAGGAAAGAAAAAAATTTACATTTCCCCTACATAGATTAATATTCCAGACAACCATTTGACCATCTTGGGAAAGATAATTATTGTTGCCTTCTTATCCATGGCCAACTCTAAGATCTAAAGAAATACATCTTTTAAACAACCATCAACAGGCAATGGGAATCTCCAAAATTTAACCGTATTGTTAGACCCTATTATAAAAGAGATGGAGTTCCTAAAACTCTGCAAATGCTTCTTCACAAACTTGTACCATATGACTAGACCACAACAATAAATCATTCTCCCCAATTACAACTATACTTAGCTATCACCATCTTTCTCCATAGTTTACCTCTCCCAAAAGCAAATTTCCCTAACCATTTACGACCCCCCTGCGGGAAGAAAAAGAAAGCCTCTGTGAAACATTTTAAATTTCTTATGCCTATACCAGTTAGACTTCCATTCACAAGGGCTGAAAATTTAGTTATCGAAATACACCAAAAAATTCACTTTCTCCATTTAACTCCAACGCCCATCCTTTACATAAATTAATGACTCTCAATTTACATGATCACAAGCTTTCTTTATGCCCAACTAGTAAATTAGACCTGCATTTTATTCTTGAATCCACTGCTTCATTGGCTACCAAAACTGCATCAAGAATTACCGTCCTTCCACAAAGGCAATTTAAGACCTAGAAATAATATTACCAAGAACTTTCTTAAGCCTGATAGCTAGCACTCTTACATTTAGCTTATACAAGCTACAAGCCAAACTAATCGGTCTAAAATCACAGATGGCCGTAACACCCTATTTCTTGGGAATTACATTAAACTCTTTTCAAACTCAAACTTTAGTTTATAAAAGTCCTCAAAAATGTTCATTACATCTATTTTAACCACATCACAACAATGTGAGAAAAAAGCCATCATAAATCTATTAAAGTGTCAGCCACCCCACCTAAAAACCTAAGCTGCTAGGTAAGGAATAAACTTTATTATTTATATCAACTTATTTTCTCTCAACACGCCACCTCGTGTGGCCAAACAAAGTTTGAATAGGTGAGACGTGTGGGACTATTGATTTATTTGGGTGACGGTAGCATTTGAATTAAGAATGTTTGCCAACTCTGATACCATATTAAAGTGTTAGCCACTATCTCTCCTAAAAGCTTAAACTATTAGGGAGTGAGGCAATTTTATTATTTATATTGACTTATTTCAACAAAATCCATTAAGACTCAAAGCTTGGTCTCTATTGAGGGACTTCAAATCTTTCTATGCTTCCTCTTCAGAAAAAGAAAAAAAGAATAAAAAACTCCCCAAGCCCCAAGCTATCATTTCCAAAAATCGAACAGAACTACATTCCATCCAAATGAGGTCACCATTGCTCCCTTTCAGTGAACATATTAGAACAAAAACTATCAATGCCATTGCCAATCAAATCCTCCAACTCCAATGAAATACCATCAATAACCAACCTATTAATTTGTTTGCGACAACTGTGGGCATTGGTCATGCTATGAAAGAATTTAGCATTGCTAACTCCCTTCTTTAACCACAAAACCTTCAACATCGTTTCTCCGCATATACCATTCTAGAAAACCCTTGTTTCTAATATCTTCTGTTTATGTCATACTCTAAAAGACCCCTCAATTCATCCACTAACATTAGCCCCTTGATATCACCAATCAAGTTGTCTTTATCATTTTCAACTCAGTCAAAAACTTCTCTACTACAGATTTTTAAATCTGCTTTTAAATATCCTCAATTTCTTTGCAAAAGCATAACTTGATTTAGATAAGATCCCCACCATGAAGCTATTCTAAAAACCATTTCGACAACAGCAACATATTTTCAAATCTGAAAGTGGTAGGACCACGATTGATCCCTTCACAATCAACAAAATCAAGAAATGATCTGATGGCATCATTAATCTGGGAAGAATGGACTGAATTAGCCAAGAAAATTGCTCCTCTCAACTTGCAGACTCTAGGAATCTATCAATTCTAGATTTGTTTTGACAGTTTGGCAACATGAAATCCCCACCTAAGACAAATCCAAGAAACCCAATTCTTCAATAAACTTTGAAAAATCCTTCATAGATCATGAAGTGAAAGCACAACCAATTCTTTAATAAGGAATTCATAAGGAAATCTAACAATATTGAAATCTCCACCAATCACCCATGGCATATTCTACTTAAAAGCCACATTATATAGCTAATCCCAAGTTGTGCTCTTTGACCATTAAAAACTGGACCATACACTCAAGTAAAAAACCATTAAAACCTAGACTCTGTACAACTAAACAAGCAAGAAAGTACACAGTTGTACCAAAGTAAAAACTCTGCTGTCGAGGGGTGTTAATCGTGTCTTGTTGTGTTATGTCCAGGTTCATAATTTCTATCAATTTGCGTTTAAAATAAAAAATCTTAAACTTTAATGAACATGTTAAATAATTAATTTAATTCAAATTTAAATCAAATCGTGTAAATTTCAAGTTAAAACATATTTGTGTCATGTTGGGTTTGTGTTTTCTCTTAGTAACTTCATGGCTGCATCATGTCGTGTCTAATATTGCCATCATACAATGCTGTCCCACAAAACCAAAATATTTCTTGATGCACCTATCACTGAAAATGAACCCAACTGACCCATTTGTTACTCCGTAGACTTCTAACTACAGAGCCATCCATCACCTCAAACATTTGTTTCCTAAAAACACACTATATCTCACCACTACGTTTATTTCCTAGAAACACACTGGCTTTCACTTCCTTAAAGTTGCTTTGATAATTAATCTCTTCTCCCCTATGATACCACTCATATTCCAAATGATTAATTTCAAATTCATTTATTAGATAAAAGAAGTCTCCCCTTTTTCTTCCCTCAGCACCTGATTCCTTCCCTTCCCTTCATCATAATTAGCAATGAATTCAAGTAATTTAGTTCTCTTTTCCCCTTCTTGCTATTCCCCTTTTGTTGTTTGTTGTGCTTTTGCTTATTCCCCCTTCGCTTCTCCTCCATCGAAGCAAGCAAGTTTAAAATGTCATCTTCAAAACCCATAGGAAACCCCTAACAATTGACAGTGATTAGTAACATTACTCTCCTCTTCAGGAGCCAAACAAGCTAAAGGGTTCACATGATATAGAACTGTCCCCCTCAATCCCCCAACAAACCAAAACAGATTACCTCTACCCATTACAATATATATTAGGGTTTCTAAGGTTGGGATGCCATGGGTCTAAGGTTTGAACTGGGAATGGCTTTGATACCAATTTAATATTAAGAAAGAAAAAACAAGAATTAAGAAAAGGGTTAGTGAAGTATTTTCTGTATGTTTAGCCCCATTAACCTTTCATTATATATATGCATCACCACAATAAATGGCTGTAAAGCCAGCTGGAAATATCCATAAATACAAAGATATGATCCTAAATAGAATCTCTCTAAGATCCTAAGAATAACAACCATATCTCCAATATTCTCCCTAACATATAGTGTAACATCCCCAATCTGTGAACTATATTTCCCATGTAGGTTCTGCATAACCCCTTCTCCAGAATATCATATTCCATTCTTTGGAAATCAGTTTCCCCTATAGATCCAGAAAAATCACAGTTACCGCTATCAAATTATTCCTTGAGTCCCACAAATGGAACTATAAATGCAACTATCATTATAATTGTCATCACTGCCACTCGCATTGTATGTATCAATATGGATGAGGAGCCCTACAAGGATCATATCAATTCTCATAAACAAAAGACGGGATTGTGGCCACCAATGTACACAAAAAAACGTTGGTTTGATATGCAATTTGTCAAGTACTGGCTTTGATGTAGCACCGCGGAGGCAAGAACACAATAATAAAATAAAAGTAAACAATGAGAAAGTAAAACGGAAATTATTTCAATATCATTCAAAAACTGCTGATCCCTTACAATCTCTAACCCTTTATATAGGATAGGGTTAAAGACCACATGAAGTAATATCTAAAAATAAATCAATCAAATCTCGAATTTTATGGAAAGCAAATAAATCACATCCCAAAATATTTTATGGAAAACAAATAAATCAAATCCCTAAAATACTGCTCTTCAAACTTAACTCATCCAATTCAAATTTCGTCCCCGCCTAAAATATTTGAATTGGAAACGGTTATCAAAGTCCCTATCATTCCCTCCAGGCTGAAAAGAACTCCGCTGAGAAGAAGATAATGTGCCAAGAGCTCAAGATCAATGCGGTAGAACTCCTCCTTAGTAATCCAAGTAGCATTGGAGTCTGGTCTGTGCTTCCACCGGACAAGAAAACGCTGAAGGCGCCCCTGAGGAGAAATTATGGTCTCAAAATCAAGCACATCAGTGATCTGCTCTACCTCTAGCTGTTGAAGCAGGGCTGAGACCGGTAAAGAAATAAAAGTGCCACCAAAAGGACCTGCAGAAGTACCCGAAGGAAAAACTGGAGGCTCGAATGTGCCTCGGTAAGATAACAAGTCCTCTACGTTGAAAACTAGACTAATACTCATATCAGTAGGTAAATCAATTAAATAAGCATTAAGGCCCAATTTGCTACGGATACGAAAAGGTCCAATGGCAGGTGCATGCAATTTCTTGAAAGAATGTTTAGGGTAACGCTTTGGGCGAACACGAACCATAACATGGTTCCCTTCATTAAATGCAACATTACAATGATGTACATCAGCAGCTAGTTTATAATCTAAATTACTAGTAGCACTTTTCCATCTAATATCAGCATAAATATCATTAATGTGTTGAGTAAAGGATTTAACTAATTGAGATGGCCGGCTATCAGAAGGTAAGGGAATAAGGTCAATAGGCTAATGAGGGGTAACACCATGAACACACTCAAAATGACTCTTACCAGTTGAACAATTGATAGAGCTATTATAGGCAAATTCAGCAGTAGGGAGTAACAAATCCCAAGTTCCCTGACATTCCCCAACTAGACACCTCAACAGGTCTCCTAAACTTCGATTAACTACCTCAATCTGACCATAGGTCTGGGGATGAAATGCAGAGGAAAATTTCAAATGGGTACCAAATAGTCTCCACAGAGTCTTCCAAAAGTAACTCACAAACTTAACATCCCTGTCTGACACTATGGAAGTGGGTAGGCCATGCAGTTTGACAACCTCTCTAAAAAATAACTTAGCCACATGAGAAGAATCAGCTGTTTTGGTGCAAGGTATGAAGTGGGCCATCTTAGAAAATCGGTCGACTACTACCATAATAGATCATGACCCCTAGCAGTCCTAGGTAATCCAAGAACAAAGTCCATACTGACATCTTGCCATTGTGCGTGTGGAATAGGTAATGGTGTGTATAACCCAGAGTTTTGCTTTTTAGCCTTTGCGACTTGAGACGTACGATACTGAAAAACAATTCTAGCCACATCTTTCTTTAAGGATGGCCAATAAAATCGATTTTCGACTAAAGCGATAGTCTTATCCCTACCAAAATGGCCAGCTAATCCCCCTGCATGTAACTCCCAAACTAAAAAGTTGCGAATAGAAATACGAGGAATGCACAACTTGGACCCATGAAATAAGTAACCATCTCGAATAAGAAAATCAACTAGTTCACGACGGTTACCTGCCTAGACGTCTTGAAAGATTAGGCCAAAATCGGGACAGGTCGGGTATTCATCTTTGAGCCTATCAAACCCTATGATACGAACACTCATAGACTGTAAAGTGAGAGCAACCCTACTCAATGCATCAGCAACCTTATTCTCCACACCTGCGTGGCGATTGAGAACAAATGTATATTCTTAAAGAAATTCTACCCATGAAGCATGCTTATTACTCAATTTCTTTTGTGAATGAAGGTATTTTAAGGCCTGATGATCAGAGTATAGCACAAACTCTTGTGGTAACAAGTAATATCGCCAATGCCATAAGGCTCGGACAACAGCAAACAGCTCTTTGTCATATGTAGAGTAACACTTCCTAGATGCATTAAGCTTTTTACTGAAATATGCTATTGGCCGACCCTCCTGACTCAAGACACTCCCTATACCTACCCCAGAGGCATCACAAGCAACCTCAAAGACTTTGGAAAAGTCGGGATGTCTCAAAACAGGAGCCTCTACCAATCTCTTCTTGATTTCCTCAAATGTCCTAGTGGCAGCTGCGGTCCATTGGAAACTCCCCTTTTTCATGCAGTCTGTGATGGGAGCCATAACAAATCCAAAACCCTTAACGAATCTTCGATAGAATGTGGTGAGTCCATGAAAACTACGAACCTCTGAGAGAGACTGAGGTTCAGGCCACTCAAGGATAGCCCTAACTTTCTCGGGGTCTACTGCAATCCCTTGATCAGATATAATGAACCCAAGGAAAGACACCTGAGACTACATGAACAAACACTTGTTGAGATTGGCATAAATTTGCTCAGCCCGCAAAATCTCAAAGACTTGCCGAAGGTGATCTAAGTGGTCTTTCTTGGTTTTACTTTAGATAAGTATATCATCAAAGTATACCACCAAAAATTTTCCTAAGAAATGGCATAGGACCTGAGTCATGACTCTCATAAAGGTACTAGGAGCATTGGACAATCCAAATGGCATTACTAGCCATTCATAGAAGCCATCGGGAGTCTTAAAGGCAGTTTTCCACTCATCGCCTGGTCTAATACGAATCTTATGGTAGCCACTACGAAGATCTATCTTGGAAAACCAAAGGGAACCAGCTAAAAAGTCCAACCAATGTTGTTAAAATCGGGATTTTACTTAAAATCGGTGAAGGGTCCGTAAAATCGAATTGTAAAATCGTAAGATTTTACTTACAGCTTACCTTATGAAACCAGAGTCTGTATAATACGATATTTTAATATTTTAATTTCTTTTATGAAGAGAAGATGTCAAACTAGCCCCACTACTAGACATAGCTCACTGTATTTATAAAAAATGACAAAAAAACAGATCAGAAGAAAATAGATAAAAAAAAAATGTACCAGATTTAAAAAATGTACAAGTTTTGATTCAAGAAAAAAAATTCAGCCACAATTTAAAAAAAAAAAAAGACAAAAATTCAGCCACAATTTATCAGATAACAGATCGCCAAAAAAAAAAAAAAAAGACCCTCAATCAAAATTAAACTTGATAGGCTGAATCAGCCTTGTGACTCGTCGGAGGAAGGAATCATGCCAGAAGGAACTACGCTGGAAGGAAGCTCTCTAACTTTGAACAAAACCCTAGAACTTTCAAGTTTCAAGAAATCAACACTGTAAGGAGAGATCTGAAGAAGAAGAGTTGAATCAGCCGTGTAAGGAGAGAGCTGAATCAACCGTGTAACACGTCAGAAGCTCATCGCAGCTTACAGTGGCAGCGGCAGCGGCACGCCGGAAGCTTGTCGGAATCGCTCACACGAACTCGCACTTGGAGAAGAAGCTTCGGGAGACCAAAAGGAAGAAACGAAGACCTTGGCTACTAGTAAAGCTTGGTTTTGTGGGAAAAAGTCAGGGTTTTTTTTTTGTTTTATTTCATTTCTACCCCCAAAGTTTGATAAAACTACAACCGAAACCCAAATTTGGTAAAATCGTTAAAATCACATGTGAAATCGCGATTTTACTGATTTTATCCCATAAAATCGCTTTTTTACCTATTTTACCCCCAAAAACGATTTTAATGCGATTTAACAAGGTTTGGCTCTGTAAAATCGTAAAATCATACGATTTTACGATTTAAATCGCGATTTTAACAACATTGGGTCTAGCATATCCTCAAGGCGAGGAATAGGAAACCTGTACTTGATAGTGATCTTATTAATGGCTCTACTATCAATGCACATTCTCCATGACCCATCTTTATTAGGAGTCAGTAACGCATGCATAGCACAAGGACTAAGACTCTCTCGAATAGCACCCCTTTGTAAAAGTTCTCCTACTTGCTTTTGCAACTCAGCATGCTCATTAGGATTCATCCTATAGTGAGATAAATTAGGTAACTGGGATCCAGGTATGAAGTTTATAGTATGTTGAATGTCCCGCATAGGAGGAAGCCCCCCAAGAAGGTCTATAGGTATCACATCCTTAAATTGTTCAAGGAACTGAGCAAGTGTAAAGTCAAGAGCTTCAAAATTTGTAGATTGAACATGAAAAACATTTTCAACCACTAAAGCTAACACAAATCCACACTCTGTTCCAATTTTTTCAAATTCTTTCCGAGTCAACAATTGGATAGTGTGGTTCTTTGGAGTAGGAGACAGTAAAACAGGCTTAGCCTGGGAACCCAACTTAAGTGGAGACTCAATATCGTGTTCCCTTGGTTTAATAGGGTTCAATTGGATGGTCTTACCTTGGTGTTGAAAAGTGTAAGTGTTAGATCGTCCATGATGTATCACATCCATATCATAGAGCCACGAATGACCAAGTAACACATGCGCAACGTCGATAGAAAGAACATCACACCACACTTTATCAGAGTAACTTCCCATCTGAAGAGGGACTAAAAATCTGTGGGTGACAGATAGACTAGTAGCGGTGTGGCTCTGGTGTAAGTCCAATCCTCTTAAGTGCACGAGTGGATACTACGTTCATGGTACTTCTCCCATCTATGACAATCTTACAAACTTTAGTTCCACACTTAAGGAAAGTCTAAAATATGCTAGTACGCTTCCAATCTTTCGCCTTCACAGGGGTTGATAAGATACACAGCAAAACACCAAGATGGAATTCATCTTCAGCCTCGTGTTCCTCGCACCCATCCTCAGGGTCAAAACCATCTACTTGTTCAAACTCATCAGACTCGGGACGAATTTAGACCCTGACTGAGTACAAGTGCTCACTGTGGACACTGTGCGGCAATGTGTCCCCTCTTATGACAGTTATGACATTGGATATTTGAAGCACCAGGGCGAAACCCAGAAAAATTAGGCTCAGTAGTGTGTCTAACTTGATTTCCCAAGTTAGGATTGTTACTTCCCCGTGAAGTAACTGTACCAGCTTGTAAACTCCCACTCGGTTTCTGAGAAAAGAATGACTTAGATTGTTGGGATTGAGGAGTCATCCGTCTAGGGGTGGAGAGTTTATACAGTTGTTCAATGGATAGAGCCTTGTAAAAGGCGTCCTCCAAAGAGTTGGGAGAAAACAACTTACTTCTCTTTTGAGTTCAGGGCGCAAACCATTAATAAATCTACCCACTGTTCACCAAGACTCTTCTCTAATGTCAAATCTCATAAAAAGACCCTCAAAATTAGACATGTACTCAATGACACTAAGAGATGCTTGCCTTAAATTCATTAATTGATCGTTCAATTGGTCTCTATAGTAGGCAGGAAGGTACTTCTCTTATAATTTAACTTTCATGTCAACCCAACGATTAATGGGTGGGTCCCCATATCGCTCTCTTTCAATCTGAACACGCTGCCAATACCGCTTGGCAGAACCAACCAACTTCATTTGGGCAAACATGACTTGATGCAAGTCGGACATACGATACCACCTAAAGTAATCCTCAGTCTCAAGAAGCTAATCAAAAAAGATACCGGGATCTAATTGTCCATCAAAGGATGGAGCTTCAACTTTAACAGCCTTGACTATGTTGTTAAACTCATCTTGGTGGTTTTTAGGGTATTGCACAGGTAGTCGAATCCCATAGTTATCCCTATGCGGTCTATGATCTATGACACGATCAACGGGAGAGAATCTATTACCATAACCTAGAATAGAGTTTGCGTCATCCTCAATGTCTCTCCCATGAGGATCTCAAGGAAGTTGCATTTGACCGTGACTACCTGGATAAAATCCAACAAAATCGATGAAACTATGAGAAGGGTCTAACCTCTTCTTGGGAGCGATAGGGATGTTGCCCCACTGATCATCTGCCTAACGTTTGCCTAACGCTCTAGCTAATCTATCAAAGTCTTTACGGAGTTGGTTCATTGAATCCTATAGTGGGTTCATGTTTTGTTCTAGGGTAGAGACTTTTTGTTCCATGGTAGAAGGGTTTGGTGAATGAATATGAGGTATAGTATGAAAGAGAAGGCGATGGATACTGATTTTTTTTTTTTTTTTTTGGCAAGGGAGGGTGAGATAGAAATTTTATACTAATGTTAACTCAAATTGAAACAAGTAATTAAAGATTATGCTAGGCCAAAGTAAAATGTCACAAATATGCAAGTAATGAAAACGACGAGTATGATTGTGTTCAAATTTAGGATAATAGGGGAATGGGAAATGGTGGCTCTCAGTAACCTCTCAAGAAAGAAATTTAATGTAGGTCAAAGAGAGCCCGAAATGCGAATTTAATATCTTTCCTAACCAAACAGAATATGTAATCACAGTTTGAAGTAAAGGACATGTACCGTTGCGAAGCACAAACTGTTCAAGGGTTGCCGGAGGTTCTCTGAAGAGTCACTAGAGTTTCGTTGGAGGTCGCCAGAGCTTCGTCGAAGGTCATCAGAGCACAAGTCAAATCACTGGAGTGTGGTGGTTATTCTGAATTTCGTCGAAGGTTGCCGGAAAAGTCGCCGGAGGTCGTTGGAGTCACCGGTGAGTTCACCGGACGCATGTGGTGCCAATGGTGGGATTCGCCGGAATTAAATATTGGTAAAACGTACGAAAACGTACTCGAAAAGTTTGAGGGTGCATAAAGCGGCGGCTGTGGTAACTGCTACGGCGGCTGTTATTTAAGATCTGGCACTGAATCTGTTACAACAACGGTGCACGACAGCTTAGGTTATTTGGGTGGGCACAGTGATGAAAACTAGGGCATCCCCGAAAAGCGGGGGATTTCGTGACATTTTTGATTGGCTGTCTTGTATTTCTAGTAAGTTGTTTAATAGTTGGCCCTAGATCCTTGCCCCTGAGAAATGAATCAATACTTTCTACTCGAGCTCCATCATGGACTATTTACATTACATTTTGGACGAGTGGGTTTCTGACGGATATTAAGAGCTGTAGGATCTTTCGGCTCTGATACCACTTGATGTAGTACCGCAGAGGCAAGAACACAATAATAAAATAAAAGTAAACAGTGCGAAAGTAAAACGGAAATTACTTCAATATCATTAAAAAACTGTCAATCCCTTACAATCTCTAACCCTTTATATAGGCTAGAGTTAAAGACCACATGAAGTAATATCCAAAAATAAATCGATCAAATCTCGAATTTTATGAAAAGCAAATAAATCACATCCCAAAATATTTTATGGAAAACAAATAAATCAAATCCCTAAAATACTGCTCTTCAAATTTAACCCATCCAATTCAAATTTCGTCCCGGCGTAAAATATTTGAATTGGAAACGGTTATCAAAGTCCCCATTAGGCTTCCTTCTTCCATATGTTGGGATGAAAAGAGAATCAATATGTAAGAGCTTTTATCTCAATTACTTTATCAATGAACAGAAGGGGGGGGGGGAATCAGAACTTGGCTATTGAAACATGCAATCCTCTCAATCAATAGGAAAACTTACAAAGAGCATTTCATCTCAACAAAATACTACTAATTGTTGACTAGGGGAAAAAAAAAGGTGGGGTGAAGCAGTTGAGGAACCTCCAGCCATTCCAGTTGAATCCTTATCCCATTGCAAATAAATTGCATATAATCCTAGGATGAAATAGCTACAGTGAAGAATCATCCCACTTTATTTATCCAAAGTGGAAAAAGGTAGGAATTAAGGTCCATGATTGGCACAGGTTTCCTCAAAGTTACTAAGCAAGAACAGCTTTAGCAGACAAAGTGGTACATGAAAATATGTATTGTAAAGTATGTAAAAAGTAAAGATATACCAACTGTTATGAAAATACATGCCAATCTTACCGATCTCAAGATGTAAGCTAGACAATGTATTATTGGATAAATCTAGAACTGAAAGACGCAATTTGCATGGCTCAATTGGATACTCCTTCAACTGCATGCACAGTGAGATGGTCAGAAGGGACATCATGATTCATTAAGAAGTGAGTTCAAAGTTATATTTTAAAAGTTCATAGGAAAAACAAATAGAACTAAGGATCCAATTGGAAAAAATGTCATACTCAAGCTTATTACAACAAGCTAATGTATAATGAAATTTTTTCACTTGAAAAAAAAAAAAAAATTATCCTGGCCACCTGATTTGACTGAAGATCTAATGTCCCCAAGTGAGGAAGTGCTTCGATCTCTGCCGGTAATGAAGATAACATACTGTCCCTGCACATTGAAAACAGAAATAAATACCATGTATTTATCAAAGAAAACATCTATAAATAACCGAAACATGCTAAGAAAACCCTCTGTCAATTTGTCTTGCAAAATTGAAGATGAATCCGACCCCATATAGAACTCCACAAGGGAAAAGCAACCCATTATTGATGATGGGATTGAAGATATTCCTGTCAAATTCCAACACATATATTATGCAATGGTAGTAAAGAAATTAAATCAACTGATAACATAATGGGTACACTATACTTATCAAATCATCAGCTCTATAATCTATACAAAAAAACACATCACAAACCATAAGGAGACTTCATTCACTTACTGTTCTGGTGAAGGTCAAGATGAATGAGACATAAAAGGCATCCAATACTCTGTCGTATACCAGTCAGCAAGCTTTTTGCTGCAAAAATCAGTGTACAGGGAGGTTTAAAAATTAGCTGAGGTAAATTAAATTGTTAACAATATAGGACAAAAGAACCATAAAAAAATTTATATATTTACATACCTTCAGTTCTGTGAGCAGGATACATGATGCAATTATAATTTCAGATAGCAACTTTAGCTTGTTTCCCTGTATGCAGAAAAGATAATATTCAAAACTTCAAGCACCATAGTCATTCAACTCAATCATCTTTTAAGTACTCTTATAAGAGCAACTTGTAGTACCTCAACATCCAACTTTGTCAGCTTTGAACAGTTCACTAGACCTTCTGGCAAACTGGCAATGCAATTGTTGGATGCCTGAAACACTTAAACATCTCAAACCAGATGCAGTGTCACCAAAACAGTAAGAAACGTTTCTCAAATTACAAATTTATTATTATGGTGTCAACATATAAATTAAACAAAGTTGCAAGGGCCTTTGGACTACCTGCTCAACTTAATATATATCTTTGAGAACACCCACACCAAATGGCAGTCTCATTGATCAATTAAAACACATATGATCCCTTAAATACAGGTATTAGAACATTAAATACTATTAGAAAACACTTGGTGAATCCTTAAAAAAAAATTTGAGTTTCCTTCTCAATTCCAACCATCAGACACACAATAAGTAGTCACAATTTTATTTAACAGAAAAGAGGTGGTCACATCACATGTCAATTATCTAGATGCAACTATACATAGGAAGGAAGAGATTAGATTTTGGTTTGACAGAAATTACAATTCTTGTATGAATGAATGGAAAAACAAGATTCATAAAGTTGATGGCAAATGGCAGGGACAATATTTGTTTAGTGGAGGCTGTAACCACAGATCATGACCAAAGAATCATATCGGTCCATAGCAAGCCTACAATGGACTGAACCAGGTCAGTATGAGTTTAGCATCACTACTAACAAGCATTTCTTAACCCTCTCAATCTGGTGATACTAAACATGCAAAGGCAATAATCCCAGAGTTACTAAAAATCTCTACTATCCCCTACGAACCACGTTTTGGTATACACTTTCTGAATCTTGTTACACTTAAATAATACACTAAATTTGATAATCTAAAAATATTATACCTATCTTATATTTTCACCAGGAAAAACTCTTAAAATAGTGAATTGATAGCAAATTATGTAACAATAACCAATAAGTTTTTTAAGTTTTTAGAAAGGATGATGAGCAAAGATTTGTATCAAACACAGAAAATGCACTTAGTTTTATGAATATGTACAATGTTTTATTTTCATGATTAATTATTTTTTTAAAATAAGTCACTTTACATACCAAAAATACTTTAATAATATAATGACTTTATGAGAAGTATATCCCATCCTACCACATTTTATATTGCAAGCGTAGCGTATTCCCAATTCCATTCCATGTACCAAAATGATTAATGTCCCGAAATGATTCACATTCCAAGTAACATTGATTATCCATTTAAGGGCTTGCTCATAGTCCCCTAACTCATCAATAGTTAACCACCCATCCATTAGAGAGAGAGAAACTAAGAAAGCTACAAAATATGTAAGGAAGAACATATAATCTATACACTAGGCGAACACCTTTAGCGTCTCGCTCCGCTCTGAAGCTGCATCACAAATTCACCATTACTTAATTGTTCTAAACAACTCAAAAATATACAACATCAATACCACTTTGTGGCTAGTCCAAGGTTAAAAAAGAAAAACAAAATGAAAATAAACGCAATTGTTAACTCAACTGCTGCAGTTTCTCAAAAATTTGAAACTCCCCACTATTGTTTCAATAGTTTTCAAACTTTTCAACCTAATCAAACTCTGCTACGTTCACCCATCCATCCAATTGCGGTAAGCAACTTGATTCTCTGTGCATGCTTCCTTACTAACTACATTTTTGAATCCTTATCCATTGTTTCTTATCACACGTTGGAATCTGTTTTCACTTAGTTTGTTCCTATTTTGCGAAGAATGGGAAAGAAACATGTAATGTAGATGCAAGTTCAAAGAAGGAAAAAGCCAGAAGGACTCTTGTGCTCTGAAGAGTCCTCCCATTTATAATCCGGGATCATCTACTGATAACTACAAAATTATCAAAAGTTATCTCTTCATTAACTCTCCTTTTCTATTTCGTAGTTGCAGATTTAAAGTATAACACTATACACTACGACTCTACGTCAACTCTCCTTTTCTGTTTTATAATTGTAGATTTAAAGTAGAACACCTGCACACTAGGTTGCCATGAAGTTCCAATATTATATTTTTTTTGACGTATCTACCTCTGTTATGTGTATCGCAGATGTGTATCTGTGTTATGTCTAAAACTAGTTAGTTATTAGTTAGTAACTACCTACTTAATAAGGAGAAGAAGGCTGGTTGTTACTATAACTACTTACTAAATAAAGAAGGAAGATAGATGGCTGTTAAGTCAGCTGTAACAGAAGGAAGGAAGTCAGTTAGTGGCTGTTAAGTCAGTTGTAACAGAAGGAAGGAAGTCAGTTAGTTAGTTAGTATCTTAGCCAAGGCTATAAATAGCCTAGGAGGAGTCTTGGAAAAGGTTAGTAGAAGTATTATTCCAATTCAGTCTATTCCATTAATTGAAATTCTGTTTTCTTCTTCCTTAGCCATTACATTTGGTATCAAAGCAGGCTGATCCTTGGCCTGAAAATCCGAGAAACCACCATGGCCGAAGGAACTAGAGCAGCACAAGAGGCAAGGAAGTGGGAGGAAACCCTTCGACTGCTGAAAGAAGGCAGCGAGAAGCATGAAAAAGAGATAGGAGAAATCAAGAAATCCCTTAGAGAATTGGGAGATATCAAGGAGATGATTGTAGCCATGAGTCTAAAGCATGATCAAGTGGTGAGTCAAGTTTATGGAAAGTCACAACAAGAAGGGAATGGGAGGCTCAAGAAGGCAGCAACCAGAAACATCTGAGAATGCTCAAGCCGAAGTACAAGACCTGGGAGAATACCCTTCGAGATCAGAAAACCTTCATCTCTCTCCCTTTCCATTCTGCCAAAGAGTTGCCAAGATTGAGTTCCCTCGCTTTTATGGAGAAAACCCCACTGGATGGCTGTATAAGTGTGAAAGATTTTTTGAGTATAATACAGTGAAAAATGGGGACAAGGTGAAGCTAGCAGCACTGCATTTGGAAGGTTCATCTCTGCAGTGGTTCCAATGGTTTGAGAACTGTCACCATCACATCACTTGGGATTGGTTTAAACAGGGGTTACTAGCAAGGTTTGGGCCAAATTCTTATGAGGATGCGATGGGGGAATTAACTAAGCTCAGGCAAACCTCCACGGTTAAAGATTATCAAGAAAAGTTTGAAATCTTAGCCAATCAAACCCAAAATTTGCCTGAATCCTTTTTTGTTAGCTGCTTTATAAGTGGCCTTAGGGAAGAAATTAGGTCAGGGGTGTTGATGTTCAAGCCAAATTCAATCACTAATGCCATAGGATTGGCAAAATTACAGGAGGCCAGCATTGAAGCTATCTTGAAATCAAGAATGGGTCCCAGACAAACTATAAATGCTGCAGAGAAAGCATATGTGAACAATGGAGTCCAATACAAGAGAGAAATGTCCAAGGAAATAGAAGAAAAAAGGGCAAGGGGACTATGTTTTAAGTGTAATGAGAGGTTTACTAGGGGGCATGTATGTAGCAAGAAACAATTATACGCAATGGAAGAGGATGAAGAGGAATCTATACAGAAGAAGGAAAGAGAAGAAGAGAAGAGTGAAGAACAATTTCAGAAGGAAGAGCCGCAGATTTCTTTGAATGCCATTACTGGGTCGATTTCATATAGAACCATGAGAGTAAAAGGTAATGTGAAGAAAAAACTCATTATAATCTTGATTGACTCCGGAAGCACTCACAACTTTTTGAGTGCTGAGGTAGCTAAAAGGACCAGCATTGAAGCCGAAAGGACTGATCCACTGCCAGTTGTAGTTGCTGATGGAACCAGGCTGATCAACACAGCCATATGCAGGAACTTCCAGTGGGAGATGCAGGGGGCTCAATTTCAAGCTGATGTGAGGGTATTACAAATAAAAGGTTGCAATATGGTGTTGGGGATCCAGTGGTTAGCAACGTTATGACCAGTCAAATGGGATTTCAAGAATCTCAACATGGAATTTTTTCTCAACAACAAGAAACATGTGTTAAGAGGGAGAAAAAGGAAGATTTAAGGGTAGTGAGTTCTGGAAAAATGTCAAAGTACTTGAAAAAACAGCCACATGGAGTAATAGCTCAGCTCAACTCATTACAAGTTGCTGACAACAGTGGAAAAAAAGAATGCTACTCACCAGAATTGGAAGAGCTACTCTTTTCTCAGGTATTTCAAGAACCGGAGGACTTACCTCCTGCAAGATCCCATGACCATTGCATTCCTCTTAAAGCAGCAGCTGAGCCTCCCAATATCAGACCTTACAGGTATCCTCATTTCCAAAAAGCTGAGATTGAAAAGTAAGTTAGGGAAATGCTGAGAGCTGGAATGATAAGGCCTAGTGTTAGTCCTTATTCATCACCAGTACTCTTAGTCAAGAAAAAAGATGGTACTTGGAGATTATGTGTTGATTATAGGGCAATAAATAAGGTTACTATCAAAGACGAATTTCCAATACCTGTTATAGATGAGCTCTTGGATGAGTTATGTGGAGCCAAATATTTTTCTAAACTGGATTTGAGGTCTGGCTTCCATCAAATCAGAGTTCACCCCACTGATATCGAAAAAACTGCATTTAGGACCCATGATGGTCATTATGAGTTCCTAGTAATGCCTTTTGGGCTTACTAATGCCCCTTCGACGTTCCAGAGCTTGATGAATGAAATCTTTAGACCCTTCCTAAGAAAGTTTATATTAGTATTCTTTGATGACATCCTAATATACAGTCAATCTTGGGAAGAACACTTGCAGCATTTGCAGATTACTCTGCAATTACTGCAGCAACAGCAGTTATTTGCAAAAAGAACTAAATGTGTATTTGGGAAAACGGAGGTGGAGTATTTAGCGCATTTGGTGTCAGCCAAGGGCGTAGCTGCGGAACCCACTAAATTGGAAGCCATATAATCTTGGCCTGTATCAGTCAACATCAAGGAATTGAGAGGATTTTTGGGGCTCACTAGTTACTATAGAAGGTTTATCCAGGATTATGGAAAAATCTGTTTTCCTCTCCACAATTTGCTCAAGAAGGATTCTTTCAAATGGAACTCTGAAGCTAATGCAGCCTTCATGTAGCTCAAGGAGAAGATGACCACAGCTCCAATACTATGCTTACCTGATTTTTACTAAGCAGTTTGTGGTGGAAGCAGATGCCTCAGGAACAGGGTTGGGTGCTGTGCTGATGTAAGAAGGACATCCAGTAGCCTATTGGAGCAAAGGAGTCTCAACAAAAGATCAAGCTCTCTCGACGTATGAAAAATAACTGATGGCAGTGGTATTGGCAGTACTGAAGTGGCGATGCTACCTTTTGAGCAGGCAATTTTTGATAAAAACTGATAATCAAAGTCTTAAATATATTTTGGAGCAAAGGGTGGGTACTCCTTTCCAACAAAAATGGGTTACTAAGCTTTTGAGATTTGATTGCGCTATAACATATAGGTGTGGCAAGGATAATAAGGCAGCTGATGCCTTGTCCAGAAGGGGAGAATTAACCAGCTCTGCAAACTCAGTGGCCACCATTCATGCTTTGTCTGGTGTCACTACCAGTTGGATGGATAAAGTAAAGCTCAGTTGAGAGGAAGACAGGGATAGCAAACAACTGATTTTGGACTTGCAACAAGGTCAAGCACATGCTGGTTATGCCTGGGAACAAGGGAAATTAACCTATCATGACAGATTGGTGGTTGGAAAATCAGCACTCAGAGGGCAACTCATTCAGGAGTTTCATTCCTCTCCATTAGGAGGACATTCAGGGATTGGTAAAACAACAAAAAGGTTACAAAAGAACTTTTATTGGAAAGGATTGAAACAAGATGTAGCTAAATTTATCTCGGAATGTGATACATGCCAGAGATATAAGGGTGAAACTGTGAAGTATCCGGGACTATTACAACCTCTAACCATTCCAAACAGCATTTGGAGTGACATCTCGATGGACTTCATTGATGGGCTGCCAAATTCACAAGGGAAAACTATAATTTTTGTAGTAGTAGAGAGATTGACAAAATATGGGCATTTCATGACATTAGCACATCCTTATACAGCCAAGGAAGTGGCCAAGGTATTCTTCGATCAAGTGTTCAAATTGCATGGCCTTCCTTCCACAATAGTTTCTGACCGAGATGCAGTATTTACTAGCCACTTCTGGCAGGAGCTCTTCACTCTACAAGGGTGCAAATTATGTCTCAGCACTGCCTACCACCCCCAATCTGATGGCCAAACAGAGGTTTTGAACAAATGCCTGGAAAACTACTTAAGGTGCATGACTGGTGACTGCCCTAAACAGTGGGTTAAATGGCTTACTTTGGCTGAGTGGTGGTACAACACCACTTATCATTCGGCCATCAAAACAACCCCTTACTTTGCAGTTTACGGACAGGAACCTCCTGACCAGACCTTCTGCAATTATAGGCCATCTTCAGTGGCAGCAGTAGAGGAATGGCTGAAGGAAAGGAGAGGCATTATCAGACAGCTGAAAGAGAATTTGGATCAAGCACAGCAGAGAATGAAGTTCTATGCTGATAAAGGAAGATCTGAGAGAGAGTTTCAGGTAGGAGACTGGGTCTACCTCCGATTGCAGCCCTATAAACAAACAACAGTGACATTACCAAAAAGCCTAAAGCTGTCCCCAAGATTTTATGGTCCATACAAGGTGATAGAGAAGATTGGGTCAGTCGCCTACAAACTGCAGTTACCAGAAGGAGCTAAAATCCACCCAGTGTTCCATGTTTCAATGCTGACAAAAAAAGTTGAAGCCACTGTAACAGCTAACCCAAAACTACCTCCAGTTAGCCCCGAAGGCACATTACAGCTAAAGCCTATGGCTGTGTTGGACAGAAGAATGGTTAAGCGAGGAAACAAAACTGTGGAACAGCTGCTAGTCCAATGGCAACATTCTTTTTCTGAAGATGCATCTTGGGTTGATCTCTCAGAATTTTGTACAAAGTTTCCCCAATTCTAGCCTTAAGGACAAGGCTGTTCCCAACCGGCAGGGAATGTTATGTCTAAAACCAGTTAGTTATTAGTTAGTAACTACCTACTTAATAAGGAGAAGAAGGCTGGTTGTTACTATAACTACTTACTAAATAAAGAAGGAAGATAGATGGCTGTTAAGTCAGTTGTAACAGAAGGAAGGAAGTCAGTTAGTTAGTTAGTATCTTAGCCAAGGCTATAAATAGCCTAGGAGGAGTCTTGGAAAAGGTTAGCAGAAGTATTATTCCAATTCAGTCTATTCCATTAATTGAAATTCTGTTTTCTTCTTCCTTAGCCATTACAATCTGTTTTTCAATTTGGGTTTGCTCTATCATTGAATTAGTTGGTTTCAGTAACTTGAATTGGGTTACTGTTTCAATTCATATGAAATTTGGCTTTGGAAAGTCTGCAATCAAACATTAGAAGGATCTCAAATGGTAATGGCTTGAGGAATTTGTCAAGCAAAATTATTCAAAGGGCCCCTTTTCCTCACTCTACTATTTCACTCACACACACACACACACACACACACACGCATGCACACACACACAAAAGTGACCTGCTTTTCACATTTTTCATATTTGTATTTTTAATTAAATCTTTAACAAAATTTATATTCTTTTGAAAAAAATCTTCACGTCATCATTAGATATTGTTATTTTTTCAATACTATCAATCTAGTATACATAAATCTCAAATTGCAAATTATTGATTTTTATAATCAATTTCATAAGAATCATAACACTTTTAAATATAATAAAGATTAAATTCAGAATTGAAGTGTGTTTTTCATGTTAACTTAAGTTCGGCATTGTATTTTATTTTTCTAGTTTTCTGTAGATAAACATCCTAATATAATAGTTATATCACACTTGAAATTTTCACTTTAGTTTATGTTGATTCTCATTGTCAATTTGCACTTGGATTTTGAACTACATGGATTGGTCTACAAAGTTTCAAGATGTGCAGATTTTGGAACTTATCGTTAAAAAGATTAGCAAATGCATTGCATGTGCCCAGCCATTAGTAACTTTTATTAACCTTTTGACCCCCAACTATTGCACAAACTAAAGTACTCAACACATCCTCCTTCGGTGAGAAACAGCTACTACTTCACAGCTCTTAGTTTTTACATTCAAGTGACCAATATGGTCTGGCTTTCAAAATCCCAGCGAGCCTTATGACCACACCACCCCCCTCCCAAAAAAAATGACAGAAAGAAAAAGAAAAGGAGTGTTATACAAAACAAAATAACGAGATACTTAAAAGCGATATATTGAGTTTAGCTTTAGAGCTTATTCAGGCCAACACTTGTCCCAAAAAAAAAAAAAAAATTGAGAGCTGTCTGACCAAGTCCAAACTTGCTTACTCAAAATTCTTACCACACTGTCAAAGACCGCTTTCAAAGTACAAAAGTGAACATTGTCAAAACCAAAATAGGTTCTCCAAACATAAACTATTTAACTCAACTCATTTCACTATACTGTAGGTCAAACTTTACCAAGACAGTTCAATTGACCGATATCAGAAGCCCAACAACATATAATATGAGAGGTCCCAACCTTAAAACCCAAGTGTTAAGGTGATGAAGGTCTATCTCTTGTATGGAAGAAATAACCTTCATCATGGGCCGATGTGGGACAACTTTTGACAGCCCCCTCAGGTTGGCCCGCATGAACATAGACACAGCGTGGACTGTGGTGAAGTCCAGTTGAAACCCATTTTGATACCATGTCAAGAACCCTAATAATACATAAAAGGAGAGACCTCAACTTTAAAACCAAGATATTAAGATGAGGGAAATCTATCTCTAATATCGGAAAAATAACATTCATCATGGGCCAACATGGAACAACTTTTGATAGCCGCTATAGGTCAAATATTATGAGATTCAATAAGATTCTTTTGCATAATGGTTGTAATTCATACTGGATTAATACTTACAGCTTCAATATATAACCCTTAGTTAGTTCAAATATAAGCTATTTAACGCAACTCAGTTCAGTAGGCCACTGTAGGTTAAATTTCATCACCTTAATTCGATTGGCCATGATAGGTCAAATTTTACAAGTTTCAATAAGGTTCTCTTGCATATGCATAATGGTTATAATGATCAGAAATGTGTATTTGTAAAGTTCCCAGTCTATGAAGGTATGATTTCTAATAACTAGAAATCATTTAAGTTCTTTTGTAATTTTGTGTGATTTTTATGTTATTTTAGATAGTTGCAGGCCTGCAAGGAATGTAAGTGTCTATTAACTGAAATCTCAGAGGATCTAGGTGAAATAGTCCCAATTAAAATAATTATTAAAATGACTTTAAATTTGTTTTATTTTAAAACTCATTTAAATAAGAATATGAATTTACAATTTCACTTTTCCTTACCCATTTTTTTTTCTTTTCCATTCAGTTTTCTTTTCTCTCACCAAATTTGAAATACATCGACAGATTATAAGTGTACTGCTGAACAAAGGTCCTCTGACCAAATTCAAGATGCCAACTAGTGATTAAAATGTTAATAAGCCCAAAAATAGACAGATTAAAGTTTCAACTTGAAACAATCCAAAAAGTGAACTCTGATAATCACATACAGAAAGCCAGAAAATAGATGGATTGCAACAAAATGTTGCCTCACCTTGAGTTCCGATAAACCTACACACCTTCCAAGTGAACCAGGGAGATCCTTCAATTGGTTGTTTGAACAATCAAATCTAAGCAACCAGATGCAACAGAACCATTCAACCACAAACAGCAACCAAATTTGCACCACATATGTTCATTGACAAGATGAAATGAAATCTAACATCCATAGGCTCGCCAATTTTCTTTCGGTAATGCATAAATATGAACGTCATTCTCCTAATATGTATGTATATGCTTCAAAACAAGAAAGAAAACCTACTTAACCAGAGAAGTTGCTGATCCAACTTCTTCAAGTATACTGGGTATCAAGTTAAACAACACATTTAATGATTTTAGCATGTGCAGCCTATAAAATGAAAATAAAATATCAGCATGTTATGGCATATGAGAGAGAGAAAGAGAGAGAGAGAGAGAGTAAATTGAACAATATACTCTCCTATAGCCGCTGGAAGGTGGGAAAGCTTGTATAGCTCACAATCAGCACTGATAACAGAGGCAAATTCCTAAGGTCTTCCCTTAGTGCTTCAATATTATTATGAGCCAAAATCAACTTCTGCAACTCCACAGCCTACAAATATGCAATGCAGTACTTTAATCCATAGTATTCATAGCTAAGACAACCATCTTCAGCTTCTCATTCAGCTATGAAATAAAGTCAAATGCATTAAGCAGGTTAAAAAAGAGAGACAATGAAGTAGTGCCAACAACACCTCCCACCAATTTTCTCCTTCTCCAACTGCATCCAAGCTTTTACAAACCTCATCAGGCACATCCCTAAGATAAAAATATATAATTATAAATGCATGGAAGTAAAATTCATTTACACCATGGTTGGGGGGTGGTAATTCACAAAAACAAAAGCAACTAATGATTTCAACTGGTTTCTGTTAATGGTTGTGGGATCCAAGGGCCGAGCAACTTATATGGCAGGGGGCCCATGCCCACCCTGGAAAAAAATCTTATTACCTATTATTGTTTTTGTTTTTCTCCCCCCTGTTGATATTGTCTTTAGTGTTCAATGTGCCCGCCTAAGAAAAGGAAAAACATTTTAGCCCAATACTAGTTATGCCCACCCAAAAAAAGAAAATGAAATTAGCCTAACGCCAATTGTGCTCACCTAATGAAACAAAAAAATTTAGTACAATAACAATGCAATTATACCCAACCCACCCAATATAATTAGTGCTCACCCACATATGAATTCCTGGCTCTACCCTTGGTGGGATCTTAATAGTTCAATTGTTCTACTTGGAGATAGAAAACAAATTTGATAATTTCTTCCTTTTTTCAATAAAGTAGGCAAACATGTCAACATTGTCACTATTGTTGTTCATTTTTTAGTATGCTTGTGCCAAAATAGTTAATATCAGAAGCCCGGGTACATTCATTTCCCTAACTATGTTTTCCTTGAGAACAACCAAACTTCAAATAATGTCCTGTTCTGAAGTAGGAAAGGTCAAGGTGTTCTAGGCCATCCAAATTTCAGAACTTCCTAATCCTCTCATTTTCTTCCACGTATCATCACCACAACCCTTGGCAAGGATTTGTTCCTGAACACAAAAACCACCATGTGCACATGCATATAGAGGGAAAATTGATAGGGAGATGAGAATATGCATATATATGAAAACAACAAAGAGGGAAATAAAAACAAAAATAACAGACAAAATCAAAAGAAAATATATTTATTTTGAAATCCAAAAGCAGAAACAAACCAGCCAGACAAAAAAATAAAATAAAAGAGCAAAGCGAAAAGGAAAAAAAAAAGGAAACACAGTGATAAAAACAAACAAGCCTCTAATAAATCATGATTTTCAATTCCATGTCTTTTATGTTTTTGTTCTTTATTTAATTTTGATGTGAAAAGAATCCACCCAATTTATGATCAGAAGTACAAAAGCATCACATGCTTATTAACTTAGAACATTTCAGGTCTTTAAACCTACCAGCTATATAAATCCATATAATTACTCTTTGCATTGTTGTACTCGTGATTTCTCGACTTTTGTGATTTTGAATTAATATATTATATTACTTATGGTTGCTTCACAGGTTTGAATTGGAGTGGCCATGTGGTTGATATTTTAAGTCACGGGAATGGCCAAACGACAGAAATGTGGCCCTTTGATGAAGGTTGCAATCAGGGCATCTGCATTCTGTTTCAACTACAATGCTCAGCTAGCTTTTAGCTACTGATCCAAATCTATACAGAATTCTCAGATTAGAAAATGACAGAGTTCATTCCTTTTCATGGACATTACAAATCTAACACAACCCATAGATCTTTAAGCCAATAATCAGTTGCAAACAATATTAATCTTACCTGCCATTGCCACATTTGAAATTGTTCAAACAAAAATTCATGCTCTAATAGCTACACCAAAATAGTAGAACTTCACAGCTTCCATGCATATCCAGAGTCTGCCCAAGTTGGGATACAACAATCTAATACCAATTAGCCATGCCACATAAATTTCATACCAGTGGTTTCCCAAACCGTAGCGTATCGATCAATACATACATATACGTACGTACACATAGATGAAGAACGAATGAACAAAGACACGAAGAAAAAATAAAAAATAAAATAAATAACCTTGAAATCCGAAAGCTCCAAAAAAAAAAAGTGAATCAAAGGAACTTTAGATTTGAGAGAAATTAGGAGACTCACTTGAGGGAACGGTTGGAAAGATTTAGAGAACCAGAAGTTCCGGTGGCTTTCAGCAACCGATCCATTGACGTGCAGAGCGGAAGGAGATCTCGGAGACAGAATGAACGAATCTAATAGATAAATGCACTGAGGTTTTCTAAGATTTCTGGAACCACGGGGTGATGCATCCACGGTTGTGCAAAAGGGAGGGAGCTGCAAAAATAAATAAATAAATAAATAAATAATTCCCGTTGAATACTTCATTTCTGAAATAGACGGCCTAAAATGGTTTTGCTAGAGCCTCGTTTGACAGCGTTTCCGTATCCTGTTATATTTTTAAAATTTTATAAATTCATATCAGAAACATATTTGATAAACTTATTTTTATTTTTTTATTTAAAAAAAATAAAAATATAAAAAAAATATATTTTCACTTTGATTTATTTTCTATTATCAATATTTAGTCAATTTTAAAATTTTATCTATTTTTATTATATTATATAAAAATAAATTATTTTATTCAAATATTTTATTAAAATAAGTTATTTTAATAAATAATATAATTAAATTAATTATATAAATTAATATAAATTATTTTTAATAAATAATAAAACTAAATTAATTAATTATTGCTAAATTATCTAAAATAAATATCATAATTAATTTATTTAATTTAATAATTAAATTAATTTAAACAAAATAATTAATAATAAATAATTAAATTACATTAATTTTTAATTTAATTTAATTTAATAATTATTATTAAACTATTTTAAATAAATATCATAATTAAATTAAATTATTTATGATTTAATTAATTTAATTTATATAAAATATATTTTATTAAATTATTTTAATAAATAATTAAATGAATTTAATTAATTTAAAAATAAATAATTTAATTTAATAATTAATCTAATTTAATTATTTATTTAATATGAAATATATTTTATTAAATTATTTTTAATAAATAATATAATTTAATATATTTTATATTTATTGAATTAAATTATTTTAATAAATAATTTACTGTATTAATTTAATTAATTATATTAAATTAATATAAAATATATTTTATTAAGGTCTACTAATTTTTTAAAACTAATAAAATTAAATATTTTCTAAAATAAAAAATTAATAATTATAAACAAACTTGTATTTCCAAACGCAGTTTCAGTTTTTATTTCAGAAAAAATAAACGGTAACAGAAAATAAAAAACAGAAAACAGTAACAAAAAAACAACAACAAAAAAACAATAGCGCTGTCAAACGAACCCGTGTCGCGAATTTAAGGTAGACTCGATAAAAAGGCAAGATTCATATAAGAATGAGCTTGGACACTCAAAAAAACTCAAAAAATTTTAAAAAATTTCAAAAGTTTTCAAATCTCTCCAATCAAATTTTACCACCTATCATTTTTACATCACATCAACCCCAACTTTTGAGTTTTTTTGGCCTCCAAACATCCCCTAAATCGTTTATTAATTCATGATAAAAGTCATTATTTACAATATTGAATTTAAGATAATCGATAAGATTTGACTATAAAAAAAAAAGACAAATATATAAAAAAAATTATTTAAATACTTTATTCAAAGTGATGGTTCAATCTAAAGTCGACGTCATTAAAAAAAAAAAGAAGATGTAAATGACTTATCTGATTATGAGAACGTTTGAAAGCATAATTTTTAGTAATTTTTGACAATTTTTTACCAAAAATTGTTAGTTGTGATTTTTTGTGTGTTTAATGAAACAAGTAGTAATCTTTAGTAAATGTCAACAATTTTTTACAACTTTTGGGCATTTGATAAAATTTTTGATAACTTTTGACAATTTTCAGCAATTTTTAGTAATTTTTGAATTGAAAAGTTAATGTAGCAGAGCAAAAAAGTAACAAAAGTTAGTAGTTTAACAAACGTTCAAAAATCAAAAGTTGGTAGTTTTTTGCTAAAAATTTTATTACAAACACCCCTTATTTATTTCAATAGTAAGCTATCTATGAAAATGATTTGTTGATTGATAAATTAAATATTTTATGTAAAGATTTTGGGCAAATCCCTCGCATCAAAATCTTTCACAATAGTTTTGTCCAAAATAATCTTTTCAACAAAAATATTACCTAAATATCTCGATCAACAGATCATTTACAAGAATAAATTACCTAAAATTGTCGATTAGAACAGCCAATCGAAATAGCGTATTTAAGGTATTAAAAATTTATTTTTTGTTAACTTCATAGTAAAAATTGTGTATTTTACTGAATTTAGAGAAATCTATAGTCGTTGATATGAATAACATATTCAACTAAAGTGATTTTTCACCTCACTAAAGTATTATTAGAAATAGCTTGTTTCACTAGAATTCGTTATTACCTATTATGTATTTAGACAAATTTGTTTCTAAGAAAGACAACTTTATTGTACCTCCTTGATGGGAATTAAATAAAGGGAATCAAAAACATACAAATAAAACAACACAAAGATGTTACATGGTTTGGTAATACCTACGTCTACAAGAGAGTTTCACTGTAATCCAGTAGGATTACAGAGAATAAAATTTCTCAACTCTTTCTCATCTCTCTGCCTCTACACTTCTTTGCTTCTCTCACAAATTAGCCACAAAAACCTACAAAGTTTCCTCACCTATATATATATATATATATATATTATTTTAACGGACAAAAATATTGTGGAAGGTTAATAGAAAAAGCACTAACTTTAGATTTTCTAATTTGTTAAAGGTGACTATTTGTTTATGTTATATTAAGTTTTCGTCCACCCACATAAATGGATTTTATACAAGTTGACAATCACCAGCTAACCAGCCTGGGTGGGTTTGGCACGTTCTACTGAATAAAACGTCTTATGGTGATCTTAAAACACTCCTTAATAGGGCTCTACACTCTATTATTTGAGTTCCAATAACACGTTACATGAATCATAACTGTTATTTTTTTCTGCAATGCCTATGTCTAGCGATGCCTTGACCTTATTCTTGGGCAACTGCATCCTCTCACCAGGGAGCCCTTATCCCCCCCTGACTCGAGGTGTTATGCAAAATTGATTGTAATGATTGATCACACCTGCCAAACTTTTACAAAATTTAAGTTTTTATCTTTGAACCACTTTTGTCATCATATCTAACGAATTACTGTTTATATGAACTTTTTTCCATTGTAAGAGCTTTAATTCTAGGATATCGCGAATCCAATGATATCCTATATTAATGTGCTTCGACCTATAGTGGAAAGTCAGATTCTTGCATAGATAGATTGCACTCTAATTGTCACAATACAAGACATTTCTTTCTTGTACCAATCCCAACTCTTCTTGGAACTTTTTTAACCGCTACATTTTCTTACATGTTTCTATCATTACTATGTACTATACTTCTATTGTAGATAGAGTTACACATTTCTATAGTCTCGGCGTCCAAAATACTACTCCTTCTATGTAGGTCATCAAGTATGCTGAAGTTAACTTTCTAGAGTCAACATCACCAGCCATATTTGCATCGATGAAACTGTCTAGACTATGTTGTTAGTGCCAAAACATAAATATACTTTTGAAGTACCTTTAAGATACCTGAGAATTCATTTCACTGCTTCCCAATGTTTTTTTCTATGATTGGAAAAAAAATCTACTTACAACCCCAACTGCATATACAATAACAAGCCTTGTACACACCATTGCGTACATTAAGCTTTCAATAGTAGATTGATAAGGAAATTTCTTCATTTTTGCCTTCTCTTTGTTAGTCCTGGGATTATGATCTCTGTTCAACTTTAGATGGCTTACAAGTAGAGATGATACAACATCTGCTTTGTTCATATTGAATCTTCCTATTACCTTTTCAATATACCTTTCTTAAGATAACCATAGCTTCTTACTTTGTCTATCTCTAGTGATCTTGATTGCAAGTATTTGTTTTACTAATCCCAAAACTTTCATAGCAAATGACTTGTCGAGTTTCTATTTCAATTGGTTAATTTTGGTAATGTCATTGCCAACAATTAACATGTCATCAACATATAGGAGAAGGATAATGAAATCATTGTCTGAAAACTTCTTGAAGTAAACGCAATGATTAAAACTGGCCCTCGATATCCATGATTCATCATAAATGAATCAAATCTCTTGTACCACTATCGTGGAGCTTGCTTCAATTCATACAAGTTTTTCTTTAATCATTACATAAGATTTTCTTTACCTTTGATTTGAACTCTTTTTGCTGCTCCATATATATCTCGTCCTCCAAATCACCATGAAGGAATGTAGTTTTGATATCTAATTACTCAATCTCCAGATTCTAACTATCAGTTAATCGAAGTATAACTCGAATTGAGTTCAATTTCATAACTGGTGAAAGTATTTCGTTGAAGTCAATGCATTTTCTTTTACCCGAACACTTTACCACCAGTTGGGCTTTGTATCTTGGTTGATTTCCTTCTTCATTCTTCAACCTAAACACCAATTTGTTTTTTAGAGCTTTTATTCCTCTAAAAAGTTGCACCAAATCATAAGTATAATTTTCATGTAGGGATTTCATCTTTTCTTACATAGACTTTTTCCACTCAATCTTTTCCTCATGAGACATTGCTTCTTCATGCATTTTTGGTTCACCCCATCAGTCAACATCACATACTTACTGATAGGGTCTAGTAGATGGACTTATCCAAAAAAAAAAAAAAACGAGTCTAGTAGATGGTTAGTGTTCCATGGTGGATCTTCTTAACTGAGCCTCTTCCGGTGGAGCATGTTCAACTTCTCCATCTAATATAACTTGTTCACTATTTATTGTTTGCACTCTAATGCTAGTTTGGGAAAGATTTTTAGGCTGAAGCAGTTTCCACAACTTGTTACTTGGTGAATACATTTCCATCAACTTCCATTGAGTGTAAAACTCCTGAAGAGGTGTGGTCAAGTAGTCCTGTTGACTTATAATTTAAGAATTTTTGCTTGGTTACCCAGCCTATATGCATGTTAATGAAGGATAGCTCGAACCACGAGCCAAGAAGTGCATTTTTCTGGGATATGGATTTGGGGCGAAAACATAAAGATTGTGATGTCCTGATCCTAAGACACCCAGGTCTATTTCAGCAAAGATGTTACTTTTGATAAATTAGTCACGCTGCATCCCAGAAATGAGTATATTGATAAAGGTAAAGATCTTGATACTGGAAAAGAAGTAGAATTTGAAAGGGATCTTCTAGAGAAGGTATTAATCTTAATGAGCTCATTGGAAAAGATAAGCAACATATAAGAGCAAATGATGCACTGCTGAAACAATTATACGATATTGCTACCAGTCAACAGAAAAGAATCATCGGACCACCTCTTAGGTACAATAACGATGACTTTGTCTCTTATGATTTGATTATGGCAGAAATAATTGAGTTTCAAGAACCTGTAACATGTCATAAAACTGTCACAAGTAAGGAATCAACACAATGGATTGTTGCTATGAATAAAGAAATTTAGTCTCTTCACAAGAATAGGACATAGGAGCTAGTGAAACCGCCAAAGGGCAAAATGATTGTTGGGTGCAAATGGGTCTCCAAAAGAAAAGAAGGAATCCTATGAATGGAATATGTAAAGTATAAGGCACGCTTAGTGTAAAGGGCTATAGTCAAAAAGAATGTGCGGATTTCAATGAAGTATTCTTACTAGTTGTGAAGTATAGCTTTATTCGTGTGTTACTTGCTATAGTTACCTTGTTTGGAGCTAGAATAGCATGATGTCATGACAACTTTCTTGCACGACGAGCTTAAAGAATAGATTTACAGGCATCAATTAGAAGGGTTAATTGTTCAAGGAAATAAGAATCATGTCTACTCTTTGAAAAAAATATTTTTATGGCTTGAAGCAATCATCTAGATAGTGTTATAGTGGTTTGACACATTCATGATATAGCATGGCCACTCAAGGAGTAAGCATGATAGTTGTGTTTACTTCAAAAAGCTCGCAGATAGTTCCTTTGTGTCTTTATTATTGTATATTGATGACATGCTCAGTGTTGCAAAGGACGTGTGCAAGATCATCAAGTTGAAGGCTTAACTTAGTGGTAAATTTGAAATAAAACATTTAGGTCCAACGAAGAAGATTTTAGGTATGGAAATTCACAGGCATAAAAAAGCGAAAAAGTTGTACTTGTCATAGAAAAGTACATTGAGAAAGTACTTGAACATTTTGGCATACAAAACTCTAAGCCTATGAGTACTCCACTTGTTGCTCATTTTAAGCTTTCAACAGTAATATCACCATAGTCTGAAGAAGAAGAAGAAGAAGAGATAGACATATCTCATGTGCCATACGTTAGTGCAATTGAAAGCCTTATGTATGCTATGATATATACTTGTCCAAATATTTCACATGCTCTAAGCACTGTGAGCATATATATAGCTAATCTTGGTAAGGCTCGTGGGTAGCCAATGAAATGGATATTTTAATACTTTAGAGGCACTACAGATGTTGGTTTGGTATTTGACAGTAGTAGTGCAAATAGTACTGCTATTGCATTTGTGAATTCAGATTATGCTACTAATTTGGATAAGCGAAGTTCTTTGACAGGGTATATCTTCACTCTTTCAGGTTCTGCCATTAGTTAGAAACCAACATTACATACTATAATTACCTTGTCCACTACAGAGTCAAAATATATGGCAATAACTGAAGCAACAAAAGAAGTTATTTGATTAAAAGGCTTATTTGGCGAATTAGGTTTGAAACAGGAACTTGCTATAGTATATTGTGATAGCCAAAGTGCCATATGTTTTACCAAAAATTAAATGTATCATGAAATGACTAAGCATATTGATGTAAGATATCACTTTGTTCGAAAAATTTTGTCTTAAAGACTGGAATTTAAAAGATTGGTACGGTAAAAAATCCAACTGATATATTGACTAAGTTGGTTCCTGTTCAAAAGTTCAAGCATTGCTTGGACTTAATTGGTGTTTACAATAATTGAAAAGCACTTTAGGGCATCATGGAGAAGATATGAGATGATTGTGATAGCCCACACGTGGGCTTGAGGGGGAGAATTTTTGAAACATGAGGTGGCAATCCCATGTTGCGAGGGTTGACTAATTTGTCCCAACCTTCCATTCTCTTTAATGTGCAACTCACCATCTAGTGTTTTATATGGTGTTCACCAACCAAATGTTTTCTAGCCAACAATTAGGTTAGCCATATTTAGGTTGGTTCCTCCTTTGCTTAAGTATAAATAAAGAGCACGGGGAAATGGAAAAGTGTGCAGAGAATAAAATAAAAAAAAAACGAAGAAAAAGAAAATTGTGCTTTATGGACAGGTGTGATGTTGTCTTATAGTGTGAGATATACTTTGAGTACTTTTTTGTCTTAATTTTGCTATCGAAATATTTTATGTTTTTTCTTATTTTTTATTCTTCTTTTGTGTTAGTAAAATACTTCTTCTATCTTCACCCGTGGACATAGGCATTACGCTGAACAACGTAATTTGCTGTGCCTTTGTGTATTATAATTATTCTTCATTTTTTACTCATAATTATTTTTCCTACATGCTTGCTATAGTTAAACTCTCAATTATTGAATTTGTTACAACAAAATAATATATGAATTTAATTGGAAATATATTTCAAAACGTGAAGTAATTAGTTTTATAAAAAAAAAAATATAACTTATCTAACATTTATCAATTTGAATGTACTCAAAATTTTTTAAAAAAGAAAAAAAAAAACCTAAGTCTCAGTGGGTTTAATTGTTTTACCATTCGAATTCAGACATCTTATTTACAAATGTTTTTGGGCAACACACAAAACCCCTCATTTTTTCGTGAGTCCTTGACTTCACCTCTAGGGCCCTAACATCGAATTTTACCTTTTTTCTTTTCTTTTTTTTTTTTAAGATTGGATTTTACCTCAAGTTTAAGAAGAAAAAAATTGTAAAATAAATATTTTCCTTCCACTTTCTTCTTACTTTCTCGTCGTTTCTCTTCTAGTTTTATCCAAAATCAAACAAAACATATGAGAGCCTTAGATTTCAAGTAGATCACTTGTTTCAGTCGCCCTTCTACTACTGTCACAGTTCGAGTTTAGAAGCTTCATCGACAAGTCGACTTAATCGGCCCCTCCCTCTCTCATTTTCTTTGTTTCCATTGCCGTTTTCGATTTCAATTTGTGGTTTGTACGAATTGCTTTTCGCTTTTTGCCTTGCACTTTAATTCTGTGTTTGGTTTGTAAGCCCTATAAATTTATCATCTATACTATTCAGTGGTCTGCATACTCCGTAAATCTATATATATGTGTTTTTTTATGATAAGTATAAATCTATGTATATATGTTGATCCACGATTGATTTAACAATAGAGGTAGTAATTGATTCTTTTGATAAATGAGTTATAAGGATTTATATTGGAGATGGAAAATGATTCTTTCCATAAAAAGACATTACGATATTTTGTAAAACTTGCAACTAGATTTTATTATTTACAAAATTTGCAGATCTATTTATGTTAAATGCTAGAGACGGCAAGTTTTTACATAATTTATGTAGTAGACCCTCTCTATAGTGATACTCTATTTAGTTATAACCTCCACTTTGCTATAAAAAAATTTTGATCCCAGCTTGAGCCTATTATATATAGGAATAAACTCCATGTTGTAACAATTTACAATTTTATTTAGGTCCCGTCTTAATGAAACTTGCCGCCATATCATATTAATTGTCAAGGAGATAAAAAAATGCAATGTTACAACAAATATTTAAGATGATATAAAATATTTCTCTGAGATGTATTTATAGGATTTACAGACTTAGAGAGAAACATTAGAGAGAATAATGCAAAAAGGTAGCCTTTCAATACGATCATGTACATGTACTTAATTGTCTCTCTTTTTCTAATGTTTACAACTTGAAAGTTGATCTTTTGAAAATTAACAAGTTTCCATACATATATTAATGAGTACATTATAACAATGCAACTTTTGTTCTTGTTTTTTTTTGGTAAGTACCATGCAACTTTTGTTCTTGTTTTTTTGGTAAGTACCATGCAACTTTTGTTGAGGATATCTAAGTGAAAAAATAATTTTTATAACCACATCTCTATCAAGTTGCAACCTTCTTATAATAATAAAATTGGTTTGGTCCCAACATTACTACGATGGAAAGGTTATACTGTATATCTATTTATGTATGTATGTATGTTTATGTTAGGGATAATAGTTTATGGAGTATCATTCATGCCAAATTGCCACGCCTTTTGTGTTTGTGTAAAATTGGTACTCTTTTTATATAAAGCATAAAAATTGGTTTGATTCTGCTTTGTCATATGTTTGGATTTTGTTTTATTTTTTGAGCTCCAATTTGAAGTAGGTTAGTTGAGCTATTAGCAATTTTGCAAACCAAGCTCAAGCCCACACAAAGGCTCGAAATTGAGGTTGAGATGAGTGATATTTGTTTGAGCTGAGTTCGATTGAGTTAAAGTTTGGATCAGCTTGATTCCACTGATAGGACAATGTATAAGAGAGTATGAAAATTATAGTGTAATCAAATATGTGCACCCATTCATTATTCTGTTACCATAGGTATCTACATTAGCCTCACGTCTCCAACAAGCATAAGTTGCAACTTATTATTCTGATCAATGGGTTGGAGACTTAAAACTTGGGTAATTTAATGGGTGTTTTTGATATGCTTAGTAAAAAATGCAGACAACCGTGTTTGTATATAAAGTTGAGTTTACTATATAAGCCATATATAAAATTTCCATCTTATCCATGACACACTCTATTTGTTTGTAAATATTATATTACTCTAAAAATTGATAGAAATGTTTAAGAAACATGAAGTCTAGATGTGTTCTAGCGCTAGCTTGAAATCCATTAGCTTATTTAAACTTCTCACTTGCTCATAAAAAAAAAAAAAATGATCCATTCAGAACTATGAAGAATATTTTAGGAGAAATTTAGAAGTGTTTTTTTTTTTCTTCCATCTCATTTTAAGAGGTGATGCAAAATGATTTTAAGCAAAGAATTAGTTTTATTTATCACGTTGTGTTATAGAATAGATTTCAGATGCTTAGGAATTGTTAAAAGGAAGAGGTTTTCCAAGTTGAAGTATGGGATTCTAGGAGCTGATTAGATTCAAATTCTAGTTTAATTAAAATAGCTAGAACTATTTTGAAATATATATTGCAATATATTAATAGAACAACATTCGAAGAATAGAAAAATAGAAAAGTTATGAGGAATAATGAAGAATAGGAAACAGAGGTATTTATATAACAAGCGTAAGTTGCAAACTTCCTAATTGAATGTTCGTTAATTTTGTAAAAGAATGTGCATCAACATAAAATACTAATGCTTAAAGTCAAATTTGATGTTAAGTGTAATCAAAAGAAACTTTGCCTGATTGGTATTATTATTGATATTTTGTTTTTGTTCTTAAAAACAGGAAAATTGAAAACTTAGAAGCACATGCACTTTTAGAAAGATGACTTACTAGTGCCATATCTGTGCCAAATATCTACACTGATTAGGTATTCTTTGGACAATTTTGAGATACACATATTCATGAAAGGGGCTTACTATTGGAAAGTACTTTCCCTTGAAACACGTAGTCTCCACAGTTATAAAGGTTAGACAAATGAAACACAATGTAATTTTGAAAAAGAAATTTAGAGTCAATTCAAATAATAAGACAAAAAATATTACGAGTTTTACTTTTATTAATTCCTTGTCATTTATTTTTTTTTATTTTAAGAATTTTAAGACCTAAAATTTCTAATTTGTTTGTACATAAAACCTTTTGAAATATATATAAATAAAATTCAAATGATTCTTAGTACAAAAATAAATAAGTAGTGTTTTTTTTTTCATGTGCATATGTAAATATATATTCATTAATATGTTGTTTTTTCTTTATAACCTGGAATCCACGCCGGTTTATTATAGTTCTCAACAAACCGCATAACCGATGGATAAACCAGGAGTGCTTAAACTCACCCACATGACCCAAGCACCAGGCAAGAAAGGGTAGGAACTAGTGAGAATCGAACTTAAGACCTCCGTATTTACAGTTAGTCCCAAGCACCGCTGGGCTACCCGGCGGGTTATTAATATGTTGTTTGTTTGATAAGAAATGAATTGTGCTTAGAAGTATAATTTTTTTTTTCTCGTTTTTCCCTTTTCTTTTGGGGAAAGGTTTAGAACTCAAAATAAATGATGAGAGAAGCTGAGAATGGAATATATGACATGCTAGTTGATGAATTCAAGCACAGACATTCTAAAGAAAATGCTATTCTTGATGGATTCAATGAGAATTACCTCAAAGTTTACTATGGTATTTGCTTCGTTTTGTCAAATTGGGTTTACCCCATTTTGTTACACTGTAATTTTGTCTTTATTGGCCATTTGCACTATTAATGTTTTAGTAGATTTATTATGGAGGTGATACCAATTAATATTTATCTCTAGTGGTAGGATTGTCTTTTTTTTTTTTTTTGGTATGTAAGTGAATTTGGATTAAAGGGAAAATTTACATCATCTTAGAGACATGCCCCCATGTACTGTACATTTCCAACTTTGTATTTAGAAATTCAAATTGCAATTTCTTGGAGCTTTAAGATCTTTCGCCAAGTCCATGAGCAATCTGAAGGGATTTTAACTTTCCAAAAGCATTTACCCTTCAAAAGGTTTGAGTGGCACCATTCTACCCAAAGAGAGTGCTTCTTAGTGCATATAGCCCATAGGTGTCTTAACATTGAAGCTTTATTCTTACCTAGTGGTAGGATTGTTAATTAGATTTACTTAAAAAATTGGAGAATGTTGATTCTGCTTTCTTAAAAAACATTACAATTGTGTTTATATCTATATTTGGTATATGGAATCCATGAGGACCATAACACAATTGGTTATGATCATGTATTTTTGGGAGTAAAGTAAAGTTTTGATGGCTTCATCAAATATAAAGTTATTCCCATTCTTGTAATGTTATATAGATTATATAGTTTACGAGGAAATGCCCCTAAGATGATGTAAATTTTCCCATCAATCCAAATTTACTTACTTACCAAAAAAGATTAAAAAAATATAAAGTTATGATTAATATTTACTTTTATATGCCAATGATTACTCATGATGGATCTGATATTGATCAATTCTTGCTAATTTGTTGTAATATACTGTAAATAGTTTGATTTTATTTGTGACAGGGAAGCTTTTTCCTCACGTTGATATATTTAAATAATTGTCTTATGAAAATGGTAATCGAAATAACCTTTCCTTCTTTTTCTATATTGCATTTTTGTTTTATTTATTTTCTAATGTTTCTTGTATATCAATTTGTCTACAGATGGAAAACATCCTGCATGTGACTAGTCGTACTTTGGAAGAATAGAATTCTCTTTCATATTAGATAATAACATATATATATATGTGTGTGTGTGTGTGTGTGTGTGTGTGTGTAGTTTCAGTCCTTCAACACTGTATCTAAACTGGAAAATTTCGTCATTGAGAAGTGTCCAGTCAAAATAGATATTGGGCCTGTATATAATGTGGACGTAAGATTTGTGCACTTCATTTTTGTACCAGTTAATAGTTTTGTGACCATATCTTCTGCTACATGTGCAGTCTTTTTTAACGTTGGAAGTTACTATATTTTAATATTTATTAGTTGATTTTGATGTTGTTTGGTGTTTCTAAGGTTCTTTAGGTTTAGTTAGATAATCAGTAACTTCAAAGATGTCCTTTAGCTTTAAAGCATAAAAAATTTCATTATGATCTTAGTTATTCTTCCATGTTGCATACTTATAGTAGGTTAAGTGTTTATATGCCTAATATTGGAATTGCCTTAGTCCTAAGTCATGGTGGTCTTGGACATTGAGGAATTAAAAGTTACATTATTCAATTCATATTTCTTCCATTCCCTCATAATAATTTTTCACTATTGATACAAACCTGGCCTAACTTTTCCTGAAAAGTTGGCTCGTAAGCGGAGGGTTGCCAAACCCATATAACTTCAAAGACCGCTGTCACTAACTAATGTGAGATCATATAAAACTCGAACCCTTTAGACAGCACGTCCTCACATGGGAAACTAAACTTGTAGGGCGCACCAATCAGACGAGGTTTGACCCAAATCATTGTGAAGAATTTGATCCTACAACTGCACCAACATTGTCCACGGTATGCATGCGCTAAAAAAAATCATTTGCCTGTTAATAGCTTACCACTCCAATGATTTAGTGATTCTATTTGAAATCCTATCTTTTTAGTTAATGGTCAACCACTTATAGAACATAAATTATCTTTGTGAATAATTGAATATATCGAAAATAGTTATGCATGCGTATAGTTTTCCCATCATGTTCTGTCCCTATTCTAGTTTTGCTAAGTTACAAAAAATATTTATCCTTAGTCCTATTTAAGCTGAAATTCCCAAAACTCACTCAGGTGTTCAAATCAAGCAGTATAAGACTAAAATTAACTAACATCCATAAAGACAAATCTGCTCAAAATATACATCCACCACAAGGACACAAGAATTTTGTTAACTAGGGAAAAATTCCTTTGAACTCAAAGGAGAAACAACCCCGGATTCTTGAGTGGATCAGCCCAAAAATCATCACTAAATAGAAATGAGGTTACAAGGTATCAAAGAAGAGTTATACAAGTTTTCCTAACTAAGAAATCATTGATCTACTCGTACATCACACTCTCATAACCTTGGTTGCTAGACTACCCACAACTCGCCTCAACCCATGAAGATTCCAGCCTTCAATCCTTGAAGAGTAAGCTCTCGAATCTGATCCCACACCACAAATCTGAGCTGCAGAGAGTTAGATTATTGCCAAAGATAGTAAGAGAACACCTTGATGTTGGATGAGATCCAAGCCCTAGGTCATCCTCTCAGCTTTTAGCCTTAAGAAGAAAGACTGAGTTGTGTAGAAAAAGGCTTAGGTCTGAAAAGAAAAACTTTTCTTTTTATATCACAGAAGAGGGGTAAAAAGGTCACTTAGGTTCAGTTAAAAAAAATTTCTGCGCGACAATCAGGGGAAGCTCTTGGGCAAGAGCTTCCCTACTCATGCTCAAGAACTTGCTTTCACAGAAAAACAAAGAACAGAACCTAAGGCTTGATCACTGTAACAACCTCCTCTTTAACAAACAATCTCCCAGCCAAATTCCAATATTCACAAACATTCTTTGGCTTATGTTTGTGAACAAATTCACCAACAATGTGACATTTTAGGAAACAAAATACAATCAAAGTGTTTGCTCGAGAATTGCTAATCAAAAGCCCATACAAACACTAACATAAGCTAAATCATTTATATTCTTAAATATCTAATATAAAGTTCTCCTAAAGTCGAGGGTTTTCTTGTATTTTCAAATAATTCTTCCATTTTTCTATAATCTCATCTTTAATGAGCACTTTATTATCGACACTATGGATAAGCTTAATTAGGTTTAGGTGAATATATATTATATATATTGTGTCAACACAAAGTTTGAATCAATGTTCGTGTTAAGGAACCTATTTTCTTCCTTAGATCATTTTATTGACTTCTTATGTCTAAATCTGTATTTTACCATAAAGGGTAAAACTTAAGCATGCAATGAAAGAATGTGTAATTACATTTTACCCTCTTAAGGTTGAGGTGATTTTCACTTTACCTCTTTGTATTTTTAAATGCAACAATTAATCTCAATATTGTTATGACTGAAGTGTACTATTAACAATTTTAACAGAAAAGGTTAAAAAGTAAATTAATCCTTCACTAGAACCACAAAAGATTAATTCTACACTAGTATGACTAAAAAAATGACCCTTAAACAAAGGTATAGAGAGGAAACAATTAAGAGAAATAAATGAAAATAAAAATTTATGAGGGCAAAACATGTCTTTTTAAATGATTAAAAATCTCATTTTAAAATAAAAATATGTGATTGTACTATAAAAAGTACAATTATAAGCCTTAAATTGACGATTGTTAGGTGAATTTATACCTTAAAAAGATGAAAGAATGAGTTTTATTACATTACTAAAGTGTTTTGCATGAATTGTAGGTGTTTGAGTAGAAAATGACAAAAATTAGACCAAAAGAGATTAATTCAGAAAAGTGGTTCGAATTCGAATATTGGTTCGAATTACAGAAGGTGTAGAAGATGGAAGAATAGTAGAAATGGTTAAGTGTGAAAAATTGGTTCGAACCTTCGTTCGACCCACATTCTGTTTGAACTGGCTATAACAAAATAAGCTGATGCTAGGAAAAGAAGGTGAAAAACTCTAAGGAAAATTTGTTCGAACCTTTGTTCAAACCACACTTGGTTCGAACCTTTGTTCGATCAACAGAATGGTAAAACTATCATAAAGCAGAGGAAATTCTAAGTGTGGAAATTAGGTTCAAACATGACCCTTGGTCTAACGTGTGTTCGATCGACAGAAGCTGGAATGAAGCTCGAGTGAAGAAAAAATGCTAAGTGTGGAACGATGGTTTGAATCTTTGTCCAAACTATGATTTGTTTGAACCCTTGTTTGATCAACAGAAGGCATTTCAAGGTCCAATTGAAGAAAGATGACTAAGTCACAGAAATTTGTTCGAACCAGATTCTTGTTTGAATACTTGTTTGAACTAACCTCATTTCAGGAACCCTGTAATTCAGTCTGTTTTGAAAGGGTAGTTGAGTACTTTTGTTTTTGTATTGTAAATAGGCAAGAGCAAGGTCATTTGATAGAGCTTTTTCATTCGTACATTTTTAGTTTTTACAGATTTCACTTGTGGAGAGAGAATTTAGAGAGAGAAAGTAGATCAAACTTTTATTTACATTGAATTTGCATAAAAAATTTCAGATTATAAATAAAATTTCTTCAATTTCAAATATTTTCACTTCAGTTATGCGTGAATTGATTTACTTCTTGGATTCAAGGCAAGTTTTATAGTTGATTTATATATTTTGAAAGGTGAAATAAAATGTATTAAAATAAAAATATCAATGTACAAATGCACTGGGGCATACCCCCGGCCAAGAGATTATCACTACCGGAAACCTCGGGGCATACCCCTAAATCAAATTAAATAAATAACTCTAACAAAAAAATTATCTACCAAGTAAACAACTTTTTTTTTTTTGGTAAGTACCAAGTAAACAACTTTAACAAAATGAACACAAAAACATAGATAATTATCTACCAAGGAGGGATGGGGAAAGTTGCCAAGTTCGCACCAAATGAAGATTAGTAGAAGTGTTTAGAAACCCGAACACTCTAGCAATCTGAGTCTAACCACATCCTCTATCAAAGTAATCAAAGCAAGCTCATTCTTAGGTGAATCTCCACGAAGCCTCTTATTTCTCTCTCTCCATAAAGAATAAACAGTAGCCGCAAAGGAAAGTCTCCCAATGCAAGAAAGAAGTGTAAAATCTTTAAAAGTAGAGCATACCTAAAGCTGAGTGGCCGACGAAGAAGAAGAGGAAACAACAATATTACACTTATCAAGAATAGCCTTCCAAACCCGAAAAAAGTAAAGACATCCAAAGAAAAGGTGATTATGGTCTTCAATAGTATCCCCATAAAGATAACAATAAATGTCTACATTAGCCTAAAGGAGATGAGTCTACCTTAAGTAGATAACCTCTCTCAAATTACCAACCATAGAATGAATGAATGTCGAGGAATATAATACTTAAACCAAATCACATGTTTCCATGGCACCCGAGGAGAAAAAAAGCAAAGGATCTTCCAAGCTGCCTTAATAGAGAAATTGATGTTACCATTCTATATCACCTTATCACCACGTAAGCAATTTGGAGAGGAGATGGATAGTGTTTCCTCTTTCAAATCAAGTAGCTTAAGGGAGTTTGCAATTGGCCAATTCCAACGTCCTAAAGAGATAATGGCACTAACTTTTGCATCCTTAGCTAGGCTAGAATCATAAATAACCTGATCATTAGGAAAATGACAAATTGGACCCCTCGGCATCCATGAATCAAACTATAAGGATGTATAAGCTCTATCACCAATCTGTATAGTAATGTACAGTTGCACTTTTTCATGCATCTTTAAGATTTTTCTCTAAGTCCAAGAGCAATTCCAAGGCACCTTAGCAACCTAAAATTGGTCTTTATAAAGGTGATTCTGTTTAACCCAAAAAACCCACATTGATGTAGTATTGGGTTGATAGAGTAACCAAATATATCTTGTCATAGAGGCCATATTCCAATCCTTGATCTTCTTAATGCCTAGCCCTCATTCCTCCTTTGGCCTAGAAACCTTCTCCTAAGAAACCTTAATTCCATGCCTTCTTAAAGAAACCCCATTCCAGATAAAAGTAGAGAGTGTACTTTCAATGGACTTAGTAACTTTAGATGGTAAAACAAAGTGATAGCTCCAATATGCTTATATGTTGAACAACAAAGACTTAATTAATTAAAGTCGGCCAGCAAAAGATAAGAAATGATTTCTCCAAGACTTAACCTTTTTAAAAATTCTATCTTCCAGAGCTCGACAATCAGAAGCCTTGAGTTTTGTAGAAATAAGAGGAACCCCAAATATCTCGAAGGCAAGGAATCAATTTGAAAGCCAAGATATTCCACTATCTTATTCTGTATAGACTAATTAACACTAAAAAGGAATATAATACTTTTGGTAGCATTTGGTTGAAGGCTAGAAAGAGAGGAAAAAGTAGTTAGTGCATCCCGTATTACTTTGATAGACTCCATATCTCCTCTGCAAAATATCATGAAATCATCTGCAAAGCATAAATGAGTGAGGCATGTCTTGCAGCATCTCCAGTGAAACTTGAAAGTAGGGGAATCTCGAGTCTTCTTAGCCAATATATGAGAAAAGACCTCTATGCAAATCATGAATAAGAATGGGGATATTGGGTCACCTTGACGTATACCTTTTTGGCCTTCAAAGTACCCATGAAGTTCACCATTGATAGAGATCGCAAACTATGGAGTAGAGACACAAACTTTAAGCCAAGCTATGAACATAGAGGGAAAGCCAAGCAAATAAAGAGTATCCCAGAGAAATTCCCATCTGATTGAATCAAATGCTTTCATTAAATCCACTTTGAGGGCACATTGAGAAGAAGGAGAATGAAGATGATAGCCTCTTACCAATTCTTGGGCCATTAAAATATTATCCCCTATATGTCTTCTATAAATAAATGCTGCTTGAGCTTCATTCACAAAGTGAGGAAGAACCTGCTTTAAACGATTAGCCAATAGCTTAGTTATGCACTTGTAAATAGTATTACAACAAGAGATCGATCGATAGTCCTTTAACTTAGAAGCATTAGGGATCTTGGGAATAAGGGCAACAATGGTTGCATTGCACTCCTTCAAAAGAACTTTAGATGAAAAAAATTCCTTTATTGCCAAAGTAATTTCTGGTCCCACAATGTGCCAAATTTTTTGAAAGAAATAAGCATTTAAGCCATCAGGTCCAGGAGCTTTATTTGGATGCAAACTAAACATAGCTTCGCATATCTCTAAATCTGAAAAATTCGCCCCTAGCATTCCAATATGGTCTTCATTCAAAGATGGAGTAACAAAGTCTTTTAAAGTGGTGAAGAAGCTATAATATAATATGTGGGAAGGATCTAAGCTAACCACTCGAATGATGGCGAGAAGGCACTTGGCATAATTTTTACCTCTCTATTCATAGATGATATCTACAGAGTAGAGCCCCCAAGAAATTCGTCACTCCTCGATTCATTGTCTATGAGAGGAAATTAGATCTATTGGCGCATTATCGCCATTATATATAGCTATGATGCTTTGGAACTGGAACAACAAGCTTATGTGCCGAGTATTTCCATCTAGGCTGGGGGATATGGTACTCCAATGGTTTCATAAATTACCCCTATGAAGCACTAGTTGTTGGAAGCAACTTGCTTAGAAATAGTTACGAGGTTTTTGGTTAATGCTAACAGCCAAAATTAGCCGACTTCTTGCTCGCTTTGCGGAGGAAGAATAATGAAAGCCTGAGGGATTATTCTCGAAGATACATGAAATTATACAATGAGGTGTATGGGTACATCGAGCAGCTGGTTGTGGCATCATTCAAACTCGGACTACAGAAAGGAGACAAGATATGGCTCTCACTTACAAAGAAGGCAGCAGTAAATATGTCAGATCTGATATGTTGAATAGAAAAAAATGCAAATATTGAGGATGAAATGAGGTTTGTTGAACAGAAGGATTCGAAGTCTTCTGGGTTGAAGAAGGAAAAGATAAAAGAGGAGAGAGCAGAGCTTAGTGATAATAAGTCTATATTTGAGGCTATTAACACAATCTTTGAAGAGCCTATTTTCAGAATCCTTCCATGAATCAAGGATAAGCTATATTTCAAATGGTTAAAGAGATTGCCAGATTAACTTTGTAATGAAAAACATAATGATTATTGCTCCTATCATCGAGATAAGAGGTACTATATGGGAGCCTGCACATCCTTACAGTACTTCCTTTAAGATTTAGTAAAAAAAGGCTATTTGAAAGAATTTGTAGACAAGGCCTAAACACGAGTAGGAGTGGTCAACCCCAAGCTCCTAGAGGAGACCAAAGGCGACGAAGAGAAGATGTAGAAGAAGTGGAAGACAAAGATGAAGCGTAGCCTCTACCGAAAAGGCAACAGATGAGGGGCATACAATAGCCACCAGTCTTCCATGTTATTACATAGAAAATTGCCTTCAGAGCGTGATAGCCTATTCTCGAGCATGTGGGCAGAATGATAGTCGAGCTAGGGAGATGCTCAAAGTTACTAGTATCCCAAGCAAATGACCAAGACAAGAAGCTAATCAGGGCATATCATTTTATGATAATGAAGGATTGGGAATACAATTGCATAATGATGCACTGGTGGTCACACCGAAGATGTTCGAATTTGACATGAAAAGGATTCTGATTGATGCAAGGAGTTGAACTGAGGTGATGTTCCGTAGCCTGTTCAAGAAGCTCGGGTTAACCGATAAAGACTTGGAGCTAGCTAATTCCCCACTCATCGTTTTCAACTCTACCACAATCTGGCCATTGGGGAGAGTCGTTATCCTTGTTAGGGCTGGCTTAGTAGAGCATGAAGTGGAATTCATAGTGATGGATGTACCATCTTTTTACAATGCCATTGTAGAGAGATAGTGGATTCATATGCTCAAGGCAGTCTCCTTCACTTATTATCAATTTTTTAAGCTCTCTTATGGGACGAAGTTATAGAAATTCAGAGGGACCAAAGTATTTTGAAGAAGTGCTTGATTGTAGCCTTTAAGTCCAAAACCTTGCTTGAGCAAGTCCAACTCATAGAGATGCCAAAAGACACCACCAAGATTAATGATATGGGAGATGATCCTGAGAAGAAGGCTGTGGAGATGATCCTGAGAAGAAGGCTATGGAGGAGCTTAAAAAAGTTTAAGTTGGCCCAGCTGAGGATGATAGATACTTTTTGATTAGGTCCAATTTGACAGTAACAAAAAAGCTTAAGCTAGTAGAAATGCTACTGAAGAACATTGGCACCTTTGCCTGGACTCCACAGCAAATGCCAAGTATTCATCCTGATATTATGAGCCATAAGTTGAATGTCAACTCAAGGATGAAGCTCATGGTATAAAGCTGAGGAGGTCTACTCTACATCATGCTGAGGCAATCATTGAGGAGTGATTACACTTGAAAAGTGTAATTACAAACTCCACGTTTTCATGGTTATTAAGGTAATTGAGTACTCTATTTTGGAGAATTATCATTATTTTATCACTTATAAGATTTGTTTTCTTAATTGCAGGGAAAACGGGGAATTAAACGAAGAAGATAGTGACTTTGGAGATGAAAGGGAGGATATCGAACCAACTTCGTTAGGGATGGCTCGGAGTAGCCCAAGGACTTAGCGGCAAATGAGGAGCAAAAGTGTAGAAAAAAGGCTTCTGTGGTCCGGACCACCTGGCGCACGGTCCGGACCACAGTATGGTGGACCGTCGCGCGGGCAATTAAGTTTTAGGGTTTCTTTACAGGTTTAAATAGGACTGCTTGGGGGCCGACTTAGGGGGACGGCTACTACTTCTTCTTCTTCTTCTTTTCGATATTTTTATTTTTCGTCTACAAATTTGAAGGTTTGTTTTACTTACGTGGATGTTCTTACTTGGTTTCGGAGCTTTCATCACATTCGTTTCAGCAGTCGCCATTCAGCGTTTTGTTTCGAAGTTTGTTTTGAGTACGTTACAATTTTTCTTTGGATTAATGGTATTATTCAATATTCGAATAGAAGTTTGATTGATTTCGCACCTTTAGTTTGATTTAGTTGTTTAAGAATCTTGTTTCATTGTTTGATTTAGCACTTCTTTTAAATATGTTTTCGACGAATATATCCGTTGTGTTTAAAATCATGCTAGCGTAGACAACCCTAGTTCTTGATTCAACGAATCAAGAAAGGGTAGTTTACTCTGATCTATGGGATGTACGTAGATCCTCGCAGAGTTTGCGAAAGCTCATGCGTAGGGGTCTACAACTTTGAGACGTCTGCGTAGACCCTTCGCATGGTTTGACGAAAGCTCATGCGTAGGGATCTAACCTTTTTAAAACCTAATTCAGTTCTTTCAAAAACTTTCCGAAAACGAAAACCTTTGACTATATTCTCTGTAATCACTGGTAAGGGTTTTCGATTAAAATTTCTCAATAATTTGGAAGAACTGAAAATTCAGATTTTGAATCCTAATTTGAATTAGTTTATTTCAGAAAACATTCGAAAATGAAAATCCTTTGACTATATTCTCTGTAATCACTGGTAAAGGTTTTTCGATTAAAATTTTCTTAATATTTTGGATAAACTAGAAGAATTGGATTGAATCCGAATTCGAATAGGATCTGTTTGAAAACCCTTCGAAAACGGAAGTTTTTTGACTATATTCTCTGTAATCACTGGTAAAGCTTTTGATTAAAAACTTTCTCAATAATTTTCAAACAAATCCTAATTTAGGTTTTAACGCAAGTATTGCCAACTCATCCCATAGTGGAAGACGTAAACTACCCGGAATTGATAGTTGGATAAGGACTTCTTAAATTTATTTGCTTATTAATTGAATTGCCTTTGTTTGATTTACATTGTAGTTTTAGATTAGTTTATTTTGCTGCGCATTTAAATTAGGAAAAATTCGTTTAGATAATATTTTACTCCTTGAATCAACAATCAATATTAAATTGCTGAAATTTTGTTAATAGGTTGTTAAGTTAGTGTTAATTTGAATTTTGAACTTGCAAAACCTTAGGAATTAGTTTTAATTAATTTCAAACTTAGTTTACAATCAAATTTAGGATTTCTATTTAACCTAGAAACTAAATATCATAGGCTCCCTGTGAATTCGACCTCGGACTCACCGAGTTAAAAACTACAACCGTACACCCTTACACTTGGGGGTTAATTTAGACGCACTTTCTAATAGCGGTCAAGTTTTTGGCGTCGTTGCCAGGGGAGCCAAATTTTAGTTTTAGGTTGTTTTCATTTTTAAGTTAATTTCTTTTTCTAAAAAAAAAAAAAATTAAAATTATTATTTTTCAAACCTTTTTGTTTCAAATTAGTATTCTGTGGTCCCGACCGTCTACACTCTGGTCCAGACCACAGTACCCTTTCTCGGATTCTTTCCTAGCTTATGAGCAATTGGATTCGAGGGGAAGACGGTAGATTACAGCGTCCTGATCCCTTAGCTGTTCCTTTAGAATTAGAGTCCGCTTTAGGAGAAACTCAAACTCCTAGAATTCCTACTCCACCATTAGAAATGGCTGCTGAAGATCAAGCTGTCAGCAGCAAGACAATCCTTGAGAGATATCTTGCAGCAGAATAGGCATACTCCTGAATCCTGCATAGTTTGGCCTGTAAACCAAACTTTTCACTTTAAACCAGGGATGATCCAATTGTTACCGTACTTTCCATGGGATGGATTCTGAGAATCATATGACCACTTAAACTCGCTTTAGGAACATCTGTGTCACTATAAAGGATCAAGGATGCCAAATAGAGCTGTATTTCTTAAGTTATTCCCATTTTCATTGCAAGATAAGGCTGCTAGATGGTTTGAATTCCTACCATCTAATTCCATTCGCACCTGGGATGAAATGCAAGCCAAATTCTTAAAGAAAATTTTCCCACCTAATAGAACTGATGCAATTCAGCATCAGATTCTGAACTTCGCTTCACAACATGGTGAGACATTCTACCAAAGTTGGGAGAGGTTTAAAACTCTCTTACATTCCTGTCCTCACCATGGATTTGAAGTCTGGCGTCTAGCGAGCATCTTCTACGGAGCCTGACACCACAATTGAAACAATTTGTGGAAACAATGTGCAATGGGCAGTTTTACGATAAAACCCCTGAAGAAGCTTATGAATATCTTGAATTCTTAGCTGAAAATGCACAAACTTGGGATACCACGGGACCTCAGAATACTCAGAATATTAATGGTACTCCTATTCGAGGTTTGCAATCACTTAAGTGAAACCCATGATCTTAAGGCAAAACTAGCAACTCTGACCCGAGAAATAGAGACCTTAAGATTAAAAAGGACACACCTATAGTTAAAGAACCCATAGCAAATGTCTATTGCGTAGCTTGTGATAGCCATCTCATAGAACGGATGATTGTCCTGTATGCCCCTGTGTAGAGAAGTCGTTGCAAAATCAGCTATCTAGTGAACGTCCTATCCATTGCAATAAACCAATACCGACCTCCATATCGTGGACAGAATTTGGGAGGAAATCCCCTATTCTGAAACATATAATCCGGGTGTGAGGAACCATCCACATTTTAGTTGGAGAAATGATGGAGCAGCTCAAATGCCACAATCTTATCACCCTCCACCTCCTCCAAATCCTCAGGTTTTCAGTCACTAATCCAGGATTGCCTCAGAATGTGGGACCTTCTCATACTCCATATATTCCCCCAAATAAAGAGGTCCACAGAAGAAACAACTTCAACAATACATGAACACACAATCCACACTTTGGGCTCAAATAATAGAAACTTTGGACGACATTAGGGACAGTTGACTCTTTTAACCCAAACGTTGACTACACAACCTAAAGGTCAATTCCCTGCTAACCACGTCCAAATCCAATTGCCCAAGTGAAAATGTTGAAGGGTCTTCCAATATGCTGGCAATATTGAGCAGGTACAAAACATCACGACGCTTAGGAGTGGTAAAATATAGATAAACCATTCACCCTAAGATGGTTGAGGTTAGGGAAGAGTTAGAACCTAAGCGGATGTCGAAGATAATATGAGGGAAGGAAAACAACCATAGGCATGGAAGAAGAAAAATCTAAGAGGGAAGAGGAATCTAAGAAAGAGAAGAGTGAGGAAGGAAAAAGGGGAGAATCAAAAGGAAAAAGATCTATCTTAGTGCCTAGGGAGTATATCCCTAAGCACCATTTCCCAAAGGTTCTTGAAAGCTAAGAGAGAAGCTCAAGCAGCGGAATTGCTAGAGGGTTTTTAAACAAGTAAAAATCAATATACCTCTTTTAGATGCAATTAAGCAATTCCCTTCTTATGCCAAATTCCTTAAAGAGTTATGCACTGTGAAGAGGGGTTTAAATGTTAAAGAAAAAGCATTTCTCACTGAGCAAGCAAGTGCCATAGTACAATGTCGTACTCCCCCTAAATATAAAGACCCAGGATGTCCTACAATATCTTGTTATATAGGGAAGTAATATTAGTAGAGCACTGCTTGACTTAGGAGCGAGTGTGAATTTGCTCCCTTACTCAGTGTACGAGCAATTGGGTTTAGGTGAGTTGAAGCCTACCCGTGTGACTTTGCAACTTGCAGATAGATCAATTAAAGTCCCACGAGGTATAATTGAAGATGTACTGGTACAAGTGGAAAATTTTTATTTTCCAGTGGATTTCATAATCCTAGATACTCAACCACTTACCAGTTTATCTACACCTGATCAAACACCAGTAATTCTAGGACGACCATTCTTAGCAACTTCGAATGCTTTGATTAATTGTAGGAATGGATCCATGACAAGAGACTTTTGGTAACATTGAATTTGAAACGAATATCTTCATGGTTACCAAACAACCAAAGAGGTGCCTGATATACAGGGGGTAGATGTAGTAGAATCTATAGTCCAGGATTACGTGGACCATGAATTTGTCAAGGATCCTTTAGAGAAAGCTATTCGCATTTAGTGAGGAGAATTTGAATTCCATGATATCAAACCAACAGGTAGTTTGCATTGATTTTTTAGGATGTTTGAGGGGATACTAGAAAACACTCACCACATTCCATGTTCACATATGCAAATAATCTTGGGCCTTATTTGTGGTTCAAAGATCACTACAAGGTCATACATTCTCCAGCGTTCTCATACACTAGGAGCACACTCATTTTCGGCACCGAGTCCTAGACTCGAGAAGAATATTTTATTCCTAAAGCTATTGGTAAGGCTTGGAAAAGATTAGGAGTTGGATAGTAGTATTTTTGCATTAACCCTTGTATATTAGTAGATTAGATTTATTTTATTTATTTATTTTTGTTTTCTTTCTGCCTAGATTAAATTTAATTTTCTTTTAGTTTACTTTTATTTGTTTATTCTAACATTTTATCTCGTAGAAGTTTTATTTTTCTGTTAGTACAATTTAATTCAAAGGAATAAAGTGCCCAAGTTCTTTTATTTTCTTCAAATAAAGAAGCTATTGAGGTAATATCCTTCCTCTCCCTTTTATTTAGTTTTGCACTTCTAATTGGTACTTCACATATATTGTTCTTGTTGGGAGTGCTGTAGAATCTAAGTTGGGGGGATGCCTTAAGTGGCTTGAATAATGGGTGCATGCTTGGTTTAATTTGTGCTTTGTTCTTATTTGTGCCTTTGTTGTTATTGTTTCATGCTCATCATCATGCTCACTATTGCACACTACAGACCCACATATGCATCATGGTTCTCACATTGAGGACAATGTGAATTTTAAGTTGGGGGGTAGGGTTCGCATGATGACCTTTTGTGCCAAAATTGCAAAATTTAAAAATTTATGAGCATCTTTAAGCATAAATACATGAATTTAGCACATTTGTACCTACATGTCATCCTTTCTTTCTGGTTTGGTCGATTGTGGAATTAAGTGAGAAAGTGATGAATGAGTTTTGTTCAAGCTTTAATAGGAAACTTAGTTCAAGTTGATTGTATAATGACCTTGTGCATCTTTGACTATCATGGTGAAAAGTTTATGTGCTTAGGAGTAGACTTTATTTGACATTGGTTAATTGAGCATTCTTGGACTAGGTAGAGACTTATACCCCTTAATGGTGAGCTTTTGAGCCTATTATTCTTTTCTTGAGGGGTTGCACATAATCACAGCTCTTTTATTCTTCACTTTGGTTTCCAATGCACCAATTGCATCACACACACTTGCATTAGTTTCACTTGGCATAATGAGTTGTTGCAAGCTTTGAACATGATGCTAGGCCATCTTTGCTATTGTGGGCCTTTATCCTTTTTGGTTATGAATTATCCTAGGAACCAACTTGAAGCCTTTTAAATAAAGTGTGTGATATATATATTTTTCTTGGTTCCACCTCATATATTATCCCTTACCTTATTCACACACTTTTAGCCTTACCCTTACATGTCTTGGGTTGTGAAAGTGCCTTAATGTCAATGATGTGAATGGGGTTGGGAATGAAATTTTTAGGAGCATATTGGGAGAAAATTTTGAGTGGAGAATTCAGCTTATGTTATTTCATTATTTCCAAAAAAAAAAAAAAAAAAAAAAAGTAAAAAAAAAAAAGAAAAAAAAAAAAAAAGAAAAAAAAAAAAAAAAAAAAAAAAAGAAAAAAAAAAAAGAGAAATATCATTCCTTTTGTTTATGAAATTATGGGACTTGTACATTATTTGCAATATTTGCAATTGTCCCAAGGGTAGTTCCTAAGTTTGAATAAGCTTCTTGTTGGGATTGGAATTGTTGGGTTGGAAAGGAAATGGGTAGTTCGGGACTTGTGCGCACTTGAGCATCTTTATCCCAAGACATGTGCTTTGATTTCCATATCCTCCATTGTTAACCATTACCCTTGGCCAAGTTACAACCAAAACAAAGACCTAGTGGATTCTAAGCAAGCAACTCTTGTATTGTGCATGTAGTGGTCTTATGTAGGTTGTGCAGTGTGATCTCTTACATATGCATTGGAACATAGTTATGAGCTGTCCACTTTGAATTTCATTTCAGTTCACTCACTTATTTGTGGGGTTATGTGCAACTAGGTCACATCATATGCTAATAGGTGTGTGTGAACCCTTGATGAGTGAATTTCTTTCTATGAGTGGTACCTTGTGAGTATTTGAAGTCAAAACCTAGTTCCGTTTATGCTCTTGCAACCTTGTTGAATGAATGAAACAATTTTGCACACATGCTCTTTCTACTTTGATAGTCCATGCATTAATGCTTAGCACTTGGGAATTACACATGATATTTGGGTTTTGTAACTTGTTAGGCTTGAACCTAATCCATCTTTGATCTTGATCACTTTTTGACACTTTGAGACCATATAGAATTTTGTGGGTAGATTCACTGCAAACCCTCATGAGACCTTACTCGTCCACTAGGGGGAACCTAGGGGTTTAAAGGGCTTGCTGCACGTAGCTAAGTGTAGCCGTGTTTCCAACGAAAAGAGAAATAGGATCATAGTTGCATTTCATTTTAATAAAGGGCATTGCTAGGGACTAGCAACGTTCAAGTTGGGGGGTGTGATTACACTTGAAAAGTGTAATTACAAACTCCACGTTTTCATGGTTATTAAGGTAATTGAGTACTCTATTTTGGAGAATTATCATTATTTTATCACTTATAAGATTTGTTTTCTTAATTGCAGGGAAAACGGGGAATTAAACGAAGAAGATAGTGACTTTGGAGATGAAAGGGAGGATATCGAACCAACTTCGTTAGGGATGGCTCGGAGTAGCCCAAGGACTTAGCGGCAAATGAGGAGCAAAAGTGTAGAAAAAAGGCTTCTGTGGTCCGGACCACCTGGCGCACGGTCCGGACCACAGTATGGTGGACCGTCGCGCGGGCAATTTAAGTTTTAGGGTTTCTTTTACAGGTTTAAATAGGACTGCTTGGGGGCCGACTTAGGGGGACGGCTACTACTTCTTCTTCTTCTTCTTTTCGATATTTTTATTTTTCGTCTACAAATTTTGAAGGTTTTGTTTTACTTACGTGGATGTTCTTACTTGGTTTCGGAGCTTTCATCACATTCGTTTCAGCAGTCGCCATTCAGCGTTTTGTTTCGAAGTTTGTTTTTGAGTACGTTACAATTTTTCTTTGGATTAATGGTATTATTCGAATATTCGAAATAGAAGTTTGATTGATTTCGCACCTTTAGTTTTGATTTAGTTGTTTAAGAATCTTGTTTCGTTTGATTTAGCACTTCTTTTAAATATGTTTTCGACGAATATATCCGTTGTGTTTAAAATCATGCTAGCGTAGAAACCCTAGTTCTTGATTCAACGAATCAAGAAAGGGTAGTTTACTCTGATCTATGGGATGTACGTAGATCCTTCGCAGAGTTTGCGAAAGCTCATGCGTAGGGGTCTACAACTTTGAGACGTCTGCGTAGACCCTTCGCATGGTTTGCGAAAGCTCATGCGTAGGGATCTACACTTTTTAAAACCTAATTCAGTTCTTTCAAAAACTTTCGAAAACGAAAACCTTTGACTATATTCTCTGTAATCACTGGTAAGGGTTTTCGATTAAAATTTTCTCAATAATTTTGAAGAACTGAAAATTCAGATTTTGAATCCTAATTTGAATTAGTTTATTTCAGAAACATTCGAAAACGAAAATCTTTGACTATATTCTCTGTAATCACTGGTAAAGGTTTTCGATTAAAATTTTCTTAATAATTTTGGATAAACTAGAAGAATTGGATTTGAATCCGAATTCGAATAGGATTGTTTGAAAACCCTTCGAAAACGGAAGTTTTTGACTATATTCTCTGTAATCACTGGTAAAAGCTTTTGATTAAAACTTTCTCAATAATTTTCAAACAAATCCTAATTTAGGTTTTAACGCAAGTATTGCAACCCATCCCATAGTGAAGACGTAAACTACCCGGAATTGATAGTTGGATCAAGGACTTCTTAAATTTATTTGCTTATTAATTGAATTGCCTTTGTTTGATTTACATTGCAGTTTTTAGATTAGTTTATTTTGCTGCGCATTTAAATTAGGAAAAATTCGTTTAGATAATATTTTACTCCTTGAATCAACAATCATAAATTGCTGAAATTTTGTTAATAGGTTGTTAAGTTAGTTTAATTTGAATTTTGAACTTGCAAAACCCTAGGAATTAGTTTTAATTTTCAAACTTAGTTTACAATCAAATTTAGGATTTCTATTTAACCTAGAAACTAAATATCATAGGCTCCCTGTGAATTCGACCTCGGACTCACCGAGTTAAAACTACACCGTACACCCTTGCACTTGGGGGTTAATTTAGACGCACTTTCTAATAGCGGTCAAGGAGGTCAGCAGGTCAGCAGACGACTCAAGGTTGAGGCCATTCGGGAGGTGTCATACCTTGAGTGGCTAGCCAACATAGTAGTAGTGAAGAAAAAGAATGGGAAGTTAAGGGTCTGTGTTAATTACACAAACCTCAACAAAGTATGCCCTAAAGATCCATTTCCACTTCCTAAGATACCGACTAGCTTGTAGATTCAACTATTAGTAGCTCGAGGATGTCTTTTCTAGATGTTTATCGAGGGTATCACCAAATCCTAATGTACAAGCCCGATGAAGAGGAGACTTCGTTTATCACTTTGAAGGGAATTTATTGCTACAAGGTGATGCCCTTTGGTTTGAAGAATGCTAGTGTAACCTATTAACGGTTAGTCACCAAGATGTTTGAGGAGGACCTCGATAAAACTATAGAAATATATATTGATGATATAGTAGTAAAGAGCAAGAAGGTTAAAGGCTATGTTCATGACCTACAACATGTGTTCTCTGTTCTTGATGAATATGACCTAAAGTTAAATGTCGCCGAGTGTGCCTTTAGAGTTAGCTTAAGGAAATTCTTTGGCCATTTGGTCACTAAAAGAGGGATTGAAGTGGACCCTGAATAGATCAAGGCCATTCAAGGGACGACTGCCCCGAGCACGAAGAAAAGTTTAAAAACTTATAAGAATGATGGCAGTACTTAACAGATTCATTTGTCGAGCTTTAGATAAGTGCTAGCGATTCTTTAACTTATTGAAGGGGGCAAACAAGATGGTCCAAGATAAGGAAGTTGATTAGGCACTGAAGAAATTGAAGGAACACCTAACAACAGCCTCTATCTTATTGACTCCCCAGCTAGAGGATGTTCTGCAACTCTATTTGATAGTCTCAGACCAAGCAATCAGTGTCGTTTTATTGAAAGAAGAAGGTAAGAAGCAAAAACCCATTTACTATGCAAATAAAACTTTATAGAGGGTAGAGACTAGATATATGCCCCTGGAAAAATTTATTTTAACATTAATGATGGCATCAAGGAAGCTGGCACACTATTTTCACGCTCACACTGTCTAGGTGGTTACCGATCAACTGATTAGCCAACTGTTGAAGAAAACAGATATCACAGGAAGAAAGGCAAAGTCGTTAGTAGCTTTAGGGGTGTTCGACATTTAGTTTATGCCCCGAATAGCAATAAAAGCACAAGTCTTGGTGAACTTTATGGTTGAATTCACTTCTTTAGTCCCTTATGGAGTGCTTGAGGTGTGGCAATTACAGATTAACTCAAAACTAGAAGTAGTTGCATCGTTGTGACAAATTGAGGTGGATGGTTCTTCATCCAATAAGGGGGCTAAAGTAGGAGTTGTGTTGACAACCTTTGAGCGGATTATGATTGAATATGTTATCAAGCTGGAGTTTGAAGTAACTAACAATGAAGTTGAGTATGAGGCACTTCTTCCTGGGCTTGATATTGCTCGATGCTTATTTGCTCGAAATGTATTGATCAAGATGAACTCTGAACTGGTGGCAAATTAATTGAAGGGAGAGTATGCAGCAAGGAATGAAAGAATGGATAAGTATTTGGCTCTATCCAAACAAAAGTTGGAGGGTTTTTAATGTTACTGGAATTGAGCTGATTAGAAGAGACCATAACACTCATGCCGATGCTCCAGTGACATTAGTTGTATCCCTCGGGACCAGGCTAACTGATACTGTCTTTCTCAAAATATTAAAGAAGCTGAGCATGTCCAAAGCTAAAGAAATGAGTTGTATTGCTTTAGGTACATCTTGGATGGACACAGTGATCTCTTATCTGAATGATGAAGTCCTCCCCGAGGATAAGATGCAAGCAAGGAAGCTGAAATAGGCAACAAGGTTCTGGCTCTTCCCTGACTGCAAGCTTTACAAAAGGTCTTTCACAGGGCCCTATCTCATTTGTGTTTACCTTGACATAGTTTAGAATTTCCTTTATGAGATACATGAAGAAGTCTATGGAGCACATACTAGGGGCAGATCCTTGGTACATAGAGTAATTGCAAGGGTACTGGTGGCCAAAGATTAGAAAAGACACTTAAACTTATGTCAAAAAATGCAAGAAATGTTAGAAGTTTTCTCCTGTTTCTCATTAGCCTGCTCAGGAACTCAGTTTGTTGACTAATTCGTGGCCATTCGCTCAGGGGGTCTTGATATAGTAGGTTCCCTACCCACTGCCATTGGAAGCAGAAATGGTTAGTGATCAATACGGATTATTTTACCAAATGGGTGGAAGCAGAGCCTCTAGCTTACATCAAGGATGCCGATACTATTTACTTTATTTGGAAGAACATTATTATAAGGTATGGCATTCTTAGAAACTTATTTTTGATAATGGAACACAATTCGATAGCCATCCATTTAGGGAGTATTTTTTTAGTAAGTAACACTTAGGGAGTATTGTTTGAGATACGGGATTAAGAATATCTATTCGTCGCCTGTCTACCTCCAAAGCAACAGGTAGGCTGAGGCATCCGACAAGATTATCCTCAACGGCATCAATAAAAAGTTGAAAGTAGCCAAGGAAAAATGGGTTGAAGAGCTCCCTATAGTTATATGGACATATACGACAACCCCCAGGAGATCAAGTGGCAAAAGTCCATTCTTTTTTGCTTATGGGATGGAGGCTGTCATTCCACTAAAGGTCACGCTGACCATTCGAACACTCGCTTTCGATTAAGGAGAGAACGATCAAGCTATGGGCATAAACTTAGACCTTATTGATGAGAGAAGAGAGTCAGCTATAATTAGACTAGAAACTTATTAAAAGGAGGTGCAGAAGAAGTTTAACAAGAAGGTCAAGCCTCAGGAATTCAAGGTTGGTGACTATGTTTTTAGAAAACTGATGGAAGCAAGGAAAGATCCAATAGAGAGTAAGTTCTGCGCCAACTAGGAAGAACTATTTTGAGTCACTAAGGTGCTCGGGAATGGTGCTTATTGATTCGCAGACCTCGAGAAGAGACTAGTAAAAAGGTCGTGGAATATAATTCATCTGAAGCTGTTCTATGTGTAAAGGTCTATTTAAGCTTACTTGTTACTATATTCAATTAATTAAGAGATGCAAGTGATGAATTTTAGGTTGCATAAAGAATTGTTGTGCTCATAAATAAAGGATTATTGCCCATAATTTAAGGATTTACGTCTAACTAGTTCATACCAGTTGTTGACCCCATATAATGATTTATGTCCAACTAATTTGCACCAGCTGTTACACCATACAAGGATTTACATCCAACTGGTTCACACCAGTTGTTGACACTATAGGGGGATTTACCTGATACAAGGATTTATGTCCAACTGACTTGACTCAGTTATTGACACTTCAAACTGTGGTTTAGACATTGATCGTGTTTCTCTCTTAACCTCATTAGATTCATTTGAGGGGAGTCATTAAAGTCTTGATCACACTGTGTGAGGTAGGCAGCACAGAAAGAGCAATCATACTGCAATTCAAAAAAAATTGACAATGCCTCGATTGCATTGCATGAGGTTGACGACACACAAGGGTTTATCCTACTTCAATTTAAAGAAAGTTGAGTCATTTTAGATTGTTTTAAGTTCATATACTTAATCATTTTTCCACTTCCATTTCATATGATTGAGTGTTTTATTCATCTAATCATAGATTTACTAAGCATGTTATTATCATATTATCCTGTCCCAAACACATTCTAATCGAGGGTACTTCAAAAGTGCAACAATTTTTAAGTTCAAACACTAATGTACTTTTAAGGCAAACATTCTGTTTAAGAATTTCGTTATGTTTTGATTTGTGCTAAGCGTTGATACTCTTCCAAAAGCCATTTGTGAGTTACAACACAAAAATCTCCTCAAAAAAGACATTTGGAAATATATTTCTACTAAACAACAATTTCATATTGAGTACAACAGTTGATTTATATCTCTAAATTCAATACAAAGAAAAGCAAAAAGGTAGGCTGGAAGCAAAAGGGATCTCAAGCATTCTTGGTGGCATCACTGGGGGCATCCTTAGATAGTTCCTCAACAATTTCCTTTGCAACCCTAGCGATGATGTCCACAAGATCCGGGGTAGAGTCTTTTTGGCATGCTATTTGGGATTAGAACTAGAGGCTGTTGAATATCTGTAGCCTTGGAAGCACTCTTAATTTCTACTTCACTTTCTTCAGTCTCATTCTCTCCTAGATTTTTAACAGTTAGAGTTTGGGGGGCCTATCAAAATTGAAAAGAGAATTTTTCTCGCCAGGGTTTGGCCAAGTACCTCTATGTAGGTCTCAGAGGTCAGCTCCATGAACATCTTCTTCATAGCCACCTCCCAGCCATCCAAGAAATACTCATTCTGAGCATTCTTCATTTTCTGGAGAAAGTCAAAATGTTAGTCCTTGAGTTCTTGGGCAGTGTTTTCTTCTAAGGCTTTATATGCCTGATCTTTTTGCTCTAAGGCGTTGGCCTTATCCTTGAGCTCTACCTTCAGCCTGATATTTTCTTCTTTAAGGTTAGATTGTTGCAACCTTAACTTAGTAAGTTCTTCTGCCATCTTTTCCTACTTGGTCTTTGATAAAGATAGCTTAGCTTTCGTCTCAGCCAGTCATCCTTACTTCTCTAGAAACTCCTCATCTTTGGTAGCAAGTAGCTTTTTCTAGAATCTTAATTTTGGATTCAGAGGACTTTAATTTTTGTTCAGCAAGGGTTTTCTCAAAATTAGCAGTCTCAGCCTACCTTTTCATCTCTTCCTCGCCTGCTAGAGCAATGTGGAGCCTACTTCTCATGCCACTGACTTTGCTTTGCTCTCATCAATCTTTTTATGCATACTCTGGAGGCAAGAAACAATTTCCAAGGAGTACAGCGAGTTCTACTGTGAGAAGTTAAAAGAAGAAACTATAGAACAGAAAATAGCTAGATTTTGTAAAGTCAAAAAGAGTTTACCATCATTGCATTCTTTAGGAGTATGTTGTTAAACTCCTCAGGAGCACTCTTCCTTATCTTCTGTTAATCGTAGGGAGGAGCAAACCCTTTGGCATAGGCTATTGTATGGCAAGGAGACATGAATGCAGAGTCCCAAATGATAAAAGGACGACCATTAGGAAATTTCAAACTTGGAATCAAAATTTGAGGTTCCTCGGGAAAACGGTATCCAGAGGAACAGAGCCAAATCTTTCAGCCTTAGAAGGAGGAGAACCTAGCTGTTGTGGGTGAAGATGAGTGTATACTTTGAGTTTAGGAAATAATTAATACTTTATTTGATAACTTATCTTGACAATTAAAATTAACTCACCAATTTATAATCCACAAAAATATTCAAATACCAAAAAAAAAAAAAAAAAATCACACAACCGATGTGATCACTGTAAAATTGACATTTAATTGATGCCTTAAAAATTTTAAATCAACAAAATTTTTTTATTATCAAATTTAATATTAATTCAAAAAAATAACCAAAGCAAGAACTAAAATTCTAGGTCATCACATTTCCTACATCTTGAAAATGAATTTTTTATTTTCTTCTGAAGAATCTAAAGAAACAAATTCTAAGTCATATAAAAACTTCTTCTTCTGAATTTATTTCTTTTCTTAAACAAATTTGAAGTTGTTTTCTTTTAAAAATTTGATTACCTTACTATTGATTTTTGGACAATCTGGTGTAATATGACATTTTTTATTGCAAAAATAACATTTACAATTTTTTATTAATTTCTTTCCATTTTTTTTTGAATTTTCTAACATCTTACTTTTTTGAAATTATTATTTTTTTTCAGATTTTTATTTTTTAGTTTTAAATTACTTTTTCTTATGTCTGTGATATGGTTTATTCACAGAGTATCTCACTTCCTAATTTTCTTTTAGAATTATGCCACAATAAGTTTTTCTTTCATTTGATTTTGACAATTGATATTTTATTTGTTTTTGGGCTTTTAAGTGGAAACAATGCTCAATTATTATTTTATAACCAAAGTTTATACTTAATCTTAAGGAATCAAACTTTTTATTTTTTTTAGGTGTTTTGGATATTATTTTTTACTTATTTCATCCTATGAGTTTGGGAGTTTATGAAAAAATTATTCTTTCCAATGCACCATACTTTCTGGAGTTAACATCTAGAAGTGTTTTTTTATATAGTTTTACAAAATCTATGTATTTACGTATATCACAAATTTTAATTTTTGATAAAATATATCTCATCTCTTTTTAGTGTTCATATGAAGATTTTTTTTTTTCACAAAAATCACTTTTAATATATGAAGAAAAAATTGAGAGTATTTTTGCGAAATCATTTTCTCTGTCTTCACTAAGTAAAACGAAAGTTTTTTCCCATTTTTCTTCTTTTGAACTTTCCTAGTTTTGTAGCCAAATTAAAATATTTTTTGGTAATGTTCCTATTATATAGTCTAGAAATCTTTTCCTATCCCATGTATTTTTGTAATGGTTATATATATGGACAATGCTTTTGCCCATTTTTCAATGGTATTTTCATAATCTCTGTGATGTATATTATTAAAGTTAAGATATATCACATTTCTTAGTACATTAAATTTATTTAAGTTTTCTCTTTTAGAAGGTTTAACTTCATATACCTCTTTAACATGAATCTCATAAGAGTTAGATTTACCTTATTATTTTACATGAATATTTTCAGAAGAAATTGTTTTCCTAATAACTGGTTTAGTTTGTAAATTTTTGTTTGAGTGATCTGATTCTCTTACTTTTTTCTTTCCTAGTGTTTTATCTAAATTTAGAGTTTTGTATAACTTTTTTACTAGTTTTTCATCTAATTTTGGATCAACTGTTGTTTTAGTTTCAAATTCAAAATTAGTATCCTTCACCACGCTTGTTGCATAGTATTCTTCATTTGAAATTTTGGAATCAAAATCTAAAGTAAAAATGTCATTTCAATTTCAAACTCAAAATCAGTATCATTCACCACTCTTGTTGTATAGTATTTTTCATCTAAATTTTTAGAAGCAGAATTTAAAGTAAAAATATATTCATATTTTTTGAATAAATTTTCATGTTCATAGTGGAAAATCTACCTTTGATTTAGCAATTTATCTCTCTCTTTCTCATTATTTTCTTCCTTATATCTAAATCGTTAATATTCTAATATCTCTTTATTAATTTGGAAATCTTTTTAAGTTTTTTCTTTAGTAGTTTTTGTTATTGCTAAAATTTCATCAAATCTTCTTTTTCCTTCTTTGTATAAGATAGGAACTTTATCTTTTTTATTTGTTTGAAGGATGGATGTTTCACTTGCTTAGTCTTTGTTGACTGTTTGTTCCAATAATTTTTTTGTGTTTGCTGATAGATCTATATTGTTTATTTTATTTTCTATTTTACTCAAAATATCAATAGATTCAAATATACTATTTACTAGAAAATTTAAAGTTCTAATTATATTTAAACTACTTGATTCTTTTTTAGAGATGTGAACTTGATATTCAAAAATTTATTTTCCATTGTCTCCTATCACATAAAAATCCTTTATTACTATTATAAGCCATTTTCAATTATTTTTCCTAAAAGGACCTCACTCGCAAGCTCAGATTTAACCTTAAATAATTTTAGCAAGCCTAACAGTGTTTTTAATATGAATTAGAGTTGGCTTAATTTTATACACTTATAATCTCTTGACTTGGAAATAACCTTTAATAGCTTCAATGTTACATAAGTAAAAGAAATAAAATTATAGGGCCCTGTTCACAATTTTTTCTATAGATACATGGCCTAAATAGAATTTTCTTCTCTTCTCAAAGTTCTATAAATTATGAGAGAGTAGATTGTTATGTTTTTAATAGTTGGAGGAGTGATTTTGCATTTAATCCTATCGAGAATTATGTCTACTTTGGGGCAGAAAAGCTGTAAGAGAGAGAAAAGGATGAGGAAAGAGAGAGGAAAAAAAGAGAGAGGACCATTAGGTGGGATTGACAATTTTAAATAATTTTTATATGAAATTTAAATTGTAGTATGTATATATATATATATATATATATATATTAACTAAACAATAAAAAAAAACTTTTCACTCTTAAAAAAATTTTTATCCTCCCTTATTATTTTTCCTCTTTACTTCTTTTTTTTTTTTTTATCTTTTTTATTAGATGAAATATTTTTATCTTTCTTATTAGACGAAATATTAAGATAGTGTTTAGAGTTATAAAAATTAATATAAATTTATATAAAAATTATAGTCTTGTAATTCGTACAATGGGTAAAAAATTTGAATCTTATAAGAGTTTGTAGAATTTTGTGAAGCTCAAAACATGTCATGTCTTGTCCTAGGGTGTATTTGAAGTAGGGAGGACAACAAATTGGATCGGGGTCAAATATTACTTATATTATCCCTGAATTTGTTGGGCAAAAAAAAAAAAGTAACCCGAGCTAGGCAAATATCCATTGGGTAGGTTAATTGATTACCATCTCCTAACTCATCGGGTGATCGAGTACCCATCAAGTAATCAAGTATACATAACATTAACTACCAAAAAAAAAATACCCATAACGTTCAAATATGAGACAGTTATATTAAGAACAAGGATTGTAAAATTCTTTTTTTTTTTTTTGGTAATTAAGAAAATTTGGATTAATGAGAATTTATGTACAATATCTTGGGGGCATACCCCCCGTATAGCAAAAACATTACAATAACCTTGACTACAATTAGATCCCCTAATCACTAAGTAAAAAGTTCGATTCTAACTTCATACTCCAGCCTTTGACAGGGAAATTTTGATCAACTTCTTTGCTTCCGTTTGGAGGTTGGAGCCCTGGACTTGGTTGGAAGGGCCTTGTTCTTTTGTAGTAGAGCATGCATCATCTTTACTTTCTTCTTCCTTTGACTTTTCGATAATTGGAAATCTGAATTTGCTTCTTCTTCAGTATCTTTTTGATCTCCATTAGCAGGCATGGGCTGAGGCACAGTTTGATCAACATTTGGAGAGGTGAAATCAGGCTCCATATTACTTTGTGAGCTGACTTCATCTCGGCTTGGTGTTGAATAAACGAGCTGTTGAGGAGCTTCAACATTATGGGATAGTGGGAAATTGTAAAATTCTTTACATACAATAATTTTATAAGTAATTTTATACCTCAAAAGATTAAAAAAATTATCTTTAGATAAAAGTTTTTAAATATTTTTGACTTATTAAAATTAATTATATTACTTTTATAAAGATGAAATTAAAAAAATTATATTTAATCTCGTCTTAAATCTCTACTATAATTAAGTAAAAAAAAAAAGAGAAAAAATTTGTGTTTATTTTTTATATGAAGAACAAAATTCTAAATTTAAAATAAATTATTTGATATTAAAAACTTGAGTTCTTTGATATTAATTAAATAGATTTTGTTCTTTGAATAAAATATATATATATTTATATATATAATTTAGTACCTAAATTGATGGTATTATTTGTATAAATTCGTATATCTAATAATTTAAACCGATAATCAAGTAACTTAAAAAAGCAATCAGGTAATGCCATAATAAAATGAGTAATTAGTACGGATAATTTAAATGATAATCGAATAATATCTGTTGAGTAAATTATATTAAGGGTAAGTTTGGTTTACAAATAAATTTCAAAAATCTTTATAAATCTTTGTTAACTTTATATCACATCAATTTTTTCCTTTCACTGCACGCATTACGAACTCTCAATTTATTTTACTCAAAACTCACCCTTATTATTTTTGTACCTACATTCTATAATTATTTTATTTTTATACCTTAGTGTACCACTATCTATTAATTTTAAAAATAATCGCGCGAATAAGATTGGGTGAATACCGGTTGAGGTCGGTTAAAATTACCATTTATACGGTGAGTTTGGAGTAAAATAAAGTAAGATAAATTGAGATAAATTGAGAATTCATAATACGTGTAATAAAAAAAAATTAATGTAATATAAAATTAATAAAAATTTATAAAATTTTTTAAAATTTATTTATAAACCAAACATGACCATAATAGTAAGAATACGCCAACATCACCTCTCAACCCCACAGCTCTTGTTCATTTATTATTCTTTTATTTTTTAAAGGAAACGAAAGCCGTAAAGCCAGCACTCGCCTATATTATATGCTGATTTCTGACACAAAGTCCATCCGCGGTAAATTGGACCATACGGACTTTGATAAGTCCCTCAGTGATTGGTCAGGCACATAATTTCATGCTCTCAGCTTCAGCGGGTCAAAGTCAATCAAATCAGTAGCTAAAATCAAAGAGTCAAATCCACCGCTATAGAGAGAGATAGAGAGAGAGAGAGTGAGAGTGAGGCAGAGCGCTTCACCATAGAAGTTGCAGAGAAAAGCTTTCTAAAATAAAATTTCCAATCCCCGCGAAACTTCACCTTCACTTCCTCTCTAGCGTTTTCGCATAATCCAATCATCATTTCCCTATCATTTCTCTTTTCCTTCTCAGCCAAGAAAATCTGTTTGGTCTTCTCAGAATTCCTACATTTTGTCCTACCCAAATTGGCTATGCCTTGTTCATCAATTTGCAGAGCGCATCTTCAACCATTGAAGTTAGATTTTTGTCTTTCAATCTCTTTATTAATTAATTTTTCACTGTATTAAATGTATGGTCTGATACAGAGCCGTTCTTCCATTTCTGCATCCAATCAAAGTTCTGATTTTTTGTTCTCTCTCTTTTCGTCTTTGAGCTACTGAGGGTTTTGAAGTTGTGGGTTTCAACTTAAATAGACAAAAATAGTTTACCGGGTTTGATAATCTGGAACTCTGTCTTGCTTGTTTCATCTAATTTTGTATTTGGATTATTGGGTTTTGAATGACATCATTGCCGCCCTAGTATTTGACTGTATTGGGTTTTCAGTTCTAGTTCCTTCCTTTATCGGTATGACCCTATCAGGGTATGTCAATCAAGATGTGAGGGTTTTAAACATTGAGATTTTCTGTGAAATTTTGTGACTTTAGTGAATTTTTAGGATTAGGTAAATTTCTCAGCTATTATTCTACGTCTCTCAATCTACTGTTTTGGGATTAGGGTCTTGTTTGAGGCTGTAATTTATACACCAAGTGGGTGTGAATTATTCTTCTACTCCCGCCGATTGACAGCCTCTGATTTGTACCTTTTGATTCCCTTTCCATGGATTAGAGATTTTCCAAAACCGTCTAGTTCTTGTTAATCAAGAATTGGTGGACAAACTTTGATTGGGGAAGTATCACTGTGCCACAAAGTCTTCACTCCAAGGTCATCTGTTGAGCCAATTTTGTGCATTCATTGATTTAGATTTGTGCATTCATCCCGTCTTGCCATATTGTGTGTCACCGACGTTTAGGTTGGCATCCCCTTGGGGGAGGGTCTTCTTGCTCTAAGATCATTGCGATGGGGGATATTGAATCTGTTATCGCGACCCACAATGCTGAAGAACATGTGCTAGCTGCGGCTCAACACATTGTCAAGGCACTGGGGGCAAGCAAGAATCTGAATGATGATGTGAGAAGCCTGCTTACAGATCTTGATAACCATTTGTCCATGATGACTAAACTCACTGAAAGCAAGCCAGGAGGGGGAACGAGGGAAGTGGAAAAGCAGTTAAAATTTGCGCAGAGACAGGTGATAGGCTGGGAATCAAATCAGTCAAAGATATGGGACTCAGGTGCTGAGGAAGTTTCTGGATATCTGCAAGCTGTTTATGAAATTCAAAGGCTGACAGCTAGTCTGAGGAGCTTGCTTTCAAATAGAAGTGGGAAACAGAAGGAACTGCTCGACCAAGCTAATGGTGTTTTGCAGATGGCAATGGAAAGGCTTGTGGAAGAGCTAATCCACATTATGACACGGAATAAACAGTCCTTTGAGGCAGAGTATGTGTCTTTCCGTTCATGTGAAGAGGATGTTGTTGATGGAGAGTCAGTAGTTTCAATTGGGGATGATTCAATTGAGGATGCCTCTCGGAGAGAGAGCAGTGGCAGTGAAGCCGAGGTTCATGTTGTTGATTTAGTGCATCCTGATGTAATTTCTGATATCAAATCTATTGCAAACGTAATGTTTACTTCGCATTACGATCGGGAATTCTGCCTTGCTTTTGTTAACTTTTGGAAAGAGGCATTGGAGAAGTATTTTGTTATTCTTGGTATTGAAACTCCAAGCAACAAGGATTTGTTGAAAATGGAGTGGAAATGCTTGTACTGCAAGATCAAAAAATGGATCCGTGCAATGAAGATTGTTGTTCGGGTTTATCTGGCTAGCCAGAAACGGCTCTTTCACCAAGTCTTGGCAGAATTTGGATCTGTTTGTTCAACTTGTTTCATTGAATCTTGCCAGGCTTCAATGTTGTGCCTCTTGAATTTTGGCCAAGCCATTGCAATTGGCCCCCGTGGGGCAGAAAAATTGTTCAGCTTACTTGACATGTATGAGACTTTAGCAGATCTTCTCCAAGATATTGATTCCTTGTTCTCGGGAGAAGTTGGTTCTCTTGTTCGGACTGAGTTCCATGAGCTTCTCGTGACATTGGGTGACACTGCAAAGGCCACATTTATGGAATTTGGGAATGCAGTTGCTTCAAATATATCCACAAACCCTTTCCCGGGTGGTGGCATTCACCATCTCACCAGGTATGTCATGAACTATATCAATACAATGGTTGATTATGCTACTACCCTGAATTCGCTTCTTGGGGTACAAGGAGGGGAGGACTCGCTTTTAGTTGGTACTGAGGACATGGAAAATATGTCTTCCCATTGCTTTTGTCCACTGGCCCACCATCTACGATTGGTGACAGCCAATCTGGAATCCAACCTTAATGGTAAATCCAGATTATACAGGGATAGCTCCCTGAAGCACATCTTTATGATGAACAACATCCATTACATGGTGGGAAAGGCTAAAGGCTCGGAACTTGGGGCATATTATGGAGATGAATGGATCCGGGAGTATACTGGGAAATTCCAGCAGCATGCAATGAGTTATGAGAGAGTCACTTGGAGTTCAATCCTTTCTCTGCTTAGCGATGATAGAAATCCAGGAAAGGAAATCCTCAAGGAGCGGTGCAGAAGCTTCAATGTTGCTTTTGAGGAGGTATACAAGAGCCAGACAGGATGGTGTATCCCGGACTCTGAGCTCCGCAAAGACTTGCGAATTTCAACCTCGCAGAAAGTAATCCATGCATACTGGAACTTCACCAGTAAAATCTCCAGTGCCATCTATGACAAATACATCAAGTACACCGCAGATGATCTGGAGAACTGTATTTTGGATCTCTTCGAAGGGTCATCAAAATCATTGCGTGTTACCCAAAAAAGATGACTTCTGATTCCTTGGAGGCTACCATGTTGTCGAATTTATCCCTTGTTTGGTGATTTTCCTTTCCCTAAATTCTTTCCTATATGCAATTTATCTTATACTGCGGTCTTTGTTTCCAGGCCAAGTGTGGCTTAATTTTGGTTATCTGCAACTTTTCTTTACTGTAAAAAGTTGTATTCTTGTGTCTTCCCCAACCCCCCTCCCCCCCCCCCCCCCCCAAAAAAAAAAAAAAACACACTCCCATGTTAAGTCTTCTGTAATTAGAGGGAATAATGTTCAAGTTTCTGTGTGTATAATGCAGTATATGTTTCTGAGGACAAAAATAGTGTTAGTTTTGGTCATCCGTAACTTTACTTTATTGCAAGTTGGATCTTTTTTTCTCAGTTTCCTGCAATTGGAGGCGCATATATTTAAGTTGCCTATTTTTCTGGCAGGATTAAAGTAAGATACTTATCCTATTAAGCATGCTTGTGCATTTGCCTCTGCATGGGCATGTGTTTACCCATCTATTTCGGTCAATTGGGCTCATACTGTTGATTCAGATCTAGGCTGTAAACGAGTCAAGAAGTAGGTTGACTAATCTTGGGTTGAAAATTTTAGTCCGCTTGAAGATTTGTTCAATATGCTTTTGAGCATATCTCAAATGAAACATTAGCTGAATTGAGCTCGAGGGGTTTAATTATTTTACATATATTCAAGTTTATTAAGCTAAGTTCAAAAATTAAACGTGGTATAAATTCTGTCCTGAGTGGATTTGGTTTCGTAACAAACCTATGTTGAATGTGATCTTGATAAAGGAATATAAACCAAGCTCGAGCTGTTTTATTTAATTTGCTGTTCTACTCCCGTCCAATTTGAGTGAAACTGGTCTTAATAACATTGGTATTCATTGCACATAAAATCAGATTAGTTTAATTGGTGTTGAATGCTATTGCTCTTACCCAGTAAGGAGAAGTAGATTCATGGAATGGAGACTTGCTTGTTGATCTTATAATGGGTAATTTTTTCTAAGATAATTGGACGAAATTTCTTCTAGTATAAATTGATGGAATTTACTTTTTGTGATCCTTCGAACCGTTTTCTCCTCAGCATTTTATCTGCTTCTTCTGGATTCCACTTTAGCCATGTAACATATTAAGATGTAATTTTAGGTGACATGAATAAATATTTGCGAGGCCAAGAATGGTCGTGTTGTGGTGGTAGTTCGTAAATATTGTGAATTGTAGAATGCCATTTTACCAAAAAGGGGAAAAAAAAAAAGGAAAGAAAAAAGAAAAAGTCAACTTAAATGTTGTGATAATTGTAATTTTATAATTAAAGGGCATTTTCATGTGTTATTATTTTCTTTGGCCTTATGCATGGGGTGCACACTGAGATTTTTGTTAAGGGGATTTCAATGTAAATGAAATTAAAAAAAAAAAAATTGAATATATACATTGATCAAGACGTGAGAAAGGGAGGAATTTGCCCAAAAAGGTCACTTAGGACCCATAATTTCATGAGTAAGTCAGTCGGTCAAAGATTGTTTTTCCTGAATAAATCACCAACTAAAATCGCCATTTAATGGTGCATATTCAGGTTGAATACGTCATTTCTGATAGCATATTTAGGCGCATTTAGCTAATTAAAAAAAAATAATATAGCCCACGAAATGACAGCATATTTAGGCACATTCAGATAATTCAAAAAAATAATATAACCCACCTAAATTCGTCATTTATTACGTCATATTTACCAAAAAAGTTGATTGTCTTTATGACGATTTTAACATATGAAGTCATCTTTTTGAAAAGCATATTCTTATTTAGAATTGTTTTTTTTAATGACAACTTTATCTAATTTTTGTGACTTTTCAGTCTCTTTACTACGTCTTTGCTTCGCACCAGATTAGGAATCAACAGTCATTTTATATTCCTACTTTCCGCCATCTTTGTGCTTCCCATCTTTGTTCTTCCTATGAACTGTCAGCCTTATCAGAAATCAGAGTTAAATGGAGCTTAGCCGTAGTTATGTCTGGCCTTCAATCAACACTCATTCAATATTCGTGCTTGCCATCTTCGTGCTTCCCGTGAACACCCAGACTCGTCAGAAATCAGAGTTAAGTCTACCTCTAGCTGTAGCTCTAGTTGTGTCTGGTCTTTGACACTTTTCATCCGTCAATGCCTTGTTCTCAGGTGAATTGCTCTATAAATTTTAAGTTCCTTTATGAATTTTTCTCACATTTACACCTTTGATTTTCAGAGCAAATCCCCTTTTCCTTATCTTTCTCTTTGTATCTATGAACTCAAATTAGGTAGTACTTCAAAACTCCAATCTGTATTCTCTTAATTTTAAAATGCAAATTTTGGTGCTTTTTTTTTTTGGTGGGGTTTTGTTAACTTTGATATGCAAACTTTGCTACAAAATAGTTTTAATTTAAGGTTGATGAAGTGTTTTCCTTATTTAAACTGTGAACGATACATTTAATTGATGTTCCTTTAGCTCAAAGTCGCTGGTTGGTTCGATAGCAGATGATACTAATTATACACTAATGTGACAATGTTTTGCTAATCTATAAATATGTATGGATGTATTTTATATATGTAATTTAATTTTTTTTTTAATTTAATGTTCATTGGTTCTTCTCTGGTTGTTTGTTGGCAGTCCTTTTGCCAAATCTAATTGATGTATTTCCGTTTATGGATTCACTGTGGGGTTAGTTCAGTCTGTCCAAAGTCTAATTGATGCATTTCTCTTTGTAACTTTGCTGCTCCATTAGTTTTCTTTGTTTTGATTTTATGAAGATTGCCTTTTTTTTTTTAAAAAAAAAAAAATCAAACTTTAATTTGGTTGTTTAAGCTAGCTGCTGAAATTTTTTTGGTTCAGCTGAGCATGTCGAATGCTTCATATTACTCACATTATGTGCATTTTTCTCCATTTTTGTATCTTAAAAAAAAGAATCCAACTAATGTCCTAAAATGGGACCAGGTTGGAAAAGGGAGAGACTTGGATCATTAGATTTTAATTCAATGGTTCTAATACATTAATATTATTTTAATTTAAAATAAATGTGAATGTATCTGGACCATTGAATTTAAAATCAATGGTCTAGATTGCAAGTTATGGAGCTCCCTGAATCCCCAAGTTGATCCAACACAAGCTATTTGATCCCAAAGTTTGACCATATTTTTGGTGACAGATATTATGCTCATTTATTGTCCTCTGTTGTACTTTTTCAATTGTTTAAAGTTCTAATCATCTAAACATCTGTTATCATCAGGTTGTTATCATCAGGTTGCAACATGATTAATTCTAAAGTTTTCTTTTTTTTTTTTGGGTTTTTTTTTTGTTTTGTTTTGTTTTTGTTTTTGTGTGTTTTTTTTTTTTTTTTTCGTTCGAGTCATTTAGATATATATAATATTTCTATTAATCATGAGTTCACCTATATCACATTTGACAATTGATCAATCTTGAGTTTACCTTATATTGCATTGACAATTCTTGTGTTTAATGCATGTCTTCCAATTCAAATTCAACTATTGGAATTCCGTGGAAGGTACCTGTGGTTCCTCACTAAACACCCTTTAATGATTGCGTAAACTACACCCGGATTTACAACTTCATATATCATGTTCTGTTATGGAATAGTAAAATAATAGAGTTTTTGGTACTTCAGATTAACATCACATAGTGCCTTGTCACCAAAGTTGTGATTTGATCTATTTTGATCGCCGTTACTTCTCTGCATGCATTTGTTATGATTTTAAATGAAATTTTGGACAATTTTTTGTGGCCATAACTGTGCATTTTTCTGAGAGAAAGCCAAGTGCCAGGAGGCGGTTTCGTTGCAATTCTGAGCATATAAATCTGTTAGCGACGGTTTTTCTTTCTTCTTTTACTTTTGGTTCTTACTGTTCTGGCATTACTTTGCTGATCATCAATTTTGTCTCTAGCAGCATCCAGAAGGCTCTACACTTCGCAAAGAAGGATAGCTAAATAATCCTTGGGTATAAAACTAAGAAAGTTCTGCCTAATTACTGTTGCTTTCTTGCCCCTTTTGTTTATGTTCTTCATTCTCTTTATGATCTGACTTTTTGCCTGTTCAAACATTGTGTTAAAATTGATTTGGTTTTTTCTAAAAAGAAAATTATTAAATAATTTATATTTAGGGAAAAAAAAAAAAAAAAACTTAAGTGATCCTTTTGCATCTGCAAAGATAGTTATATAATGAAATTGAGAATTGTGTGAGAGATGGTGTTCTCTTTTTCTCCAAAGCAGTGAGCCTATTACAACAAGCTTTGAATATTCTGCTCAAAATGACCATTTTTTAGGCAAATTCTTTATGCGTGTTTGGAATTTCTAAAAAGTTAAAAAAAAAATTTAAAAGTTAGTGTAAAATTAACATGTATGAAATTTGTTTGGAAAAATTGGGTACCTTTGGAGGTTTTTTTTTTAGATGTTTTTGAAAGCTCCAAATGGAGCCTTTATAGGAGAAAGAAATTTGTTTTGAAAAACTCTTGATTAAAATTAATCTTGAAAAATCTATCGGTATATTCAGACCATTGCCTTTTCTCCGGTTTATAAGTTAACACTTAGATGCATAATTTGTTATATATGACGATAGATATAATGTATTCATTCTTGAAATATCCCAGTTTTTGTAATATGATAAATATTAGGATAAAGTATGAAAATTATCCTTAATGCTTATTTTTTTTTTTTTAGTAAGTACCTTAATGCTTATTCTTGATATCACTTTAATTCCTTATATTTCAATTGTAATATTCAAATTCATACATTTTTTATCAAGCAGTAATTCAGTCTTTCTATTAACTGTTTATTACATATAAATGTTAGATTAAGGGTAAAAAGATAATTTTGTAACATAAAGTACAAAAATTACCTCTAGAGTTTAACCCTCCATGTCATTTTAGTCTCATAAAAAATATTTAAATAATAATTAGAATTGAAAAATGATTTAAAAAGCACTAAATACTAATTAAATTTAACAAAAATTTAACTCTTCTCATAACAGCCACTCTTAGTATATTTTAAAATTAAAATACAAAGAAAAATGTTACTATTAATTAAGTTTGGAAGCGCCTAAATTTAATTAAGTTTGAGTTTGAATTATTTTTATAAAACCAATCAAATAAATTATTTTAATAGAATTAAGATTAATAGTATTTCTAGATCTATATAATTTTGGAAAATGAGTCAATAATTAAAAAAAACATAATTAAAATAAGCAAATGGTTTAAAATGAAAAAAGAGATCATGTCAATTAGATAAGTTTGTAATTTAATATATATTCATTTTAATTTGGATTAGATTGAGATTTAGTAAAATATAAACTTATAATATTCATATGCAAATCTGACTTTAAAATACAAACTGTTTGTTTATTTTAGTATATGTTTTTATTTTTTTCAATTCTTGACTCGTGTTGCAAAATCATATTAAATTAAAATTACTATTAATCTTAATTGTATTAAAATAATTTTCTTGACTGGTTTTATAAATAATTGGAGCTAAAAAATTTTATTTTTATTGATTGTATGTTGTACTTTATAAAAATTACTTAAATATTGATTAATAATTGTCAATATGAATAATTTTATTTTAAAATTGAAATTAAAAAATTACTCTCTACCCTAATTAAATTTAGGGACTTCTAAGGCTAATTAATAATAAGCATTTTAAAATTGAACTAAAAAAAAAAATTACTCTCTAGCTGAATTAAATTTAGGCACTTCCAAGCCTAATTAATAGTAGGCATTTTTCTTTGTATTTTAAACTTAAAATATACTAAGAGTGGTTATTATGAGAAGATTAATATTTTTGTTAAATTTAATTAGCTTTTAGTACTTTTTAAATCAATTTTCAATCCAAATTGTTATTTAAATATTTTTTGTGAGGGACTAAAGTGACACCGAGAGATAAATTATAGAGGTGATTTTTGTACTTTACCCCGCGAAATTATTTTTTTACTCTCAGTCTAATGGTTGTATATAACGGGCAGCTAATGGAAGGACCGAATTGTTGTTTGATCGAAAATGTATGGATTTGATTGTTACACTTGAAACGTGAGAGACTAAAGTGACAAGGCGTAAATTGTAAGGTGATTTTTTGTACTTTACTCTAAATATTACGATATTTCTATAGCATTTAGTTTGAATCGATTTGATCTGTTCATGCCTCACATATACACTATATATTGTAGGATACTCCGATATAACTTGTGCTTCTACAAAGTATGTTGATGATTAAGTAAATTCGCCTTCTTCGAAAAGTCCAATCTAAGCCTGGAAAGTGCTAAGTATACCGGTGTTGTGCTTGTCAAAGAACCTCTGATACTTAAGTTAGTTATGGAGTTTAGAGAAAATAATCAGGCATAATTTTAGTGAGGATTCTAAGTTGTACCTGTGCACTTCTGGAGTGAATATATTTATGTGAAACTGTACATAGAACGCTATGTGTACAAAGAGATCCATGTAATCATATCTGTTGTCCCAAATAGCAACACTAGAGGGGGGTGAATAGGGTTGCTTAAAAAAAATTGCAAATAAAAATTTCAACCCTAAAACAAATATGTCAAGATGAAAAGGATAATCAAATATAAAATGTACCAAAAAAAAGTTATTCAATATTTGTGGATGAAGAGTGAGTGCTAGTATTTGTAATAAATATAAAGAGAAGGGAGAAGAAGCAAACACAATCAGTTTATAGTGGTTCGGTTTCAATGTTGCCTACATCCACTCCCCAAGGCCTTCCTTGAGATTTCTCCACTATTCTTTGAAGAGCTTATTACACACTAGCTTTCCAAGGTGCTAGAAACCTTTCCCAAGTGATTTTATCCCCAAATCACTCACATAAGTCTCTCTCAAAGAAAGTCTCTTGTTTTGGTTCTAACACTTGAACCAAAACCAACAAGAGCTCACCTAACTCTCACAAATTAAAAGGGCTTTAAATTTCCCTTTCTTACAACAACAATGATGAGTTTATAACTTAATCAAATCAAAAAGAAACTCTCACAAGTTGAATATGAAAGATGAAGCACAAATGTGAGAAGAAATCACTCTATGTTTGCAAAGATATGGAATTTCTTGTATCTCTTTGTAAGTACTTCTTTCTTGCCTTGTTCAGCCCCTTAAATCTGAGTTTGAGGCTCTATTTATAGATGAAAATCTCCAAATGGCTGTTACAAAGTGAAAGGACACTTTTGCCCTTAAAAGAAATTGAATTTCTTTGCTTCCAATGCTGTCTTTCATTCAGATTTTCTGAGATATATTTGTGACCATTTTTCACCCTCAGAACGTTCAAATTTGACATTGCCTCAGAGTAAAGACTTTGTAGATATATAAGTCAGCTATCACATGTCAAATTTTGAGCTTCATCCAACGGTTAGATAGTCATATATGACTTTTGAACCGAGACCAGCTTCTGATAGCTTTTTCTGACATTCTGAATCTGTGTTTCTAGTTTAAACTTCTGTTTCACCATGATGCTTTTAGAATTGGAAGAAACTTAAACTACAAAAGTTGTATCTTTTTGAGTCTACCTTTTTACACACCAAAAATCAGAATTTTTAAAGCTGTAGAGTGTGAGTTATGTCTTAAAAATTAAGACTAGCTCCAGAATCCAGAATTAAAATCTTTTCTATAATGACTAATATTCCAACTCATTTTTTGATATCTTAACTTCCGATCCACAAAAATCTCCCTTCGGTAAAGTTGTAGTTATGGAAGTATAGTTTACTATATTAAAATTTCATGAAAATTGAACCTTTGGATCTTAAGATATCACTTATATACTAACATATGTCTGATTTCTCTGTTTATCCAAGTTAACCTCTAGTTCAAATTTTCATTTTAATTTGATTTCTATTACTCTCAACTTTGAAATTCCTTTATTCCATCATCCAAATTATGTGAAAATATCTAAAAAATAATATCAATCTCTTCCAACTCTATTTACTTGAATCTATCAAATGAGTTGTAATATTTCATACAATGTCTATTTAAAAATTAATTGTGAAAATTTAATTCAATGTTTGTTATCATCAAAATTAATTATAAAACTAATTTTATAAACCTTGGGCCAACAATATCCTTCCTACCAATCTGGATTTGCCACCTATATTGGGGATCTCAAGATTGATTTCTCAATTGGTTATCGAAGCCGTTATAGGACAACCGGAGATAACAACAACTTTGTAGGCGAAAATCTTGTAATGTGTCACAAGGTGTAGTTATGTGCATGATGCATAACGTAAACTATCTTGTTAGATATTCCCAATCTGTATGATCGACTAAAAATAGGCTAAGCAGATCGAATATTCGACTAGGGATATTCTTACCTAGATATGTTAATGATTCCTGATTAGGTTAAATGTTCCGACTAGGGATATTCTTACTTGGATATGTTAATGATTCCTGATTAGGTTAAATGTTGAACAGGGAATCTTTCTCTTTAATGATGCCCTATTTGATGAAGTATGGAATATCCCTATATTACTTGCAATCATATGTTAATTGGGAAAGAAATTTATCAACTTAAATTTTCGGTTACTTCTTTTGTCTTTTTTTTTTAAGTGCTTAAATCTTCAAATTATCTTATTGTGAAATTGCTGCTCATTAATAATATAGCCAAACCTTCCAATTAGAGGCACTCGTCTGTGTCGTTTTACCGAACTTTCCAATGAGAACTAAATATTTTCCTTCTGGAAAAGCATGTGTCCATCACTTAAAGATACTAGACATATAAAACACATTATAATTTTTTAATTAAACATATTATTAAATCATAAAAAAATTAAAATTTACATTCACTAAAAATTTATTGTTTAGATTTTTTATATTTTATGAATTTTAAGACCTAAACTTCTAATTTATTTGTAGATTAAATTTTCTAAAATAGACATAAATAAATAAAGATAACACCAATTCATTTATTTGTACAACTCGACATATTTATCGCTCGACCCTATAAAATTTGGGACAAATTCATTCTAACTGGTCAGATTAGGATTTTTAATATTGATAGTAGCAAATATTTAACCTCCCAATTTCTTGATTAACATCAATCTTAAATTTGAAACAATTTATTGAGTTACCTATTTGACCCATTAGTTTTTTAAGTGACTAAAATTTTAAATCATTTAATTTAACTAAATGAAGGAGTCTATAATTATGTTCACTATCTATTCTATCTTTTTGTTCATTGACATACTTTATTAAAAGTTGGTATTATTACAAAAATAATATTAAATTCATAAGTTTCTAAACATAATAATGTGAGATACATACTTTATTAAATTAAATAATACATTGAAAGTCATGTATTATTATTGATTTCTTACAATAAATACAAATTTTCTATTAAAATATGTTTGAGAAAACTTCTCAGTTTACTCTAAAACCTTATTAAATGATTTTTTTTAAATCAATTTGAAATTCGGTTTCATTCATCAAAAGGTACAATAATTTTTTATGGGGGTGTAACCTTATATCGTTCCTATTGGTAAATTATCTTATAAAATGTCATACTGACGTAAATATTACATAATTCCTTAAACATGTCTTATTATATAACTCTTATGTCCCTTAATATTTTTCATGTATTCTGCCTAGGGAATAATTGAAAATCTTAGTATTATGTCTATTTCTCGTGGTGGTTAGCGCTTCCTATACACGTGTACATGATAAGGTGTGGCTTTTACCAGCCATAAATGATGATTATGAGCATGTGAAATACACCGATCCTAAAGAATGGTACACTAGGCTATAGAGATAGTGGGTTTTTCGTGTTCATGAGTCAAACCATTTGCGTCAGGATCTCATCACAATTAATGCACCGTTTCCCCATCGACGTTCTTTATTGATGAGTAAAAAAGATAAGTTCTAATGTGAAATAGCTATTAAGAGAATTCAGAATGAGAATAATAAAATGATGGTTCATAGATGCCAATTAACATGCTCAAGTTGGCACATGCTCAGGCTGAGGTGTTAGGAAAGGATCTTTCGGACAATGAATGTGACAACATTTTCAATTATGAGAAATATATGCTTGATGAGCCAATGTTGACCGAGAAATTTTGAGATGTTATCTGTGACTATTTACTTGTAATAATAAAATTGTAATGCAAAACTTTTACCCCTATTATTGTTATCGCTTTGTAATAAATAGTAATGTTATTCCTATAATTCACCTAATATAAGTGGTTAACAATGCAAATGTCCTACTGGTATATTGAGACAATTGATTTTATGTTATTTCTAAAAAATTTATTAAAATTGACAATTTAATTTTAAAATTTGAAAAAAATAATTTACGTACCGAAATTGTAAAAAAATAAAAAAGAAAAATTAGATATAATTCCCATTTCAAAATAGTTCACATAACAAAATCAATACAGTTAATAATTTGATAACCAAATTATTTATTTTATAATTTAGTTTTTTATTTTATAATTCTGTAACTAGGCTAGTTATTTAAAATAATTTGTTAAATAGTTTACATAACAATTTTTTTTTTTTTATAAATAATATATAGTATGAGCTATTTTGTTATGTAAACTATTTTTACAACAAAGAATTTTAATTTATAAGCAGTTTATTGATATTGGTATGTGAACTACGTAAATTTGTTAATTAAGTAGTTCGTTCTGCAATCAACTTGATCTTGGTATGTGAACATTTTAAATATTTACTATATACCGTCAATACATGGGTAAGTTTATGTTAATTGACTATAGTGCAAACTAAAAGCGATGCTTTATAGTAGTAGGGATGAAAAGGAGAAAAAATAACTCTTATTTATACATGTTGGGAACGTAAGACAACACCTCAATACTAGTAATTTAGTTATTCAGATCTTTGTCTATGTACAATTTGAGAAACAATGGATGGATATAAAACTAATAGCTACAACTCATTTACTCTTGGAATCTAGCCTAGTTGGAAATTGTATAGTTCATTATGTTAATAAAATTATTATACCTTTAGCAATTAACTAACACAAGGTCACATGTTATTAGGAAGCCTTGTGATCACATTTATACATAGAATTAAAATGACAGTTTATTTATAATTTTCTAGTATTAAGAGGTCATTTAATTATCAACCTTAGATGAATCCACAGCAACTCCATCAAAAATCACTTGTCCAAGGAACTTCACTTTCCTAAGCTAAAATTCACACTTATTTAATTTAGCATACAATTGACGATTCCTCAAAGTTTACAAAACTATTCTAAAATACATTAAACCAACACATCATTGATAAATATCACTACAAACTTGTCTAAGTAATCTTCAAATAGTGCATCAAATCCAGAAATACTACGAGAGTGTTACTCAAACTGAATGGCATCACCAAAAACTCGTAATGACTTTACCGAATCCTAAATGTAGTTTTAGGAATATTATTCTGCCTCACCCTCAATTAATGATACCCAGACCTCAAATTAATCTTTGAAAATACAGACGATCCCTTCAATTGATTGAATAGATCATCAATCATAGGTAGCGGGTACCTATTTTTAATGGTCACCTATTCACCTTTCTTAGTCAGTACACATTCTTAATATTCCATTCTTCTTTGCTGCGAATAATGCCGGTGCACCCTAAGGTGAGGTACTCACCTGATAAATCCTCTAGCCAATAAATCCTCCACCTACTTTTTTGATTCAGCCAATTCTACTGGCACTAATTTGTATGGAGGAATAGAAATAGGTTTTGTGTCAAGCACCAAGTCAATATGAAACTCCATCTCGCACTTAGGCGTTAATCTAGATATTTCTTCTGGAACTATTTTTGAGAATTCATAAACAACTCTGGGCAATTCTTTTTTTTTTTTTTGGGTAATTAAGTGTATTTTGGATTAACATGCAATATTTACATCATCTTGGGGGCATTCCCCTGTATACAAAAGTATTAATTACAATGATATAACCCCCAACTATTATATATACTAGCATTTACATCAAAGAATTTTATGACAAGAAACTGAGAAACTTTGACTCTAACTTCATACATAATGTTATTAACAACAGTAGTAGCCGAGGAAGAAAGTCCCTTAAAAATCATTGCATTTTGTTCTAGCCAAATATGGTAGATTAGGGCCGCCTAGGCTAGCTTGCATATTTTAGCACTCAAAGTCTTCCCACTAAAATTACTTAGAGCCCAAGAAATTTCATCCACCTAAGGTTGGATGGGCTTAGAGATGTGGCACTTTTGTAAAATTGTCTTCCTTAATTCAGTCGAGAAAGAACATTGGAAGAATATGTGATCTAAGGTTTCTAAAGCTTGTCCACAAAGAGCACATCTGGGATCAACATTCAAGCCCGAAGTAATCATTCTATCCTTGGTGTTTAATCTCCCTTTAATTGCTAACCATAGGATAAAAGCATGCCTAGGGATATGACTTGGGAACCAAAGCAATTTATGCCAAGTTACCTTTTGAGCTCTATCTTAGATTGAATCCCAAGTAGTAGTTGCCTTGTACACTTCGTCTTTTGAAGCCGCCCATATGAATTTATCTTCAACAAGAGGATTGGGCTTGTAGCTAGGAGGCCTTTCCAAGATGATCTCCCTAAGTTCCCACGTGCTCAAGAAGGGCCATTTCCATTGGCCATTGGTAATCACCTTGGACACCTTTGCATCCTTAGATAGTCCAGCATCGTAGGCAATTCTTGGGCCATATTTGGGAATTAAAGGGCCAGTAGGGTGCCAATTAGAGAACCAAAGAGAAATAGAGTCCTCATTACCCACAATATATTTAGAGATGCCTTTTGCTTCCTCTCGAAGCTTGAGTAGCTTGCACCAAGTCTATGAGCAATCTGAAGGTAGCTTATGCCAACTCTGGGCAATTCTGTCTTGCCACTCGCTCCTTTCTCATCTATAGACATGCAAGCAAACAATTATGTAAATCTACTTGTCCTTGCCCATCCAATGATGGAGCAAGGTCTGTGAACCACGCCGATTAGCAAAGAAACGTACACCATCGCCTTTTGGAGCTAACAAAGTCAACCATCCCTTGGAACAGTTAATTACTGCTTGGTAGATTGTAAGGTAATCCATACTAAATATGATGCTGAAACTCGTCATCTCTAATACAATCAAGTCAAACACTAAATGATACTCCTGACCACCAATGCCATCTTTAATTAGCAATTCACACCTCTTGCATACTTTAGTCAATAGGGAACATCCCGCTATCGGTGTCTCAACATGCAATAATGGAATTAATTGACATACTTCCAATCTTAATGTAGAAACAAATGATGCAGTAATGAAAGAATACAATGTTCCAGTATCAACTAACACTGTGGCATTAGAAGTATAAATAAGAAAAGTACCTCTTATCGCTATTGGCTCACCTGGTGCCTCTTACTGTGCCATCATGAAAACTTTTCCCTGTGTTATTGCATTAGGTGGTCTACTAACTCTCTACTATTGTTGGACCCCACTTTACATATTACCTTAGGTTACTTTAGGGAATAAACCTCTGCTACTGATGTTGCTGTTGCTGAACTAATTGATTGGTCTGCTATAGTCTTCCAACTTCACCACCTTGTCCTTAGGAAAAAACCTTTGAATATAACCTAGCTAGCCACACCCATAACATACCCTAATCTCTTCACTCTATTCACTACCTGTCACTGCTATCTGCCTAGACCAGCCTTTTTCCTTAAGACATTCAAAGCTCCTATGACCTGGCAGCCTACAAGGTATTGGTCTCTGAGACGATCTAATAGACATTCCAGATTAGGTAGGCATTGCATTGCCCTGATGAGGATACTAAAATGGCGGCATTGATGAACTCCCTTTCTGTCTCTTCCTAATTCTAATTTCCTACTGTACCCTTGAACTCTTACCATGACGGTCTTCCTAAATATTCTGTGTCTCTATGATGTCTCTCTCTATACTATCATTACCCTATTAATCAGAGTCTCATAATTATCAAACCTAAGCAATACCATTCGGCCTCCTAACGTTGATCTCAAACCCCGTTCAAGCCTCCTACATTTAAGATGTGTGGTAGAAACAAACTCAGGCATATACTTAGACAAATTGGAAAACTTCCACTCATATTCCAGTATAGGTATGGAACCTTAAATCAGACTAGTAAACTCGTCCCACTTTACATCTCTTAAGGATGGTGAGGAGAAATGATCCCTAACTTTTTTCTTAAATCTAGCCTAAGTAAGTCCAATCAATCCACCATAACCTTTCACACTGCTTCACTAACTCGATGCGCGACCACTAACTGAAAGGCTATCAATGTAATCCTAGTTAGATGATCTGTGATATCTGTAGCCACCAAAATCTTCTCACATTCATCAATAAATTGTTCAACAATGTCTATGTTCGCTACACCATCATACGTGGGAGGCTTCATCCTGTGAAACGTTTCTAAGGTATTTGAACCCACTTGCAATTGCGGTTGCTGATCTGCCTAGACATCCCCTACCAATGCTACCATAGTTAGGGCCAATTGCTGTAGGATAACCCAAGCATCCACTGCTAATTAGCATATAATATTGTATATTTATTCATCTTTTAATGTACTAATTGCATAGATTCATTCACTTAAAACTTGGTTTTATTGTGTATTTCTCATACACTTGTGTTTTGTGTTAATTGTAATTTTTAGGAATTAATTCTAGGTAATTGGAGGCCAAATCAACATAAAAATGCAAGTGGAAAGTCCCATATGAATGAGAGGCAAAAATAGGAAGAAAAAGAACTCAAAAAGGAGAAAGAAATGAAGTATGGAGAAGATGGTGCAAACAAGGGTTCAAACAAGATTTCAGTTTCAAATTTTTCTAAGTAATGAGTAATGGTACGAACAAAGGTTCGAACCATGTCTTGTTCGCACCCTTGTTCAAACAACAGTGGATGAATCAAGTTTTGAGCTTAAAAGTTTTCTAAGTAATAAGTCATGGTGCGAACAAGGGTTCGAACAATGCCTTATTCGCACCCTTCTTAAAATAACAGAGGGTAGCTAAACTTTAAAGCTTCAAATTTTTCTAAGGCATGAGGATATTTTTTTTTGGTAAGTTTTTTTTTTTTTGGTAAGTAAGGCATGAGGATATGGTGTGAACAAGGGTTCGAACCACACCCTGTTTGCACACTTGTTCGAAACATGTGGGTTTCCTGTATATTTTTGTGATTCTCCACTCTTTTAGGGGTTCTTTTATCATTCCAAACAATTATTTGTATTATATAAAGAGAGGATCTGCAGAGAATTGGGAAGACATTGATATACATAGTTAGATATAGCGGAGTAGATATATATATTTGTAGAGAAAGAATTTAGATCTTGTTTGGTAGGATGGAAAATTTCATTTTCATTTTCATTTTCCTTTTCAATTCAATTCAATTCAAGTTTTCTTTTTTTTTACATCTATGATTGAGTAGTTTTCTTACTTGGATTCAAATAAAGGATAGTAGATGATGTATGTGGATTTTTAAGGTAATTTGCTTTTTAATGTTTAATTTTCTCAAGAATTCTTTATGAATGGTAGTTGATTTGTATGGATCTATTGAAATTGTTAATTGTTTACTCTAAATTGAGCCTTGTTTGTATAGCTTATATAGATTATATGTTAGCTGCTAATTAGAATGCTCATGCACTTTCTTGAGAAATAGTATGCGGATTGCTATTATAGAACTTATATATTGTTTCTATAGGCTATGCACCAAGTGTTTGATTTAGGTTTTTAATTACATGAACCTAATTTTGTCACCAAATTTGTCAACTATTGTTCTTTTTTTTTGGGTAAGTATCAACTATTGTTCTTAATTGTGCTTCAATGTTCAATTTACTCTGGATTTGTAATGAATGATGATTAGTTTGTTTGGATCATTTGAAATCACTAGTTGATATTTCTTGATTAACTTTTGTGATTGTATATTTCATGTACATTATATGTTAGTTACTTAGTTGGAATTTACATGCCCGATCTTAAGGATTTTGTATGTGGATTGCCACCTAGAACTCTTATGTATTTTATATGGATTATTGCACTCTAAATGCTTGATCTAAAGATTCAACCAAGTGAACTTGATATTACAACCAAATTGATTAGTCATTGTTCTCCTTGAAAATTCATAGAAATCACTACTTTAATTGACTTGACCTGAGACCTTTTTACAATTGTTTTTAGTTTTATTAATTTTTCATTACAATTTTCTAAGTTTGGATTTTACTGTCACTGCCTAGGTTTTTGTTAAAATGCCTAGGTAGGTTTCATTTTCAAAATTGATATTTCTTGTGTGGCGCCTACTAATTAAAAGAAGAAGAATTGTGAGTTCACAACGCCTCTCCTTGTGGGTATGACTGGTACTTTACCATTTTTATAAATTTAAATTGCTACAACTAATCACCTTGACGTGGGGTGTATCCACTTCTTTATATCATTGAGAGAAGATCACAAGCAACTGCTATCAGCAATTGAACTTTTAGTGCTAGGGAATGCACTTCTTCTCCTTTCGAAACGTTTTGTTAGATATCGGGTTGAAACTTAGCCACTACATTGTGACGTGATTCCTATTCCTATTGAACATGCACATCACCCCCTATTGCATCTGCCAGGGGAACTCTTCTTTCCCTACCTTGACCTTTGCCTTTACTTTGGCCTCAGCCTTGAATTCTTCGTGGTGGCATTTTCTAAGACACAATAAAACATATTTTAACATAAGAAAGGATAACTATATAACGTAGGCAAGATTATCAGACATATAGCTAATGTCCATTACTTCCGTAAAAGTTAGTACATCAAGTCTTAATACAATCATTTAGGATATATATTACGTTCGACTTGACTGTAAATTTCGATAAACTAACTAACAGATAGAAAAAGGTAATCTTTCTATTACATGATTCTTATGAACCTTCTAACTCAAAACGCTTCCTTAGACATGGAAATGGCAGAGCTTCTCTCTCTAGAATTCTCTCTCTCTAGCTTCTCTCTCTAGAAACCATGGCTGAACATCCTTCACCTACGAATTCCCCTATTTCTAAAGCCCTTCTGTCACTCATTTCCTCTTCTTCCCTACAAGGGCCGGATGAAACTAGTTATGAAGAAAGAAAGAAGTTCACCTTGGGAGAAGAAGGTATTCGAGCCTCCCAAGTCGAGATAGGGAGTTATTTGATAGAAACAAATGCAGCACTGATTAGAGAAGGTATAGTGCAGGATGAGGTTGCTTTGCAAGCTTCATCCTCCACTATTCCTCCCATCTCCCATCAGATGTCATTCTCGGAGGCATTGCAGGAAGAGGAAGTTGAAGTTGATGCAGAACTATCACCTTTTTCAAAACTGAAAACTGAAATTTCAAAAATGAAGATTCAAAGCTTCCCAAGTCTACATTATGTTGATTCGGGTATTGAAGGTGAGACTATGGAGATTAATGTCCCACGGAAGAAAGCTAATAACATCTATGGCCTCGAGGAAGGAAGCCTTGCTGTGACAATGCGAAGATCCGAGCATGGTAATGAAGGTATGCCCCCAAAAGCTAATCCAAAGCCTTCTTCTTCATCTAGTTTCAGTTCAGCTTTCTCCCCGTTGAAGATGGAGCATGGTAGTTTGCATAGACACCCACTACCCGATTACACTCCCAATGGCCTGGTCAATGATAAAACCCATTGTATAAAGCAAGGAGGTCAACCTACTCTTTTACCTATACTACCTGACATGTCCCAGCCACCAATTAACCAAGGCAAAACCAACATGGAAAGCCTTTTTACCTCGGGTATTAACCAAGGAAGCCCGCCAAGCCCGCAAACTTCAAAATCCCAAATCAAACCAGCTGCAAACCAAGTGGGGAACAAGCCAGAATTAGACTTCCCTCCACTAAATGTAACTAAACCAAATTGCCAACCATTGGATGCTAACCACCCCCTACCAAGTCCCAAGCCAACCTGGGCCCACATTCTCAATTCCAACCGGATTAAAACCAACGGAACAACTCTAAAATACTTCCCGCCCATATACAACAATGAAAAAACCAAAGCACCTGTAGCCATTACAACTGAAGAAGTCTCTGATGAAATGCACAGATGGGATAATGCTCTGGTAGGCCACGTAATTGGAGCTAAGCCCCCCTTTAAGCTCATGAAACAATTTGTAGAAAGAAGGTGGAGAGCTTTTGGATGCATTGATATTTTTATTCTTAAGGCTGGATTATTCATCTTCAAGTTTCAGGATGAAGAAACCAAATTGAAAGTCTTAGAACTCGGGCCATGGAGTTATTTTGACAAGCCCCTCATATTGAAGCCTTGGTCACCATATGAAAATTATGACAAATTCAGCCCAGATTTTCTTCCAATTTGGGTGAGACTACCACTCCTAAAGTTACACCTTTGGTCGGCCATATCCCTTGGTAAGATTGTCAGCCACATTGGTCGTCCTCTCTTCACAGATAGGATGACTGCCAATAGGCAGAGACTTGCTCATGCAAGAGTGTGTGTGGAGGTAGACAGAAATGCTAGCTTCCCCCCTTTTGTTGAAATTGAAGATTTTGATGGACAATTGATCAAGCAAGAGGTAGAATACGAATGGATCCCATCAGTCTGTGAGTCCTGTAAGTCATTTGGACATAATGCAAAACAATGCCCAAAAAAAATTAACCAACACTGGAGGCCGGTCCCCAAATCCAACGAGGAGAATAACCAAGTCAAGACCAAGGGAATGAATACAGCAGAAAGCAGTGAAAAACCAGAATCCAGTGGACAGCCAATTGGGAATGAAAGGAAGCAACTGGTGGTAATTGAACAGGAAATCCAATGTAAAGATGAGCATAAACAACACACCAGCAAGTCCCTGCAGCAAATTGATAAGCTTGAGATGCCAACTTGTCCAAAGGAACAACCTGAAGAATCCCCACTACCTATCACTCCTCTTGCTATTCTAGAACCGGACCTTGTTCAAAGACTTTCCAGCAGTATGCCAAATATTGCTGAGAAGAGCTGCTTAACATTGCAATCCGAAGGAAAGATGAAAGCTTCAGCAAATGAAGGTGACAAGCCAGAGGAAGAAGCAACTTCCAAAACAGTAGATGATGATTCTGAATTCCAACTTTCAAAAAGCCAGAGGAAGAAGCAAGCTAAGTTAATGCACTCCCTTATGTATAAGAACAAGGCCTCCCAAGCCAAGTCCAAATCTCCATCCTCCTCCTCTCATAAATGAATTTTGCTGCCTGGAATGTGAGGGGTTTAAATGGGCCCCTAAAACAGATGGAAATCAGGAAGTTGATAAAAGGCTCCTCTCTTAATTTAATAGGTCTTTTGGAAACCAAAGTTCAAAGCCAAAACATTGGGGAAGTATGTAAAGCTATAAACTCCTCATTTTGCCATGCTGATAACATTGCAAATCAGAAGGTTGCTAGAATTATCCTTTTGTGGGATCCATCCTCACTTAATGTTCGAATTCTTTCATGTACAGATCAATCAATCTTTTGTCATATTAGCCATATCTCCTTATCCCAAAGTTATTTTGCTACTTTTGTTTATGCATCTAATGACAGGAAAGCTAGAGAGCTGCTATGGAAAGATCTTCAAGCCAACCATGGGGTAATTAACAACACCGCTCCTTGGATAATTTTGGGGGACTTCAATGTTGTTAAAGATGAGAAAGAGAAAAGGGGAGGTAAAAATGTTGACAAGGCAGCTACTAAGGAGTTCAATGATTGTTTAGAAGCCATTGAAGTAATTGATTTGAGATACTCAGGTTGCCTATATACTTGGAGCAATAGGCAAACATGTGATGCCAGAATTTACAGCAAACTGGATAGGGTATTGGTGAACGAGGCTTGGCTCTCAACCTTTCCAAATTCAGAGGCCTTCTTTCCAATAGCAGGCATTTCAGACCATAGCCCTTCAATTATCAACATTCGGCCCAACAGCAACACTGGAAGGAAACCTTTTAAATTTTTTAATTTCTGGACAAATCATAAGGAATTCATCAAAGTTGTGAAGGAGGTGTGGTCAACCGAAGTCACAGGAACTCTTATGTACAAGCTAGTCACCAAGCTTAGAACTCTAAAGGCAGCCCTTAGAGAATTCAATCGGAAGTACTATGGGGGAATTACAGCCAAAGTTGCGGAAGCTAGAATCTTGCTTGAGTCAATTCAAATTGAGCTTCAAGAGAATCCTACCAATAACTTGCAGGAAGAGGAAAATAAAGCTTTAGAGGACTACATGAACCTTGCTTTAGCTGAAGAAGCTTTCTTTAAGCAAAAGGCTCGGGACAGTTCAATCCAGCTTGAAGATCAAAATACCGCATACTTCCATAGGAAAGTCAAGATGCACTGTTCAAGAAACAAGATCCTCTCTATTCAAAATGCCGAAGGGGAAAGATGTGAGAACTACCATGAAGTAAAAGAGGCATTCATTGATCATTATAAGAAACTTTTGGGGACAACTTTCAACTACCCAAATGATGCCAAGCATTACATAGAGGAACTCATGTCAACCAATCTACCTATGGAATCATTGGAAGCTCTTGAACATGAAGTCACTGACAAGGAGATTAAAGACACTCTCTTCTCATTGCCTAGTCACAAAGCTCCGGGGCCGGATGGTTACACATCTCATTTCTTCAAGAAAGCATGGGAAGTTGTGGGAGAGGAGTTCACGGCTGCCATAAGATCCTTCTTCAAGTCAAGTAAACTTTTGAAAGTGGTGAATTCAACCATTATTGCCTTGGTCCCAAAGACCCCCAACCCAAGTTTGGTAGTGGACTATAGGCCAATTTCTTGTTGCACAACTATCTATAAATGCATTTCCAAGATAATTGCTAATAGGCTCAAGGGGATAATACCTAAAGTAGTAAGTTCATCACAAGCTGCTTTTGTTAAAGGGAGGTCAATTTCAGATCAAATCCTCCTTATGCAAGAATTGGTAAGGAATTATCATAGGCAAAACCTTACTCCTAGAAGTGCTCTAAAGATTGATTTGATGAAGGCCTTTGACTCAGTCTCTTGGCATCTTCTTTTGGACATTTTACAAGCTCTCAAACTCCCTAGCAAGTTCATTGAGTGGATAAAAGTTTGCATCACTTCACCCCAATTTTCTATATCTCTTAATGGTTGTCTTGAAGGTTATTTTTCAGGTGCGAGAGGCCTTAGACAAGGAGATCCATTGTCACCATACCTCTTTTTGCTTACTATGGAGTTTTTCTCAAGACTTTTTAATAAAATGGTGGAAGATAGTGACTTCGGCTACCACCCCAAGTGCCTTAATCCTCCAATCACCCATATATGTTTTGCAGATGATCTATTTGTGCTTTGCTCTCCAACTGAGGATTCTTTCCAGATTATTCATAAAGCTCTGCAGGAATTCCACAAGTTTTCAGGGCTCCTGCCAAATGGAAGCAAAAGTAGAGTCTACATCTCTGGAGTGAGCAATCAAGAGAAGATCCAATTATGCTCATTACTTGGCTTCAAGCTAGGAGAATTGCCGGTAAAATACTTGGGAGTCCCCCTCATCTCCACTAAGCTCAAGTATGAAGATTGCAAGCCATTAATTGAGAAGGTGCACGGCAAAGTTAAAAGCTGGTCCTCTAAGTCTTTGTCATATGCGGGAAGGTTAGTTCTTATCAAATCTATATTGTTTAGCATTCAAGTCTTTTGGAGTGTTCACTTTATTCTCCCAAAAAAAGTGATGGATGCAATTGAGCAAACATTGAGAAGATTCTTGTGGTCGGGATCAGAATTGAGTAGATGGGGCTCTAAAGTAGCTTGGAATGATATTTGTAAACCTAAAAATGAAGGGGGACTTGGCATCCGCAACCTATGTGAATGGAATAAAGCATCAATGATGAGACACATCTGGAACCTCTGCTCTAATAGCTCATCTCTTTGGGTGGTATGGTGCAAGAATTACCTACTAAAAGGTAAATGTTTTTGGGAAGTAAGCACTCCTTCGGATTGCTCATGGACTTGGCGGAAGCTACTCAAGCTAAGAGAAGAAGCAAAAAGTATCTCCAAATACAAGGTTGGCAATGGGGACTCCATCTCGCTTTGGTATTCAAATTGGCACCCATTAGGCCCTCTTATTCCTAAATTTGGCCAAAGAGTTGCTTATGATGCTGGTTTGTCCAAGAAAGCTAGAGTTTCACAAATAATATTTAATGGAAGATGGAAATGGCCTTATCCATGCACTTGGGAATTAAAAGAGATTGTAGATGCTTTGTCCTCTCTTCACTCCCCGAATCCCCAAGTCTTAGATGAGTTTATATGGACTGCATCAAGGAATGGAAAGTATCAAGCTAAGGCAACATGGAACTCAATTCGGTCAAAGGTTGCTAAGGTAACATGGCACCACTTATTATGGTTTCCAGGTCATATTCCTAAGCATGGGTTTATTTTGTGGCTTGCAATTAGAGGGAGACTCAACACCAAAGACAAAATGATAGCATGGGGTATGAATCTAGATCCCAATTGTGTACTTTGTGGGCAAGCTCCTGAATCCATAGACCATTTGTTCTTCCATTGCAATTTCTCAGCTGAGCTAAGGGAATTGGTTTTCAAGAGATGTCTTCTTGTCAAAGCTACTCAACCTTGGAAGAGTGAAGTATTATGGGCTCTAGGGAAATTTAGTGGGAAGAGTTTGCTAGCAAACTACGTAAGATTGCTTGGGCGGCATTAGTCTATCATCTATGGCAAGAGAGGAATGCAAGGATTTTCAAGAACACTACCTCTTCGGTTGGGAGTCTAATACAAAGTATTGCTTATGTAATTAGAACTAAGCTCTCTAAATTTCCTGTTGTTAAAGATGTAGAGGAGAATGTTAACATATGTACTAATTGGAGGATCCCATTGTAGCCTACTTTGTATGTTTTGATTCGGGGGTATGCCCCCTTGATATTGTACATAAAATTTCCCATTAATCCAAATATACACTTACTTACCAAAAAAAAAAAAAAAAACGCTTCCTTAGATTACTTCCCTACTCACAGGACAAAACCTGCTAATGTGTCCTCGCTGTCTTTAAAACACTTCTATGGATAGTCACTACAGATGTAACTAAATCTTTGACATCTATAATAGGTACGGACTCCTCCTAATGTTCTTTTAGATCTTTCAATGGTTTCTAAAGTATCATAATCAAATAACCTCATAACATTCTCCCCACCAATTACCCCTATAACTACAGTTACTTGCTAGACAATAACCACATGATACATAATGCCAATTGTTTGAATTGTTGACTCACTTAAACGTACAGGCTAATTACAAAAAAAAAAAAAAAAAAAAAATAAACAAACGTATAGGCTCTAATGGGGTTCAATACGTTCCTTTATAGCCACATGGATAAAAACATGATCATCAGGAAGCACTATTTCAGTTTTTAGGCTGGTATTGTGATCTATGGGTTGACTTATTTCCATAGTATCTAAGATGATTCAGGATGACACACATAGTACAATAAGCTTACAAATAGCATTAAATAATGTCAAATATAATATATAAGCACACAGTATGCAATGCAAGACTTCTACTGTCCCCTTAGATATTCTAAACCTAAGCTCTAATATTAACTTATCATGCCTTAGATTTCGTAACCCAATGGGTGAGTAAATGAATCACATACAACATGCATCAATCATACAAGCACTATGGAGCAAACGTCCACCAAATATAATAATAGAATAATCTTAGCTAAGTCTCAGTCAAATCAGGCATTAATGTTCCAACATCAAACTCAACATAATCTCTAGGCCTTATGGCCTTTACAACCATATTGAATAAATCCAAGTTCAACAATAATACATCTCCAACCAATAATGAAAACAACTCTAATAAAATGACATATAAGTCCAACACAGTGGGCCCACTAAGTCTTAGGCTTTGCACCCGCAACATAGTCTGTAGGGACGTGAGTACTAATCTACTAGTGCTTATGATGTATAATAAAACATATATAATATGCAATAACAATAACAATGATAGATAAACGTTATATGATTAACATCATGGATTACTAATATCTAAATGACCACGTGTTATCACAATATATCAATATTACCAATTATCCAGTTATTATCTTTTCATTATCACTTTATCATATCACAAGCCCTGGAGTGGATACACTACAAGACTATCTAGCGATCAGCGAGCATAGCCCAAACCATCGTCGTTTTTATAAGTCAACACCCAATGGAAATGATGAACCAAGTCGTTGTTGTTTATAAACCTAAGCTTAAGGGCCACAATACACAAAGTCATTGTCATGGTTTATGGAACACTATTTACGATACACCAAATGCTAGCGCCATATTATATGTTACTAACCTATTGGCACAATAATTAAGCCCTATGTAGGTTTAAGGACTTCTTAGCCTGAGGGTATTCTCTGTGCCCTTCCTATTTTTAGTATCTGCTAATCTTATAATCACAACATCATTCACATCTTACTTACTAGAAAAAAAAATCATTCACATTTCATTTATCTCTTTCCATTATCCTTATCATTAGCATTATATCTATCATAACTGATAACTAAGATCATTATAACAACCCATCATAATCAACAACAAACCATATAATAAACATTTTTCCTTTAACAATATTATTCACAACATACCAAATCATGTTCGTAATCATATACTTCTCCTTTATTTAGTTATAACATCTTTCATTTCATAAAAATCCTTTTTAAATCCTTTGAATTCAAAGTTTGGGGAGAAAACATAATTTATTGATCAAAAAGGAAAATTTTAGACTCTTAGTGGTTCGTGCGCACGAGGTTCATCCAGTAGCTATAGTTTTGCTACTTTACTTTCAAGTTCTATTGATTTTAAACTTTAAACCTTAGATTTATTTAATTTAAAGCTATTTCTTCGAAATCAATTGATTAAGATGATAACACAAAGTTTATATGAACTTAATGAAGTGACTAATTTGTGATTTCAACAATCATGGATCAAATCTAAGATTACAATTTGTTATCTCTTTCATAGACGTATACTGATTGGACATCAATTGTTACATATTTATACATTCAAATTACACTTGCACACATCATAAAAAGACATAAAATCTATGTTTTGTGCAAATTTCATCTCCATATCTCCAAAGTGGAATATGTGTTGATTTCCATCACAAGAACAAGAAATTAAGCTACATTGAGGATGTTGAGAAGAAAGCATGCTGCATAACACATCAAAGGATTGAAGCTATTTCAGAAGAAGAAGAAAATTCAGTTGAAATCAATGCAAAGAGATCAGAATTACTATTCTGAAAATTTCTGCAGCAGAGGATCATATTCGAATATGGTTTTACTGTATTCGAATATAAGCTTCTTCACAGCAACGAATTCCATGTGACCCCAACTTCCCCATGTGATGTAACTTGCAATCCAGGGATGGCAAATCAGGAAAAAAAGATATAGGAGAGAGAAGGAGCCATGATGAGGACAACATTCGGTTAAAGGAGAGAGAAAGAGAGGAGAGAGAAGGAAGAGAGAAGTGGAGTGAGACCCACGCGACGAAAAGCAGAGGACATCTTTGGAAGAGATTCAGATTTCGTAAAGAGAGTTTTGGAGAGAAATTCATTGAGAGTTCATAGTTTTACATTGGAATTTCAATTCGGCATTAGAGTTTTTGAGATTTACACTTTGAATTCATTCCAATTTCTGTAATCAGATTTTCAAGTCTAAATCCATTAAACTTTCAATTTCAGATTGTAATGTTTTCGAATCAAATTTCCACTTCTATTTTTCTTCTTTTTAACATGCTCGGCTAAGATTTCTTGAGCCAAGGCAAGGGTAATGCCCTTCCAATGAATCTCAAGTGGCCGAACTTCATGAATTTACTTTGAGTTCTTATAGTATCAAGTCAATTTGTAGCTGGGTGTCTTAGAACTCATTGATTCAAGACCCGATTAATCCAACTTTGTATATCCTATTGATGAGTTCATAGGTGTTGCTTAACTTAGAACTCTCATGACATTGTTGTATGTGGGTTGCTAGAATTAGAACTCCTATTGTCCTTAAAATAGGTTATGCACATTGGGTGTTTAATCCATGGTTTGTTTCAATTGAAATTAATTTTCTCAAAAATCAGTACAAATTGATTTGGTAATTTATAAACTCTTGGCACTTGAAATTCATTCGGATTGGTATTAAACTTACCTTGCTCAACCTTTTTTATCACTTAATCTTTTAGTTTAAATTCACTTTGCTTTTGGAAAGTTAGTTCAAAATCATCAACCAACCAAATCAGATTTTAATTTTCTATTTTACATTTTTCTGTGAGTTGTGTTTTGCCAAATTAATCTCCATTAGAGTCATTCACTTCATTACTCCCTAGATCCCTGTGGAAATGACCTGGGACTTACCAGTTATTTTGTGCTTCAACTACACCTTGCACTTGGGGGAAAACTTGTCTTGATTTACCTCACTTAACATTTTCTTTAAATTTGAATTTATAATCTGAATTTTCATTTGAGCTTTTATCTTGGAGTGAGGTAATTAAACAAGAACAAGCACAATTTATGGCGCCGTTGCCGGGGATCTTTGAGAAGCAATGGTGTTTTGAGCCTTTGGAGCATTAACTGGCAGTACATCTAACCACCATTTTCAACAACAGAGCTGCTTAACTTGTTGAGTACTTTGTTTCATCTCTATTTCTATTTCTTTTATAGTTTTAGTTGTTAGTTTAGTTTTAGAACTGTTTGCATTTGAATCCTGAAATTCTGATTTGAAACTGTTTCATCTGATATTCGAATACGGCTGCATTTCTCTGCTGAGAACTGTAGTTGCAATTCTCTGTGAATCAGTAGATAAAATTGTGAAGTTAGGAGTTTAGATTGGAGTTTTGTTTTAGTCTGAATTTCTGTTATGCTTTTAAGGTCTGGAAAACTTGTTGGAAACAGATTTGAATTGCATTCTCCATCTTCCCTGGCTGAATTGATTGAATTTGCTGCACTACATTCACAATCTGAATTTTCTGTTGCACATATGGATCCACCACCTGTTCTGCCGGAAGGAAGTGTTCAAGGAGAGAATGATCAAATGGATCAAAACATCCTTAGACCTCTCCGGGAATATCTTTATCCAGCTAGACAAACCACTCCATCTTGCATTGTTCTTCCAAATGGACATCAGAATTTTTATCTTAAACCTGGAACAATTCAGCTTTTACCAACTTTTCATGGCATGGACTCAGAAAATCCTTATATGCATATGAAAAAAATTTGAAGATGTTTGTGGAACTTGCATGGATAGGAATGTTAATGAGGACATGGTTAGGCTTAAATTATTTCCATTTTCATTGAAAGACAAGGCAAAAAATGTGGTTGAATTCACTTGAGCCTAGATCAATAGGTACTTGGAGAGACATGCAAAACAAAATTTTTGAAGAAGTATTTTCCTGCAAATAGGACTGTGAATTCTTCAACAGCAAATAATGAATTTTGTGTGTAAATCCAATGAAACATTTGCTCAAGCATGGGAAAGATTCAAGGAATTATTGCAAGCATGTCCACATCATGGTTTTGAATCTTGGAGAATTGTTAATTTTTTCCATAATGCATTAACTCCAAATCTGAAAATGTTGGTTTGCCACCATGTGTAATGGTGAATTCTATGACAAAACTGCTGAAGAGGCTTTACATTTCTTTGATGCTTTAGCTGAAAACACTAAACAGTGGGAGGTAGTCTCCCCATTTTGTTCTGAATTTTCTGACAGATCAAATGATAGAGGAAAGTTCCATCTCAATGAGGCAGATGATGTTGGAGCTAGGTTGGCTGCTGCATTGTCAAGAAAGATTGAATTGATGGAGCAAAAGAAGCAAACATTGAAGGAGAGTGAAGTGAAGTGTGTGATGTGTGAAACCGCAGACCACAGGACTGATGATTGCCCAACACTTCCAGCTTTAAGGAAGTTCTCTATGGTCAAGCAAATCCCACACAAGCTGCAAGACCCTTCAATCAAAATCAGGGGATGAACACATATTCGCAAGGCCATAGTCCATATTCGAATAACTACAACCCTGGCTACAGAAATCATCCAAACCTTTCTTGGAAAGCAGAAGCACAGAACCAACAATACCAACCTCAACAAAAGTGCAACCCCAACCATTTCCTTCTCAGCCTTTTCAACTCAGCAAT